>OY987292.1:10600652-11200652 GCA_963920785.1 Sphagnum contortum | reverse complement strand
ACGTCACTATTTGTAACAAAAACTTTGTTGCCCTTTAAGCTTCAACCTCCGTTCGAATTTAATTCACATCTAATAAAAAAGATTTGATTAGTTGCTCCACACCACACAAAGCTCACCCACACCAGATTGAACATTGTCATTCATAAAGATCCTAGCAAGTTCATAACCTGCAAAAGAACAAAACAACACAAAAATAAAAACTCATAAGGTCCACCATGAGTCACCATCAACTATCAAATTTTGTTGCCTTCAACTTCTAGTACTAAAAAACGTGTGGACAAACCATTACAACCAAGCACCCAATTCAACTTTGGGTGGTCTTCACATGACACAAACCATTCATGATTTTGTTGAGTGGGCAAATCTCATTAAAAACTCACCAAAGTGGTCATATAGTGGGAGGCAATGGTGGTTTAGGAAATTTCTACCCAAAATGCTTTCAAGCATGGTTGAAAATTTTCCATTCCACCTTTTCAAACCATTTGGGTGGTTTTTCCTAGTGGTCATTCCAAGCATTGTGCACAAGGTTAACCACTTTACAAGGTAGGTAAGTAGGTAGGTAGGTAATATAATTAAGTTATATCTAGGTTAAGGTAATCAATTTATACATATAACATAAGTATATTATAACTTATGTACCAAGGCTAAGTACTAGTATATGATTATGTACCTACTTAAGTATATAATGATCTATATCTACATTAAGGTAGGTTAGGCCTACTTAATTACACGTAGTTAGCCTAAATATAACTTAATTTATACACACTCGGTCTATACATACTTAGGATATATTTATTTAATTTATATGTACATAACAACTACATATTGACTCAATACATACCTAACCTTACATATAATCTACATTACCTAAGTACCTTACCCTACCTTGCCTATACACTACATATACCACTATGCCAAAACTTAACATTTATATTGGGACAATATGGCTACTAACCATTTTCTAGTTATATAGTCATATATGCCATGTTTTTGTGCCTAGTTATATTCTTGTAACCATGGATATGACTACATGACTAAAAGTTTTCATGGATAGGACTATTGATTAAAAATCCTCTTCATGAACACCACATAGTTATTAAATAATATATAATTTGAAACATTAAAACTTGTGAATTAAAAGGGATAAGAATTAAAAGGTAGACATATGTATATACTTAATAAACATATTATAAGTTTGTAGATGATCAAACACATAATTAATGCACAAATAAATGATTAATATTTTATAATTTTTAGAAAATTTGCCTTAAAATCACTAATTATTTAATGTGAAATTTATGGATTGTGGTTTTAGAAAATTTTGGGGGAAATGTTTTTAAAAAAAATAGACCAAAAAATGGAAACCAATGCTAAAGTTTTTGAAACCGTAAAATTAAATTAAAAATTGATGGCTATAATACAATTAAAACATTCGAATTGGGATTCTTGCACAAACGTCTATTGAAATGAATTTTTTCTTTGACTTTTTTGACATTAAAGAATGAAATTTAATCTTATTAATGATATCCAAAGATTTTTTTTTAAAAATCCACATGCCCCAAACTGACAATGTTTTTGATGTTTCCATGTGATGGGTAGCAAATAATGTAAAATTTTATCTTTGTTCATTTATCAAAGTATTTGGTCAAACAACTTGGATTTTTTTAATAATTTACTTTAAATCACATTTAATGAACTAAAAAGAACATCAAAAATAAGATTTAAATTTATTACTCGAAATAACATTTGATAAAATTATGAAACTAAAAAAATGTGTGTAAATAATATTATATGTTTCATAGATAACATATTTTATTTATAAATATTTTATATAACTACAAATAAATATAACATAACATTTATACAATTTATATTGATTCGTTATATTTTTGAAAGGTGGGGATACACACACACACACACACCCAAAACACCATGTTTATTCGTTTTATGTAAAAAAAGAAAATCAAATCTTCAAGATATCATTGTTGTTTAAATGTATGAAATAGCGAATATTCAAATGCATTTTCAATCAAATTACTTGACATTTTGGTTTAAAATTTTTCATAGATGTGTAGATCTTGGAAAAATCTTTAAGAATGAAATTTATTTATTTTTATTTGGACAAAGTATGAAAAATATAATAATGGTCTAAGTTGGGTATGTTTGTATGGGACAAGGGATGATGTGAGATAATGTTGTAAATTTATCCCATATCCTTTGTCAACAAGTTGAATTTTGTAAACTATAAAACTAGATGAAAAACTAGTCTTTTGTACATAGAACATGCACTTAAAATATTCATAGTGAATTTTTTTTGGTGATGAACCAATAAAAAAAGTTTGTGACCAAAAATTAAATAGGATGTTACTTACCTACCTACTTAAGCTTGCCTACCTACCTACCTAGGTGGCCTATATTTAGGCTTAGTTTAGTAGCCCAACTTTAGGTTTCAGCCTAATTGTTTAGGTGTAAGTGTTCAGGTTCTTAAACTTAGTTAAACACTTAGCTTTAGGCCTAGCTTAAATTTAACCTAGATCATTTAGGTTTTAAGCATATTGCATAACTTAAGTGACTAATGTTTAAATGCCACATGGCCTAACTTGGGTGGCCAATGTCTAAATGCCATGTGGCAGAACTTGGATGGTTGATGTCTAAATGCCATTTGGCAAAACTTAGATGGTCAATGTCTAAATGCCATATGGCCTAGCTTGAGTGGCCAATGCCTAAGTGCCACATGGCATTGAACCATCAAAATTACGTTTGACCAATCAATCAGGGTCTAACCTTAATGACCACCACACGAAACCATCCATAAAACCATTAATTATACACTTGTTGTTTAGGCACCTTAAAAAAAAACCATTAAAAACAAATTTGAACCAAACCACCTAATTGTCAATTCAATGATTTCCTTATCCCACTAAGGACCAATCATTACCCTAAACCACTAAGCTTACTAGAAACCTATTATAGTGGTGCCACTACAAAATGAATGGTTTGCACAATGGTTTAACCACATGTTTTCTAATAGTGTTCCAATAGATGATGGTACTTTACATATCCATTAGGGTTTCATCCCTAGTTTTTCATCACATTATATGCTTTCATTATAATTATATGTGATAACTGAGTATTTGATTTTTTGATATCCATGGTTATCAACTTGATGTTCAACTTATATTAGGTGGGTTTTGGTGCAATTTTTTTATACCCACCCCACTCTTGTATAGACCTTTGGTAGTTGTCTGGTTGGTTTTTAAAATTCACAAAGGAATAATGTTTTTTTTGCCAAGTTTGTAGGGCTTAACCTCCAAGTGGTGGTGAATCGTGATCATTTAGAAAAGATTTTAGCCAAATCTAGCTACTAACTATACATGAAAGTTTTTTATTAAAAAAAAACTTTTATTTTCTTCAAACCTACATGGAGCTTACTAATAGTTTTTTCTTTTGTGGTGAAATTTTGCTAGTTGGGAATTAAAAAAGAAGGGGTTGTGATTTCTACAAAGGAGTTTTTTGAGGCAAAAATCCCCCAAACTTTCCATATTCTGATGGCAAAAAGAGCTAAAATCACCACATTTAAACTATAAGTTCTTATAATCTTTGTTTGATTTGTAGCCAAATTTGGCAAAGCCTTTTTCTGAGGATCATTAGTCCACCTATCTAAAAGATTTTTCATGCAAAAAGAAACCCTTCAACTTATTAAAATTTGGCAACTTCCAATTTTGTGGAAATTTGGAGAATTTGAGCCATTTAAAACAACACCAATAATAGTACATATGTTGTCTTCCAACAACCAACCCAATTCTCCTTTCTAAACACATATGTCATTAGAACAATAAATCCCATCAACAAACTTAAATCTCCTTCAAAACTAAAACCCAAAGTAAATCAAATTCTATTGTTGGTAGCATCTTTGCATCATAATACATGTTAACATCATTTTACAACTATCTATCATACTACCACCACCTTCTACACACAACGGTCAAATCTTCTTCAAGTTTAGCTAGATATTAGACCCCTTGTAACCAAAAAAAGGCTACATACATGGCCTAAATGCTATTGGACTTCAATAGGAATTCAAAACATAGATTGTATGAAGATCAACAAGTTGTATGAAATCTTTTCTAACTACTTACCAAATCCCATAATTTGTATTTTGTTGTACATTCAAATCTTACATAAAAATCAGCTTTTTACATTCATATTTTTTAAAAATTAAAATCAATTTAAATTATTATTAATACATAATTAAAATGGTGGGTTTGGTGAATTAGATCTTTCTAGACCTTCTTTAGGCTATCGAGGTTTCATTTAACATTAGCATGACCAACATTACTACCCCCATCCCAATTCTATCCACATTTTCACACAAGCAAATTTAATAGGACTATGTCAGACAATATTGCTATTGATAGATTTCCCTTTCCTTTAAGTTTTATAATAATGCACAACCTACAATCTCGAAGTTCCCAACAAGTTGGGTCTCTTTTCCAAATGTGTTTCCCCAAGATTTTCAATCACCCAAATCACATATTGATGCCTTTTTTAAACCAACTTGTCGTCCCTTAGTGATTTTGATCACTTTCACCAACTCCCATTCACTTTATTCATGTATGTGTTTCTACCACAACTTATCTTTCTAACTCTATAGCGCAATGGAAGAGAACAAGAATTTAAAAGATATTTAAAAATGTAATTATTGGGCATTCTTCCCAAACAGTCTTCCACAAGAAAATCAAACATCACTTCTACTCAATTGTAATGCCTTCACACAATAACTATCAAGAATGTGTGTACTTAGCTTTCCATAGTTCGCCATTTATCCACTCCATCATGCGTGCACCCTTTAGAAACATCCAAAGAAGCATCCTATTAATCCTACCAGCACTAAAATTCATCAAGGGCACCACAACAAATAACTTAACTCCTCCGCCATCACAACATAACTCAAAGCAAAGCAAACCCATAAAATTCTCCAACTCCATTAATTTCCAACAAAGAAACACTCACACACATAAACACATCAACTACCCTTTCTATTGTTACTATTGTCTTTCAATTCTAAGGTCCACTTTCTCATCCATTAAATATTCATTTCATAGATAAACACATCCACCCTAATTTTATCCTACACCTTCATTATTCATTCACTCCATGGACTATTATTCCCATTTTCTATCATGCAATGCATCAATTTCAGTTTTTTGTGGCAATTTCCCAAAAGAAAACATAAACCCCCATTCCTTTACATCTTCAAACTTAAACACATTCTAGTTTTTGATGAGATAGAAAAATGAGGTTTTGTGCAAAACCATTAAAAATATGGACATCATTAACATAGACCCATGTTATAAATCCATCTTTTGAAAAAAATAAAAAAAAATGATTCCCATTTCCATAATCCATTCCAACTCAAGGATACCTAGAGAAAGGGATTTTCACGTTTAGTGTTCCAATAGGACTAACCACCCAATTGGTTTCAATCCCTTGAACATCTCTTTGACAAATGCATGGTTCTTGAAATTCTAAATGCCGAACTAATTACAATTCAAACCACTTGAATTCATCATCATGTTTCAACACCAACCCCTTATATAAAATCCTAAATACATTGCTTGTTTTCATTGAGTAGCTACTAAAGCACCAAAAGAAAATACAATAATCATTACCACAAAAGCAAAGAAGAAAGATGCATTACACTAACAACAATTTTGATGACTTAGATCATCTTTAGCCTCCTTATATCCCAAAACACAATCTCCCTTCACTCCTTTTGATGAAGCTACACCATAAATGTAGTTCCATTCTCTTCCATTAGAAGATTGATTGAAATATCCTACATTAAGAAACAACAAATAGGTCTTCTTTCCCTCACTTGCCTTCATGAAATCATTTGTGGTGATGGATACTTTGGGAAAAACAATAACAATGGGATGACTTTCACTATCTTTGTGTAGAAAGTAGATCATCACAAACTAAAACCTTAAACCTTACTTGAATTTACATTGTGAGCATCTAGTATTCACTTCATATTTATTCACAAAATTGTTTCAAGGAGGTGCAAAACTTTTGGTATTTTTTTTGTTGTGATTTTGATTTTCTTGTGTGGTTGCTTTTGGCGTAGGAAATGGAACAAAGTTGGGGAGGTCATGATATAAGGTGACAACCTTTGGAACCTAAGTCTCTTTGCATTATCGTTTGTTGTTTGGTTTTGAAGGTGTTTGTTTTTATTGTTGTTGCATCAAAGGGAAAAATGCCAAAATTGAGAAGTCCACAATTTCTTTGATTATAAATCTCCAAATTTTTTGTTGCATAGGAGATTTTGTAGTTAGAATACAAGAGCTAATTAGGTCTTTAGAGGCATGATTACAACTGATGAGAGGCTCTTCTAGGGGATTATACAAGCTAATCCATTAAGAATATAGGAGCCGACTTGATGATGACCACAAAGGGTTAAATGGAATCAGAATTGAGCATGGATGGTTACAAATTTTCGAAAGGTCCAAGGGTCATCAATTCCATTCCTATCTGTAAAATGGAAACATAATACTCAACTATAGTTTGGAACAGTTGTCTTCACAATCACAAGACTATGATACATTCTTTGCGACTAAAGAAGTAGGAATTTTTTAGATATATGACAAAGTTTTGGAGCATCAAGGCCAGTAAGGATGTGTTTATTAAATGGCATATTTTCAGGAACATGGTGTGCTCATTGTAGTTCAGACGGAAATTGATGAATGGTAGGATATGTGCATGAATTTGTTCCAAGTGCATGCTTGTGATGGGTTGGCAAGAGGATGTATGAAGCTCCTAGTCCAGTGCTGGACTGGATGTAACAAGAATGGGGAGATAATTGAGTGAGATAGCATGACAACATTGTAAGGATTGACTCCAATCTGAGCTCAATAAGATAGGGATAGGGATATGGGTAATTTGGCATTAAGGGAATAACAACGATAAAGTTTCATTAAAGTAATTCTAGAGGAAAACTATATTTTCTGGTTGGAATTGTGTGCATTGAATTGATTGAAAATCTGCTAGAATTGTGATTTGCTGCAAAATTGTGAAGTAGCATCAGAATGAAACCAATCTGGACCCTCTTCCCATTTGTACGTCTGATCTACTACTCACTGTTGGTAGTTGATCAATTTTTTTAATAGGCTTTTAGTTGCAAAACAAGGATTTGTGCAACTTGTTACCCATAAATTTGACCCAAGTTTGTTTCCTTTCATTTTCGCTTTCAGTTCCTTGTACAAGTAGTGTTTTATTGAAATCGAATTTAGTAGGTGTTCATCAATTTGGACAGATAGGAAGTGGGTCCAAATTCTTTAAGTTGTATCAAAATTTTGTCACATTGTCACCTTTTTCTACTCCTTTATCTAGTCTTATTTTATCATACTTGCTCTCAAAGTGAATGATATTAATGGAATTTAAAATTGTGATGGTCTAAGAAATTGTATTGCAAAATATTTGACACTTTTTGATTCATTAGTATTGATGAAGATCAAAGGTAGAACACGCTCTAGATTTATAGATGGCAGATGTTGGAGTTGGTATGGGCTGAATTGTGAGGATGGAGGTTGAAAAGCAAGTTATAGATTGGTATGTAGGGTAAGGAGCTGAAGCTTTCTGAGTTGAATACACTGAAGCGTTTGATGTGAAAGAAAGGGTTAAACAAAGCCTGACTGGGTATGGGAAGATTGTTGGAGTTGAATACTAATGGTGATTATCCACCAAGCATTAGTGTGATGACACACCAGATAAGAAAGTTATAATCTGACGTTTAGCAATAAAGATGGGGGTGTATTTTGGAAGGAAGGAGTGATAGACGCCATGGTGATTATGCACTGCACATGGGGATGTATTTTGGAAGGAAGGATTGATAGACTCCATGTTGATTACACATTGCACATCAGAGGTTAAAAGTACACAGTCTATTTGTTGTCTACTGAATTCAAATTTGTGGTTAGGGCTGAAGTCAAGATTTGGGCTAAGGACTGAATGAAGAGTGAAGGGGGAAGCATATTTGCTTTTGGGAATGTTGATTGATGGGTTCTGTGGTGGTCATGTACCAAATGTGAGTAGTTACATGCTCTGGATTTGCTTGCTTGCTTTTTGAGAAAGTTGCAGGTGAAGAGCCAGTGGGAAGCAGATGAGCATGCATGACAACCAAGTGAATGAATCATAGTAGTTGTAGGGGCCTACCTGATTGCAAACACTCGATCAGAGAAGTACACCAAGAGGATCCTCACAATCATTTAGAAATTACTGGAGAATCAGAGGCTATTAAATGCACATTCTTGATATGCAAATGGATAGCCGATGATTCCAAAGTGATAAGTTATTTGTAGCATGGACTCAAACTCGGTAGATATAAATTAAATGTGACACTGTCTGCTTGTCTTGGAGTAACACCTGCCTGATTGACGAACAGAACATTGTACCAGAGTGTATGATATCAAAACCACTTGTACCCATTGTCTTCCATGATTACAAAATTATGCTGGTTAGAAATTGCTGCCTACTTAAGGCAAACAACTAGGTCACATATGAATTTGGAAGTTGAACACCAGAGGACAAGAAAAACTTGAAATTGGTGGTCCTACAAAGAAAGAAGAAGATTATGCTTCGACTGCTAGCTACCTCATCTATTGAACTTGAGGTTCTGCATATTTGAGTGTGATTTTGTAGCATGTAGACATCAGTCAGATTTATGCCCAAAACTTCAGCTTGTAATCGAAACAAATTCACATGTAAATGAAGTTCAGAGATCAGGAGAAATTATTCTTTCAACTGTTGTCAACCACATTTTTCGGAATTGTAGTTGTGCACATCTGAGTGTAAATTTTTGGCAAGAACTGTAACAGAAAAGCTAAAGCATTAGAAATTCCAAAATGTGCAGTACTTGACAACACACCAAAGTTCTGTCCTGTGAGGAATCCCAGAAAATTTGCATATATCACAACAAATACAATTGACAGAGCAACCAACAATCACAAAGAGATTTTTGTTGACTGATCCTTGTCAGTCTTTAATTTTTATTGTAAAATCCAATGCTTTACATAAGTGTCTACTCAGAGACAATAGCATTTAAAAAGAACCAGTTACAGATAAGATTGCAACTCTAAACAGAGAGTTTACACCACTGCTGACATAATCCAGGCCAGCTTATTATCCAGCCATGGGTATTCCTAACCCATTGATCACACCATCCCTCATCAAGTTGAAGGCAAAAACATTCATTTCCTCATGGGAGGCACACTGCACATGCCCATGTATATATTGTTTCTACTCGCCCTTTCCAGCAGGCTTTTTGTACATGTAGACTAACTCCTTCACCACACGCTTCAAGCTGCCTTTATTCTTCATCATCAAACTACGATTGAGCTCCTTGTCAATGAAGCCCATCTCCTCCAGCTCTTCGAGCTTGGGAGCCCACTCAGCTGAAGCGACCAAATCATCAAGTGTGCGTTGCATGTCGTTGTTGTTTATCTTCAACAATTCCGTGTTCCAACTTTTGTCTTTGAACCCCATGCCTTCCAAGGTTTCCAATATTGCTGTTTCGTCAGGAACTTCAACCATAGAGAAATTCCCAAGCTCACTGGCAGCTTCTACTACACCTTCCTGCTCCTTTCCTACATCACCCACAGTTGTCACAGGTGCAGCAACCTCTGTGGTTACCTCAGGCTCATCGACCTTCTTGGCTTCAATCTGTTGTTCTGGTCCAACTTGAGCTGGTTCAACGACTCCAACATACTCAGTATCGATGGCATCTGGTATGACAACGTCAACCTCAGGCTGTGCTTTTGCTGCATCATTTGCAACGGGCTGATCCGCTGCAAGCTCTTCCGACTTTTCTACCTCCATCTTGTCACTTTCTTGAGCATTTTCTCCGGCCTTCGCCAACGATTCTGCAACCTGTGGGGATTCCTCATTTTTTGCAATCACCTGAATTAGAACCCAGACACGATGACCGAATTTCGCGCCAAATGGTGCTACTAAACGCCAATAAGACACATAGCGTCCAGGTTTCATCGGGGCTACAAGATCCACCGAAGCTTCGACTTCCTGTTCTGGAGCTAACCCTTCTTCTGGCAACTCAAGCGTAGTTCCATCCACGGATCCCAGTTCATCACCACCGACATGCACCAGTTGGGTATCCTTGGGCCAAGAGACAGAACCGCTGTTGCGCAGCCGCCAGATTTTGGTAAAAGACGTCCCGGGTGCGAGTTCCGTTCCATCAAAGATTGTGACATCCTGCACAAATCGAGCATCCAACTTGGTGGCGACACCGGATTCGCAAGCAAATCCTCCGGAACCGCAAACTGGCTTGCCCCCAAAGGAGCCATGACCACGTCCATGTGGTCCTCGTATGGCGAATAGTGGTGCACCCCTGTAGTAGGGAGAGGGCCTCCATGGGCATCCTCCCATGTCACGGCGTTCAGCAGAAACTGATGGAAAATGGCGAGGACGGAATATTGGTCGCTCGATGCGAGTGTAATCATCGTTAGCACATTCCGACTTCTGGAAGCAGGCTTCACACAAGTCGAAATCAAATTTCTTGTTGGACTTGAAACGGAGTCCAACAATCGGAAACATGTTGCATGAATCGCATTGAATGCCGAAATGATGGAATTGGTTAGCATCTTCGGCGTCAGATGCAGCCATGTTAACATCCGCAGAAGAAGCTGCCGCCGACGGGTTGCCGTTGTTTCCAGGTGAATTTGTTACTCCCTCGTCAGCCACGGGAGCGACGGGAGCGGGAGCAAGAGCTCCCATCAGATACACTTGAGGGCTGTTCCAGAAATTTAGAGGTCCCCGGCCTCCGAAACCACCGCCGTGGCCACGACCCTCGGAAAAGCCGCCTCTGCGAAAACCAGAAGGACCTGGGGTTGCCCTAGGAGCTGGGGTCACAGCAAAGCTGCTGACATGCAAACGCAGGGGATTGAGGCCTTGAACAGCACAAGCATCGTACAAGTCTTCATCACCCATCAATGTGACCACATCATTGTCCTTGTCCATGTACGTCACGACAATCTCAGACGACGATGGAATCTTGAACATTGTCCGAATACTCTCCTCCAGTTCATTGAATGATATAGCAGGGCGCGGTGGGTAACCAGCTTCCCGCTGCGGTACTGTCATCCGACGAAGAACCTCCTCGTACTCGATCTTCAACACAAAAGTTGCCATAGCTTTTCTCTTCTTTGTCTTGAAAGCGTTCCGATGAGCCGCCACTCGAGATCACGGATTTACGTAAGTATGAAAACTGGATCAATTCTGCGCCGATTTTGCTTCGATCTTTGCCAGAACCGCAATCGAACACAATAGACGGAAAAACAAGAGGGGCAACAAAGGGCCCAATTGCTTGAATCTGGTGTGCAAAGAGGATATGAAAAAAAAAAACTGATCTGAGTGCGTTCCTGTAAGCCGCACTGTGTACGCAAGTAAACCAAGCTAGAGAAACTCGAGAATACATCGACAGCAGAAGTGAAGCCCTTTATATAGCGAGATTCCTCGGGCGACGGGAACAAGGACAATTCCGTAGCCTCCAAGGGAAGGCTAACGTCGTTTCCACGCTTCCTTAGTAACTCCGCCGGATCGAGTCGTTCCAACGACTCCTGGGTAACTCCGCCGGCCCTTTCTCGATCCTCTTCCTTCCACCGACCAATAGTCTACCTCCGGTCGGCGAACGAAAATTTGTGCAACGCCAGTGTACAGGAGTGCGTCCGCCCTGAGGTCGGCAGTACTTGCCCTTCTCAAGCTAGTTCGGGAGTGACAACCGGGGGCCGGTTTTGTCTAGAGGCCACTAGAACGTTCTAACTTTGTTAGCAAGTAGGTACATCGTCCTTCCCAAGCTAGCTAGCTTTGGGGGAATGATAGGGAGTGGCCATTTTCTCTAGTGGTCGCTAGAGCGATCTGGTTCCTTGAGGAGGTTTCGAGTCACTTTTTGGCCTTGCCTACCCAGGCAAGAATATTGCGTTTAGATTCATTATAGAGTATTTTAAGAGCTTCAGAGATTTTGGATCGTAGGTAATATGTCTATTTTTATATGAGGATTTTTCAAAGATGATATTTTGGCTTTTGTTGAAACTTGAGATTAGTAAGAGAGTTATAATATCTTGAAGGATTTTGGTTTCTTGTAGAGGATTTTTTTTTTGAAGATTATATTTTTTTGGATGGTGAAATATTTGAGTTTCCATAATTCTTCTTTTGCCTTAAAATACTTTTAAATGTAAGTGGCAAGGTCACAGTGTCACACACCCCTTGTTTACTCGTCTTTTGCTCGCTTCTTTGTCCCTTACGCACCGTTGTCGCTGTGTACCGCTTTGGAACAGGACCACACACTCTTTGCTCCCCTGCTCGTCTTCTAGCGCTTCTTGCTCTTTGCAAGGTCGTCTCCCCGTCCTCCCCCAGGCGCTCTTTAGTATCCCACTCTCGTCCTCTCCAGAGGGATTCAATCGTTCTTTTTCATTTGGTTTTTCATTTGTGCACTCATTATCGGTGGGTTTCGTGTCCCTGGCTCCTGTTTCCTTGGAACGGTTCGTGGTTGCAAGCCCAGGTTTTTGGTGTTTGGTGTGCTTGGCGTAGGAGGGAAGTTTTCTGGAACTTATCTCCTTTAGGTTTGCCTGCCTGCCTGCCTGCCTGTTTGCATTTCTCTCCCCCACCCCCCTCATTATCTGCAGTTGGTCTTTTGTTCTGGGTGCTCGTTTTTCGCAGAGCTTTTAGGTTAATGTTTGTATTTTAGTGACCGTGGATATTTGGAAGCACACAGGGGCTTTGCCTCCTTCATCACGGCCTTTTTGCGTTTGAAAATTCGATTTTATTCAGAGCGAAAAATTGGACGTTTCGTTGTTATCCTCCGAATGAATTTTGTTACGGATGAGCTATTAGGGTTAAGGAATGATCCGAATTTCAAGATAGCCAAGCGAGGCAATCGTTCGTGTAGGGGTTGGAATTAGTATTATACTGTATCAGAGGGACTGCAGGAGGGAAGTTATATGACTATGGACACCATCTCCTCTTGAGGAAGAATTGAAACCTTTTTGCACATGGAAACTCTTATCTACAAGTTTTGCCATCAATTTTCATTCCTAGTGGTGTGAGAAGTGCAAGAAGCAAATTGATGGGTTGAAAGCACTTTTTAGTTAGGACACACCCCTTGGCTGCCTTTTCAGGTTGCAATCAAATGTCCGTTCTGTTCAGTCTGCACATTGTCTGTTGGCATTAAGTAGTGTGTTTTGGGCTTTAAACCCCATTTGTGATTCCCTCTTGTTGTGATCAGAAAAGAAAAATTGTTGTAGGATTCCAGCATTAGGGTTTTGTACTAGCTACCCTTGAATGCCACCTAAAGGGGAGACAGGATTCAGTGTTGGCTTCAAGCTTCACATCTGGACATTTTTGGTATTACTTGGGTTCCATCACAGATGTTGAATGAGAGATATAGCTCCAAGAAGGGTGGAATGTCTGCTTCATGTTGGTAACATGTGCTGCTCAATTATGTACATGTGTTGTACTTCTTTTAATTTCATAACTTTGTATCTTAGAGCCTTCCTTTGGATAGCATCTCATGCTGGGTGTATGACTGGTTAATCATTGGTGTCAGGTTTATCACCATGGGGTCTATTTTCCAATGCTATGAAAGTATTTTTTTTCAACAACTAATCCAGTTTTTCTTGGTGTAGGATATGGGAAGGGAGTTCTATCAAATGTTGTGGTAGCTGATCATCATCATACATGTTGGGCTTACATTTCAGAACAGACTGGCAGTGTGAGCACTGCTGCTAGTGACCAAAGGCAAGCTGGTATTATCAAGGTGCAGCCACTACTTCCAACAGGTCAGAGGCTTGCATTATTGGTTCACCTTGATCACTACCTGTTCTAAACTGGGTCTTAACTGTTACCTATTCTAAACAGTTCCACAGTCTGACCCCAATAGAATAGGGTAAAGACCTATGCAAAGCTGGGGATGCTGGGTCAGGGGTCAGGCAAACATAGCTGGAATTGCCTGGTCTTTTGTTTACTGTCCAATGACTGAACAAGAATGTGAAAAGACCATGCAGACCTGAACAATTATGCAACTATTGCTCAAGGATTGACAATCCTTTAGATCCTCAATGGCATGTTTGTGCTCTTGTTGGGAGTGTATTTGCACATTTCCAAGCTTCTCAAAGATAGTGGGTTCTAAGGTTCCCTTCATTTCAAATAGTGAGCTGAGGGGGAAAAAACTGTACGGGGCTGTAGCTAATTTGGGGCAGAAAGGCTGCAGGACATGGTGATGATGGCTATGTCTCCTGTGTGCTGCTCTACTGCTACTTCCATATGTACTTCTGCAGCAGCTGCTTCTTCTTCTTCCTTGTCTTTCCTACCTTTGGCTTACGTGAGTGTTTTTGCACCTCTGCCACGTTCTTTCTTCAGGCAGTCTCTTCTTCAATCCTGTGGCCATCACCACCCTCTTCTCCTCGGGAGGACATCTTTGCGAACCCAAAGGCAAAAATCTGCCACTTGCATTCAAAGGGCATTGGAAGTAATTTCTTTCCAGAGGGCACTTGAGGGGCTTTCTTTTCCTACATCTGTTGGTAGTCAGTTGTGGAAATCAAGGGGCATAATTCCAGCATTGTCTGGGCGGGTGCATTGCAGCATTGCAGCACAACCTCTATCATCAACAGTGGAGGACAACATGGCCAAGGAGTCTCCTAAAGAGATTTTTCTCAAGGACTACAAAGCTCCCAACTTTGCCTTTGAGACATTGAATCTTAACTTTGAGCTGGGAGAGGAGCACACTATTGTGACATCCTCTATCCATGTTCTCCCTACAACTTCAAGTGGCAAAGCGCCCTTAGTTCTGGATGGTCAAAACCTGAAGTTGGTCTCAGTGAAGATAAATGGTGAAAAACTTGCAGATGACAAGTTCACAGTGTCAGCCCGACATCTGACCCTGGCATCTACACCATCAATGCCATTTGATCTGGAGATTGTCACTGAGATTGAACCTCAAAACAACACATCATTGGATGGCCTGTACAAGTCAAGTGGCAATTTTTGTACTCAGTGTGAAGCGGAGGGGTTCCGCAAGATTACATACTATCAGGACCGGCCTGATGTCATGTCTAAGTTCACCACACGCATTGAGGGTGATCAAAAGCTTTATCCTGTTCTGTTATCAAATGGCAACTTAGTTGATCAGGGTAAACTTAATGATGGCAAGCACTATGCAGTGTGGAAAGATCCGTTCAGAAAACCATCCTACCTTTTTGCACTTGTGGCTGGACAACTTGTGAGCCGGGACGACACCTTCACTACTCGTTCAGGACGCCAAGTTTCCCTCCGCATCTGGACACCTGCAGAAGATGTTCCAAAGACAGAATATGCCATGCGATCACTGAAGGCAGCAATGAAATGGGATGAGGAAGTGTTTGGATTGGAGTATGATCTGGACCTCTTTAACATTGTTGCTGTGCCTGACTTCAACATGGGTGCCATGGAGAATAAGAGCCTGAATATTTTCAACTCTAGGTTGGTCCTGGCATCACCACAGACAGCCACAGATATGGACTTTGCTGCCATTGAGGGTGTCATTGGCCATGAGTACTTCCACAATTGGACTGGCAACCGGGTGACGTGCCGTAATTGGTTTCAGCTGAGTCTGAAAGAAGGCCTCACTGTATTTAGGGATCAGGAGTTTTCTTCTGACATGGGTAGCCGTGCTGTTAAGCGCATTGGTGATGTTTCTTTGGTGCGTACTGCCCAGTTCTCACAGGATGCAGGCCCAATGGCACATCCAGTACGCCCACACTCTTACATTAAGATGGACAACTTCTACACAGTTACAGTCTATCGGAAAGGTGCAGAGGTTGTCCGCATGTATCAGACATTGTTAGGGAGAACTGGCTTTCGTAAGGGCATGGACCTGTACTTCAAGCGTCATGATGGGCAAGCTGTCACATGTGAAGAATTCCTGGCTGCTATGTTTGATGCCAATCAAGTAAAGTTCCCAACTTTTCCACTATGGTACTCACAAGCTGGCACCCCTCTGTTGACAGTGACAACCTCCTACAAAGCTGAATCTCAGAGCTTCACAATTAAGTGCCAGCAGGAGGTACCAGCAACCCCAGGGCAACCAGAGAAAGAGCCTATGCTCATCCCATTGGCAGTGGGTCTTCTTGACTCTAAAGGCAATGACATGCACCTGTCATGTGTGAAGGAAGGGGTATCACTGCATAACTTTACCAACCCAGATGGCAGCTCTGTCACAACAGCTGTTCTTCGAGTTGACAAAGCAGAACAAGAGTTCACATTCGTCGATGTAAAAGAGAAGCCAGTACCATCACTCCTGCGGAATTTCAGTGCCCCTGTGCGCCTAGTTTCTGACATTTCAGATGAAGATCTCATCTTCCTTTTGGCACATGACTCAGATCAGTTCAATCGGTGGGAGGCTGGGCAGACACTAGGCCGCAAGCTTATGCTGAACCTGGTTGCCCTTCAGCAGAAGGGGGAGAAGCTGAGTGTGGACAGTGCTTTTATTGAAGGACTCCGCAGCATTCTCAACGATGCTTCACTTGATAAGGCCTTTATAGCAAAGGCTTTGACATTACCTGCAGAGAGTGAAGTGGCCGACCTCATGCCAGTGGCAGATCCTGATGCCATCCATGAAGTTCGTTCCTTTATCATCAAACAGATTGCATCAAGTTTGCACCAGGAGCTGCTGAAGGCAGTTGAGACTAATCCCAGCTTCGAGCCATATGACCCTGCACACAAATACAGGGCTCCCCGTGCATTGAAGAATTCAGCACTCAATTACTTGGTTTCTTTGAATGAACCTAATTTTACTAAGCTAGCAATAAGTGAATACCAAAAAGCCACTAACTTGACTGATAAGTTTGGTGCACTCACTGCCCTTTCCCAAAATCCAGGGGTGACACGATCTGAAGTTCTCGCAGACTTTTATGAGCAGTATAAAGGAGATAATCTGGTGATGAATAAGTGGTTGGGATTGCAAGCAATGTCAAACATCCCAGGCAATGTGGAACAGGTGCAGAAACTTCTTGAGCATCCTGCTTTTGACATCCGTAACCCAAATAAGGTATACTCCTTAATTGGAGGTTTCTGTTCATCAGCAGTCAACTTCCATGCAAAGGATGGATCAGGGTACACACTCTTGGGAGATGTAGTACTTCAGCTGGACAAAATCAATCCCCAGGTGGCTGCACGAATGGTGTTACCTTTCTCTAGGTGGCGTCGGTATGGTGAAGAAAGACAACAAGCAGCCAGGGCTCAGCTGGAGCGGATTACAAGCACCAATGGTCTGTCAGATAATGTCTATGAGATTGCATCAAAAAGCTTGGTGTTGTAGGCACAGATGCTCAACTAGATTCTGCACAGATTTCAGAAGTTGTAATAAGGTACAAGAGGTGTCTGTCAGAATAGTCTGTTTGACTATTTGCTGCTTGAAGGATGTTGCAAAACATAAGGGGAAAGGTTTTTCTGGCAACCCCTACAGAACAGCATATCTGCAGTTCTAAAGTGCATATGCATCAACTATCAAAAGCCAGGTAGTGCCATTGGGTTCATTAATGGCAGGAAGATGTTGCTGTAGGATATGGAGGACAGGTTCATGTTAAGGTAAATTGGTCTAAACCGTGATGATTTTGCAGGCTAGTCAAGAGCACTGATATCATGCATTGTGCCAAATGAAATTTGATGATTTTTTGTACAAGAACTGACCGTTCTGCAGAACTTTCTGGTCAGTGCTGAATATTGCGCATTTGGAAATAAAATAAAATTTGTCTTCAATCCTTGGAACAAATCTCATTTACCTAAGCTCACAGTCTCCATAGACTGTGGTTGGATGTTGAATAAATGAACCACATTTGTATTTGAATTGGGTATTGAAGGATGAATATGTCTCACAGAAACGCTCTCATGTTCAGCAGGAATTGCACAAATTTGATGAACATGTCAAGACCATAGAAGAGAGGGCAAAATGGGGTTGGTCACAATTATACCATCTGCTGAAACAATTTCCTTTATAAGCTGGACCTTAGTGCCCTTGGGAGCACACTGAAAAGGAGCTACAGACCATCATGTTAGAAACAGATAAGGAATAAGCTGGACCTCAGTGCCCTTGGGAGCACACTGAAAAGGAGCTATAGACCATCACGTTAGAAATGGGTAAGGAATCGCATCCATTGTCACTTAACATGGAATGCCCTTAAGCTGAGATCTGGGTGTGGATCATTAAGCTTGTAGCAACTTAAGTTATTCTGAAGTCGAGCAAGGTGATCACAGGGGTTATCAATTTCCAACAGTATACAAAGTTAAAAAGAACTGTGCTGATCTGAGGTGTTGGGAAAGGGCAATTTTGCAAGCAAACCTGCTGTATAGCATTATTAGAACTTTATTTGTAAACAAAGGAAGCCTTCTAAAAAATTGTTTCAAAAGCACTCCTTCATCACAAAATGGAGCTTCCTATTGTTGGAACTAACTAATCTCTCTAAGTCACAACCTTATTTTGCTAAGCACTATCGCAACAGTCAACAAGGGCTTTGGAGTCCAACCAAACATGGGGGAATTTGTTTCATGACACACTACTATGTAACCAATTGACAATTTGTGCTACAATATTGATGGAAAGTGCTCCAAATTTTATTAAGATCAATCATATATCCATTGTTGCTTAAGCTTTCACATGTCAAATGAAGAATGATTCAAAGGCTTGTTCATTGGGTTTCCATGAAATTGTATCAAAATCACTACCCATTATTCACACTCACAAGAGAAAGCTGCATTCAGACTTGCAAGAGAAAAGATGTAAATAATTCTAGTGGAAGTGATCAAAAGTTCGAAGGATCAAATCCACTGTTTGAATCCACTGTTTGGACAGGTAAAGAATGCCACCATCAAAGGTGTGTACAATGCATTCGAAAACTTGACAACCGTAGAAGTTTTCATCAGCTATGACCCAAATGTAAAGAAATTGAGGATCAATTCCAATTTCCATTCATGCTTGGTTTTTCAAACCTGGATGTTGGATCTGTTGTATTTTGATTGAGAACAACCTACCCAGATCCCTGCATCAAACATTGTATGCCTAGACAAAATAATCTTGCACCCAATTAGTCTGCATCCAACACAGCCAAATATTGACGGTCCACAAGTTGTGTAGCAACATAGTTGCGTATGGGCAACAATGCCATTATGAGCAGTGGAAACATAATTCCTGCACCCAACCATTCTCAGGTAGAAAATATTAGACCAGTGAGAAGATTGATACAGCGATCTGACACCAGCATATCTGAAATCATGGGTTCACAGTTGAGCTTGAGATTACAGATAGAATGAACAGTATAGAACTAAAAAGAATTAGTTAAACAAAACTTGCTTAATGATGATACGATTGAAGATGGATAAGAATGCATACCCCAATGGCTTGTTCTCAGAGTCCACAGTGACATCAAGCAAACTACTTGGAGCATTGTGAATGCATGGAGTTTTCCCCTAGGCACTGTATGAATAAAATCAGCATCTGGATAAAGGTCTGGGTCACATAACCATAGCTTTACCCTGCAATCAATCACCTTTGTAAATTGACAAAAGATGTTGGAAGCTCAAAATGGTCTCTTCACTTGTCATAATGCTCACCTGTAAATATCAACAATGGTACTCAAATGGGATCTATGTAACATGATATAAATGGCCTCGTCACTGTACTGCTCATGAAAATGAGTTTCAGGAAAGTCAAGATTGCACCTTTCCACAAATTGATTTCCTGTCAAACTCGTCAATCCCATGTACAGAAATAGACCATTTATGACCTGTTTGTACACCAGCATCAATTTTGTGAACATGAACGTATAATGCAACACTTTGCAAACTGGAACTGCAAATTTATAATCCTCAACATTTTCATGTACTAGTTTTGACATCAAGAATTCTGGCAAAGGATGGAAGGATTTATATCAAGAGCTTGATAGATTGATAAAAGAATAGTTTGACTCTTACTGGGATGGGGATGAGATCAATCATGGGTAGTAACAATAATGATGCACCCATGCACACCTGCCAGAAAGCTTGTTACAAATCACAGGAGCTCAATTGCCCACTAAGAACTTTGTTACTTCTGCAAAACAATCCCACTTCTGCAATCCAGTCTAGAAGGTTGTTGATCTCAAAGAAGGTAACATTCAACCATATTGTGCCACAAGGCAGCTCCATAATTCCCAATGGAAAATGAGAGCCACTGAATAGTTTTGGGCACAATGTTTGCTTTGCAAAGTGTGTCTATTTAACAACAAAAGACTTGTCATCTAAGGGTGTCCATAAAACTTGAAAAAAAATAATTATCCTTGTCCGCAAAAACAGTTCCCTCTCAAATTCTCTTTCAATCTAATAATCCTCCATGCAATATACCCTCTATTGGTGATAGAGAAGTGTACAATAAAGAAGCTAAAACCTTGCGGTCTGGATGTCTCTACATTTCTAAATTACAATGAAAAAGAACAGCCAGTGCACCACTCACCAGTGGATCTTTCACAAAGTTTTCAAGGACAATATTTAATCAAAAAAAAGAGTTTACATACAGGAGGTAGTTAAATGATCAGGCAGCTATAGATTGAATGAGTAGGCTGAGAGATATACATGCACCACGATTCCAGTGAGGCGATTTTCTCGCACATTTACTATGTTCTCCTCTGGTTCATCCGCATTGACTCCACTAGATTCATGAATACACATATGCACCAATTTGATAAGTCATCTAGAGGCAAAATTTTGCAAATTGGGGTCAAAGCTCTATCAGCAGCAAGCATCAATAGATGAAGATGGTTCAAATCATAATGTTGCAAACAGGGTGACAGAATAGAGCAGGAAAGAACCTAAGTCGAATTGATTGTGATGTTGTGGCTAGGCTCCGGATATGATTTAAAGATGGCACTGTTGATGCCATCATCCATGGTAACCCAAATATTGAGCCTAGCCCCACTAGCACTGCACACATCATCACCCTTTTCTCACTACCTGTGAACAAACTCAAAAGCTACACATCTTGTCAACAGAGAGCAATATCATTTTCAATAAGGGATAGTATCATCAAGACAAATGAATGATCGAGTTGATCCCATATTCTATGACATGGCTAGAGTGTAGTATGCCTAATCAATCAACCAAAACCTAAAAGCAGGAGAAGAGAAGTTATACCTCCAAGAACAGCGAGGTCAAGATGGTAGCCTTCACCTTTCTGGAAACCATATTTGGGGTCATTCACAAGCCTTGTGGTAATATTCTGCCATCACTCAACATTTCATTACAATCTAGCTTAAGGATACTGCCATTCAACCAATCTTAGATGAATGTTAGATATAACAACATGCAATCTAGGATTAAATTTTGCAAGGTAGTCCCAGACTGAAAGGTGTCAGTTCTGTAAAGAAGATGACTGATCCCAGTTTATGACCTCCTACAGGATCTCCATAACGTTTCTATCATGGTCAATAATCTGCAAAAAACTCCTTAGAATTTATGACCCTAGTGCAAGCTGGTTGAGAATAATTGCCACCAACCTGATCAAGGAAGATAAGTACAGTGACAAGGATTGCTGGAATGGCTGCTGCAAAAATTGCCCATGGTGGAATACTAAAAAGGGGCACAAGCCATGGCCTTCCAGAAGTTGTTGAGATTGAAGCTGGAACAGCTAGCTTGGGTAAAGGAATTTCTGGAAATAACATGGGTGGCACAAGTGACATTATCACTGTTGCTAATGGTGGCCCAAAATCTGCAAGCACCCCCCTGATTGGCCGAAGCAATAATCTCCCCGTCTTTAACTGCAATAGTTGTTGGAATTGCCACAAAAAGTATGGTTAGAACCCAAAATCAGATCTCAAACATTTTGCATCTATTCTCCTAGATCCCAAACTGTCTCCTAGCAATGACGTTCACTTGTCAATTACCAAATGCAGCAACCAGCTAGCCATGAATTGAGACATGCTTTGTGACTGAACCAAATGCCATTGTATCACAGACTAGGAGATTAAACTAACCTGGGAAAGAAATGATGCAATGACATAAGTGCTTCCTGCCAGCAGAAGCGACAATAGGGCTGTTGCAATGGGAAAGTGACTTGTTGGCTTAAATAAATTTCCAACCCCCTGCAAAATGAGCAAAATCATTAACTTCATCAGGCATTCACAAAATTTTCAACACATCTCCTCAATATGATGCATGAAAATTGGATATTCTGTCTTTCAGCACATTAGTAGACATCAAGTGCTTCAGAAAGCAACAGAATATGGGCATGATGTTAATCCTTTGTTTCTGAAGGGACTTTGTACCTTACATGCTTCCATCACAAATCCTAGAGAGATTAAAGCTGCAAATGTCTCCTCCGTGAAACGGGTGAAGTACTTTATCTATTTTCATAACAACCAATGCACAGTTAAAATCTTGAATACCAACATAAGGATTTGTTGTTGGAAACACTCACAAGAGGATACATTGAACAAATATCAATGATGAATATAAGAAAGGACATAAAAAGATTTGTTCAGATTTCTGGTTATCCCACCAATGGAGCTGTCAAAGAGTGGAATGAATAACTAACCACATTGCTGGCCTCAACTGCAGCCAAGCAGAGAAGAAATGCACAAGTCCAAATTCCAGCCCAAGCATAAATTGGCAGAAATGGGAGCATGGTCTGTTTTGTTGCCTGCAAAATCTAAAGCCAATTGTTCAATACAACCATTGCACCATGCTGAATTTCATGTAGGTCATATAAAACATCTCTTTTTTCAAGGACCTGAAACTTCGACCCACTTTTCTGTTCCATTAGACGATATCCTTGAAAAAAAAAAAGGTTCATCTAATTAATTACACATTTGGAAGAAACTGACTTTTCCAGACCATTCATGTACTATGGAAATTAGTTAGATGTGCCATGATGAAGTGTTCTATTACCCGGTAGAGGAGGCCTGTGAAAGCGACCATAAGGCCAGTGGGAGCAAGCAAAGTGAGTGGCTGACCTGCCATTAATGCGTAGGTTATCCCTGAAACTGCACCCCAGATGACATGTTCAATTCCAGTAAGCAAAAGAATTCTAGAATTGCAAACCTCCCACTATGATACCACTAATTTTGAGATACATACAATCATTTTATATACCAAAACTTCAACTTTGGAATTGTAAGTGAATCAAACCTGAAATACTAATGATCATCTCCACAACTCCAATTTCACCTGCAGTGACTCCTGCTGTTAATCTGCAGAAATGCATGTGGAAATACCCAAAAAATTTGTTAGAAGAGGAGCTCTTTCTTCAAGCATAATTATAAAGCATAATTTGGAAAGCACAAGAGGAAATACTTGCCCCACCAAAACAAAAGCACTTAATTTGCATAGAGGATAGTATATTTCTTCCAATATCATGGGGATTCACATTATACATTGTTAACAGTGTTCAAAAGTCACAAAGTATGACCATTGGAACATATAGAAGCATAATTTCTTGGCATGAGAAAGACATTACAAAGACATATGGTTTCTTCATAGTGACCACAGATACATACCCACCAAAGGCAATGCAGGGTGCCAAACTCCCAAAGTAGAGAAAAATGATTGTGGCAAGACATTTTGGGTGAAACCCATCAGTGAAATCACTCAAATAAAATGGAAGCTTGCGCTTCAAATCACCCAATATGCCTGCTCCAAATTGTACACCCTGGGCCTGGATTCCCACTTCTTGTTTACCACCTCCTAAACTATTGTCAAGCGTACTCCCATTGGCTGTTGCTGAGCATTTCACCTTTTGAAATTTTGGTTGGCATTTCACTCCACTTCTTGGTAATTCCCATAAATTTGAACTAAACTGGCAATCCTGCTTCAAGTTTCCAAAATGCTGGTCAAATTTGAAGGCTTGCTCTAATCCTCCTATTGCCCTGGTTTTGTCCACTGCACAAATTAGCTCACAGTCTGAATGTCTTGGCACCCATAGATGAGTCTGCAAATGATGTGCTCGTCTTGGGTGATGTGATCTAACACTAAAAATCTGGCCATGAAGATGTTGAGGATGCAAAGCAGAGCCCATTGCATTTCCTGATAGTTGTAGTCTCAATGTAGCTGTTGTAATTCCCATCCACCACATCCGCTAACCCAAGCCTCTAGACAATGCTTGTAGGAATTTGGTTATTGCTTCTCACCAGTTATCAACTAAGATATGTATCAAGCAAATTTGACACGTGAGAACTTGCTGATGAGTTGGTGTTTCCCATTTTCATGTCAAGATGGAACCAACCAACAATCTGGTTATGTTGGACATTGGCTATCAGTGTGTGAACAACAATCAGGAGAGATTATAACAGCATATCCACAACCACTTGATTGTAATAGGAATTGCCATAGTGATCATCATGCTTCAGACACATTCCAAGAGCACAATTCCTTCCCACTCCTGTATTAACTGGCTCTGTCCCAAACTGTGCACCTTGAAGATCCCAATCTGCATCAAAGCTTTGGGAATATTAGTAATACAAACAATTCACACTCTTCACAAACCCCTGAGGGGAATTTAAGTCCAAAGCCTATGACTGGAAATATGCAGGCATACACATTCTGCATCAAACTTTTTGAACATTTGAGAGTCTTCAACATGGATCAAGCCAAGTACAAGGTGAAAGATTTTCTCTCAATCATAGAAATACCACAACCCTAATTAGGACCACTCATGGAGAATTCTAACAACCACCGAGGCTTTTTGAAAATCATTCACGTTTTGGGATGCACATACCTTATCTGATGAGAACTTATCTCATCACCCAAATTTCTATCATAATCCTTCAAATTTGGGCACCCATCTTCACCTTCTTCTCCTTCCTTCCTATCCAATATACACCACACTGTTCCAAAACCTAACTCATTCTTTCATCTTTACCCTTCTACAGTATTTGCATCCTCTTCCAAAAAACCCTAACTATTTGCGCATATCCCCTACCTGTATTCCTGAGCTCAAGGTTGTCTGGGCTCCAACTACTCCAAGGAGGTATACTCACTCACTCACTCACTCACTCTCATCAGCAAAACATCAAAATGAGTATACTAAACAGGAAACTGCTCAACACAAAAATGGTCCTTACACTAGGCCTCAAATCTCCATCCCAAATGGGTGGTTTCTTCTACTGTTGTTGCTGCTGCAGCAGAAAGTGGGTGTTTTGGAATCTGAGGTCCGAAGAAAAAGAAAAAAAAAACAGAAATGTGAAGAGTTTGTTTGTGCGTGGTTTGATTGAGACAAAAGTGCAGAAGACTGCGTAAAAGACACCGTAGACATAAGGTGAAGGGCAAAAATGTATACGTTGAAACTTGACATGCTTTACAATACGACAGAAGAAACGTGCGCTGAGAGCTAACGTAGTGACAAAAATCTGGTCCACAGATTTGGACCACCAATTCAGTGGGGCTTCGTGTACTTTTTATCTTCTGCATTTGTCTTTTCTCTGAAATCTTGAAATCAGTTCAATATTTTCTTTAAGTTGGATTTGATTGCTTTAACTAAAGATTACAGAAACCTGATAGAATACCTGGAATCTGAAGACATAATAAAGAAGAACAGGAGAATTAGCTCATCCCACTAGAATTGCTGGATCTATGTGATATTTCCATCATCACTATTACCTCCATTGAAATTTCCTTGACCTACAATTACCCTCACAATCCATCACCATGTGGCCGCCCGGGTCAAATCTTACCTTCCTATGAATCTCTTGCAAAAATTGCAGCACATTTCTGTCTGACTTTAACCTGCCCATTTGTGGAGAGGTCGGTTCATAATATCAAGTTACATACAGAGTTTTGAGTTTGTCTGTTCAGACCTACAATGACATGCAAGATAATAATACCAACTTAAAAAAAAGTCCTACTAACATCCTGTTTGAAACTCACAAAAAGAGTCACAACATTTGCCGGACAGACTTTCTGATGTGACAAACAATCTTCACCTAACCTTTGTTTTCTAGATTGTGGTGAAATTGTCCACAAGCTGAGACATGATTGCCATCAAGGTATGGCATGGGTTTGCCTGGAATTAGATGTCTTTCATTAAAAGTGCCACCATTTCATCATATGAGGAACAGAGGAGGAGAGAGAGGTTTCCAATGCCTCTGGACTTGAATCCAAAATTGATTTCAGATTCTGTTATCTTATTGCTTTATTGTGCATGACCCAAAGAGTTACAGTAGCACTGGACTTTGATTGCCTGAAGATGTGATAGATTCAGAGCCCACCTTTTCCTCACAAAGCCTTGCATTGAATGGCACGGAATTGTCAGGAGATTGTGTTATTGAGAATGCCAAATCATGTTATTGATATTGCTTCTGCAGAACTCTTTGAAACCTTCCTTGCAAAATGAAGTGCTTCGATTTTGATCGACCCTTACTATCCTGTGAAATTCACTCGTCCAAATTAGTTGAGATTCAATTCTTATTTCTTATCAAGACTCATTACAAACCACTGCCAGTTTAGGTTTGAGCTTTATAATTCTTGTGGTTAGTAGAGATCCTTTAGAACTGTATTCTAACAAATGCTACTACACCCAATGCAATGCATCATGGACAATCCATGTGAAATACTGCATTGCAGCCCAATATAAATAGCTGATTAAAGACCTAGAATGAGGGACTACTCCAATTCAACAGGACCTTGTTGCTGACTCACAACAAGCTTTGATTCCATGATACTGTCCCAGGGAGAAATTGGCTTTCTAAATCAGTTGTTAAGCAATGCTTAGATAATGACAAACAGGTACTTGCAGACAATAGGTACATTCTTGATCAAGGTTCCTGTTAGGGGAAACTATTCTCTCCATAGGTTTTTTAAAATGGAAACCCAATGGGATGCACAGTTCTTGGCCAAGGGTTTTGATACAGTGGTTCTTGTGTTTGTTCCCTGATGCACAATGTGGTAGTATCCCCACCAATGCATGAGGTCTAGCAGCTAAATATGAGACATCTCACAGCAAAAAGAAGTCCAGAATCACTTGACTGCAACACAGAAAGGTGTTGGATGAAATGGTCTTATCAAATTATTTGGCTTCATGCATCTCAATCCGAACATCAAATAACACAATTTCATCATAAAACTGGACCATGGAACTGTCAGCATGCTCCACTTCGCACTAGTAGCAGTCTAAACATGATTCTCAAGAGCTAGAAATATATATGGTTCAAATACACAAAGATCTAACCAGATGAACCTGGTCATTTGAAGGTACTGTTTGACCAAACCACAAGTTTACAGAATTTGAAATATACATGCTTCTAAATACACACTAATCTGACCAAAGATGAACCTTAAAATTCCAAGGTACACAAGCTTACTCATCCAGGATCAAAGTAACAGCTTCCGAGTCAAGGTTGATTGTCTTATCTCCAGCTAGGCAGCTTGTATTGTCAACGAATTAAATATGATGCTCAGTCTCAAATCACACACTGATCCAGTATGATACCTCATTTGCAGGATTGAAGATAGATAATAGCATGTACCTTCACATTACAGCCACAAGGGCTCTGCTCCAGATGTGCATGACTTTTGCATGAAATGCTCCTCTAACACCAAGGCCTGCAACGATTCCAGCCACAACCAAAATTATTGCATATGATACTAACTGGTGCCTGACAATGACCCTCCAAGAAATTGCTATTTGACAAGAGATGATTTCTCATTTATAAGCTGAAATCCTCTTATCATTACTTGTGACCTAAAAACAAAAACCATTTGAACAGCATCCAGCAGCGAATGCTCCAATTCCATTGACAATTTTCAGCAAGATTCCTTGTTACACATACTTTGTCAGGCAAAAGGAACAAAGCCCATACAATGTGCCCAAATGTCTCTGAGACCAAATTGAATGATTGCCCACCTTTTTCTGACATACCTCAAGACAGAAGTATTGTTTGTACAATTGCACTTTAAACTACAAATTTCTGGTCAACCACTAGTACTTGCAGCCACGCACAGTTTGGAAATTGAGTTTCAAATTAGTTTCAAAAACCATTGTCTAAAAGATGTGCCTGAGTATGATAACAGAAGACAGGTGCAGGCAGATTGTGGTTGACAGAATAGATACATGCATCACTACTAAGGAACGAACAAAACCATGATGGTGGAGAACTGAGAAACTTAAAGAAGCAAAGAGCACCTGCAAATGCTGCAGCAAACACTGACAGAAATACATGGATCACTATTAAGGGAAAAACAATGATTGTGGGGAAGGGGCGGGGGGGGAAACTGAGAAACCTTAAGAAGAAGAGTATGTGCAAAACTGGCATCAAACCCTGACAGAAATACATGCAACACAATAAAAGGGAAAGAACCATGATGGTGTGAAACTGAGAAACCTTAAGAAAGAGTACCTGCAAATGCTGCAGCAAACAGGGGTTGTCATTCCAGTGTACCCACAATCTCTGCAAAATGCTTAGACTTCAGATCATCTTCAGGCAATGGTAGATCACAGGTCTGGGGCACTGAATGTGAGTGAAGAAGTAATGTGGCAGACTTCTTGCCTGCCTGAAGGAGGAGGCTTCCAGACTTGTGCAAGAGAACAGTGTTATGATCTTGTGGAGGGGAATGAGGGCTGTGCAGAGGCTCTGAACTGAATGGACGATGAGAGGGAGGTGCAGTACACCGCAGCTTGAGAGGTTGAGGGTGTGAATGAGCAGGGATGATCTCTATTTCCAGGGGTGTGCACTCTGAGGGGATTGGATTGGGCAAAATGCGAAACTGGGTTGAGATTCCAGAGCCTGGACCTCCAGGTCCTGTGCCAGTGCCACCGGTGCCAGCAGGCCCCACCAGCCTGGGCATGCCTGCTTGATGAAAATTCATATCCATCGACACCTTCCAACTGCTTCCTTCAAAGAAAAAACTCCAAATTGTTTGTTCTCTCTCTACCTCTCTTGAGAATAGAGTTTGAAAGAAAAAATAATCCCCAATGCAATAATTATGTCCGTTCAGTCAGACACCTGAAGACAAACTAGGGATTTTCCCACCCAGTTGCACAACTGTAGAGCAAGACCTAATTTGAGGGAGGAGGAAATAGAAGGGCAAAAGCAACCATTCATGTCTAGGGAGAAATGTGGTTAACTTTCACACCTTTTAGAGTTGTAACTCTTCTTTCAACTCCTTCGCAACAACAGCCAACTGGTATGGCACGCTGCACAGTGAAGATCGCAAGAAAAGTAGTGGCTTTTCAAAAAAGCACAATTCTTCCAATGCAAAAGCTTGTACCTTGTTTTTTTTTTTTTTTTTTTCTTTCTTACTGCAACTTCTCTCCGACGCTTCCTTTCTGCAACAACAGCAAAACTATGAATGCTATTGCGTGGCAAACTGATCACATATTCCAAATTCCAAACCTCGACTTCAACCACAAAGCAAAAGAAGAGGACACAAAAATCTCCACTTCTAAAAACACTTGTGGAATCAAAAAATCACAGCCATACCACAAAAACCCAAATCCACTGCCACAAAATCTGAATGTAATAATTGATAATTCCTAATGGAAAACCTTGTAAGCAGCAGCTGAAGAGACCAAAACCAAAACTAAGCAATCAGCTCTCCAAATAACAACAACAACAAACAAGAAATGACCCAACTTCAAAAAAATCAAGAAAAACTTCAGAGAAATCCTTGGGGTGACCTAGTGGTCGATTGTTTCTCTGGGCAAACAGTAAGACTTACCAGTAGACAGGATTCAAACTCGGAGCTTCACAGCAAGAACATGGAAAGCCAAGAAAGTAGGGCCGGGGGGTGGGGGAGAGAGAGAGAGAGAGAAACTCAGAATCGAGATTAACAAGGGGTGTGTCACACTGTGGCCTTGCCATACACATTAAAAAGTATCTTAAGGAAAAAGAAGAACTATGGAAATTCAAATTGAACCATGCAAAAATATAATCTTTAAAAAAATCCTCTTAAGAGAAACCAAAATCCTTCAAGATATCATAACTCTATAAGTAATCTCAAGTATCAACACAAGCCAAAATATCATCTTTCAAAAATCCTGGTATAACAAAAACACCTACTACTACCTAGGGGCCTATAAAAATCCCTTAAGCTACTATACTCTATAATGAATCTAAACACAAAATCCTTGCCTTGGTAGGCAAGCCCAACAACAAAGTTAAATAATAAATACTATACTATTTAGTTATTCAAAGGAACAGAGCAACATACATTCACGAAGAGAAAGCGTGAGATCCTCCCCCTCCATTGGCTGCATGGTGTGTGGCAACCATCGCTTGGTACCACTGCTTTTGCGACACATGAGGAGAGCGGCACGTCAACTTTATCTGCAGTCACCTTACATATCTACAAAACAACATCATCATCATCATCATCATCATGCTGATGATGATGATGGCCACCTCAACAACAATAACAACAACACTAACATATCTATCGGAAGTGATGACTACTTACTTTACAGTTTGTGATGATGGGTTTGCATGCCTTATTTTTCATATCAGCTAGTGCACCTTCATCATTAGCTGATTTGTGGCAGAGGATGCCCTTTTAACATTAAGTCTTCTATTTGTTTGCTACTATTTTGATGGTTTTGATTTTCTCTTGTGTGTTTACATTTGTTTCAACATGCCTTGTACTTATTGTGGATGGATTTCTATCCTTCATTATATATATGTAGAGAGAGAGAGAGAGAGACACACACACACGGGCGGATTTCTCTCTATTTCTGCCTCCTTTTGTTGTTGGGTGAGAGCTGCAGATTCAACAGCCGGGGCTTGTTGCAATCGACCTGAGCTTCCAACTTCAACACCTCAGATGAAAATAAAATCTTTGGATCATGGCTGATCTCCCAATGTACATTTTGCATTGTGTAAAATCACATATAATTCTTTCCAGCCTGAAAAGGATTAGGGTAGTCCTGCAGACATGGGGTGTTCCTAAAATAAGCACCTGCCCAAGGCAGAGCCAATGAGGTGCTCAGCTCTGAGGGTGTCACCTGACTTAAAGAACCAACAGAAAAAAAAAAAAAAATCATTTTTTTCCCATGATACCCCACCATGAGGAAAAAAATTTAAAAGGGGATGAGGTATTTATCTTTTTACAAGGGGAAAAATCCATTTCATAATAGGGTTATCCGTAAGGTAACTCTGACTTCACCCTGTCTTTGGGCCTCCTTTCACCGTCTGTCCCCTATTCCAGTGGTATCCATAAGTAAAGAAATTTTGATAAATCTCAGTATGAAATGCTCATACTCAGCATTTAATGCACAAGGTTCGAGACTAATTATAGTAGTCATACTGTTAGGAGCAGTGAAAATATATATAGCAGCAGTGGAGGCGGTCAGGAATAAAGAAAGACAGTATGAAACTCAGTTTATCGCCACAATTGATGGTCTTCTGAGTTTCATCCCCCTTGAATGCTGATATACTTTTCGGCAGGTTTTTTTTTAATCTCACCCTGTGTATGACCAAACTCAGAGTTCTGGTGCTGTGTTTTTCTTACTATACGCTAGAAATTTTCTGCCAGTGCTTTACAAGTCAAAAGTTTTGTTAAAAGAGCTAGATCTGGGACTAATAAATAAAATCCCAGCCTTCAAAAGATGCAAGAAATTTCCAAATATCTTTTGGTTTGATGTTAAGTGTAGGGTTGATGCCCTCGTTCCTGAGCATCATCAGAACTGGGTCGCCACCCCTCACCATAAGTACAAGAGGCCAATGATGAAATCAAATAAGACAAATGTAGAAGCGATGAATCCATGGCTGACATAAACTTGTATGACTATATAACGCTGCCCCCAAAATAGTTGGAACGTTACCAAGCATAAAAACCTTGCTTGAAATGAAATATACCCTCTCTGGTGCAGAGTTAAATTACACTAGATAGACATATGTGCATTTTACATTAAACATTTTCTTTACAGTGTGAGCATTGCTAATAAGAAGCACTTATCCTACTTGTCTCGGAGACAAGGCAAAAGTTGGAGTTGAAATAGGTAAGTTTGATGTTGAGCTCTACTACCAAGCATGATTAAAGTTGCAACCAAACAAGGTGGTCTTTCAACATTATTTCAATCTAGTAAGGGAGACGAAGTTCTTGCTTTTAGTTCTACATTTTTTATGGTTTTTATGCTAGGCAAATCGTGACTAAATTGATTGTAAAGTGAAAGTTAATAGTTTAAAATGATTAATTGTGTCTAATTTGAGTAACATCAAAATTGTGTAATATGTCCATTATGATTTTTTTTAATTAGTTATTAAGTCAAATTGAATATTATTTTTTACATGTGGTGGACATGAGACCAATGTGAAATTGTTTGGCTTAACTAATGTGACTAATATAACTAAAATTAATCATCCAAATATGATACATTTTGATTATGGTGTTACTATTGATGATGCAACAATGTCAAATTTTTTGATTGTATAATTAATATTCTTAGAACTTGATTACTAAAAAATGAAGTATAACATAATTCTCACATTTTTAATTGTTATTTATAATCATCCTACTTTAATACCATTGAAAATATCTTAATGAATAAGGGGTGCATTGAGATTTTGAACATGTAGTACAAAAGTTATTGACTATTAATTTCATCATTGGAAATTCAATGAAAGCAAAACTAAAGTTTATAGGGAAATTGAGATGCACTCTTGATATTGTTAAAAATCCCTCAATGAACAAAGAGATTAAAATTTGAGTATTTTTTGTCTTTAGAAATTCAATACCAAATTAATTTTCATTTTTAATGAAAATTGAAAATTAGACTTAGGTTAAAGAACTTTGGGAGTGTTTGTTGGTGTTGTTGAATAGCCTTCAATGATAAGATTTAATGGAGGTGGTTTTATAATTTTTAGACCTAAGGTTCAAAATCTAATTTGAGTAATTTTTGTAACTAAAAATTTAGTAACTAATGAAAAATCAATTTTTAATAAAAATGATATTTCAATTTCAAACTTAAGCTAAAAAAATTTGGAATGAACTTTTAGTGTTTAGTGGGATCTTTCAATGAGTAGGATTTAATGGAAGTTAGTTTGGAATTTTCAACATATCATGCAAGAAATTTTTTATTTTGAGTAATATTATCACTAGAAATCCAATAACCAATGAAATTTCAATTTTAAGTGAGAATGAAAACTAGATTTCAAATTTAAACTAAAAATTTTGAAACACATTTTTGGCATTGTTGGAAAGACCTCAAACCTTATGAAAAGTGTTGTAACAATGATAATAACAAAGAAGTCCATAGGCATTAAATAGGGAGTAGAATTTAATGGAGGTGGTTTTGTAATTTTTAGACTTAAGGTGTGAAAAATATTGAGTTTTGAGACTTTTTTTCTGGAAATTTGATGACATATTTAAAAATTAACCTAATATAAAATATAAATAAAATAACTACATTAAAAATATTTTCATTATGAAACTATATCATGGTACATAAAAAAATGTAATTATGAAATTACAAAAGGAAATGGTAGAATAATATATATTTATGTATTTCATATGTGGATTTAATTGTATTTATAGAAATAAATCAATTTCATAAGAAAAAATTACATTGACAGTTTTGAAATAAATTTTTTGAATTAATGCAAGTGTATTAACATTTGAAATTATGAAAAAATGTTCAATGGTATATGTAATTAAGAGTTTTTTTTTGAAATATTTTAAATATTATAATAAAAAATAATCCCATTTCAAGATTTTTTTAATTAATACATAATTTCGACATATTACATTTGACAATTTCCAAAATTGAGTATATTTATGGAATTCGAAATTTGAAATAAAGACATTACATTTGATTTTATAGCACAAATCAAGGAAATTATATTTTATATTTTACGGTTTGAAATATGTATTTAAAACAATCTAATGTTTTTATGTATTTGGATGTCATTTTTTTTCACCGCGTGATGTTGTGGTTGGATGGTTAAAGCATTGTTGTATGACCAAAAAGGTGGAAGGATAAATTCCTTCTTTTGTTTTATATTAAAAATTTGACTGATGGCATATAAATTATTTTTATTATTGTGTTCAAGTAATCTAGTTTGAAAATAAATTCAGCATACCCCATCATAGGATCAATTTTTTATTCAAGTTAAACAAGACATGGTTTAATCATCTCAATCATTTGACTTTGTCAAACATATGGCATAAATGATTGGTCCATATGGATTATAGCATAAATTGTTTATTGTCCATTAAAAACTTGATCGAATAAAATCAAGTGTTTAGTTTTAAAAGCCAACATAAAAACCATGGTTTTGTATTGGTGTATATTCATACTAGTAATGCTACACAACATTAAATCTTCAAAAAGTCTAGTTTAAATCTAATGTTAGCTACCACATCAAAAAAGGTTGTTTATGTCTATTTATTTTACTACATCGCAACTTTTGTTAGTGCACAATGGTCACACTAAAACCACATAAAAACAAGGCGCAATTCAAACGTTATTTGCAAACAAGTTGCTAAGGGTTCCTACAAACTAGATTACTACATACAAAATAATTACATACACATTGTTACAAACAAATTTGCTCCAAGTTCAAATTGCTACAAACAAGGCACATGGAAATTTTTGGCACAACCATTTCCAACCATGATGCCAATTTTGAAGAATGTAAACACATCAATTTTCTTGCATTTGATTATATCTTGAGTTTGTTTCAAGTCAAAAAATATGTTTATCCACTATGTAAATTTAGGTTCATCTTGTATTTTTTTTCAATGTTGCAAGTATTGGTTTTCCTTTCCACAATCCTCAAAATTAAGGTCTACTTCAATTCCATCTCCATCCAACTTTTGATGAATAAAAACTTGCAAGAAACCAAGAAACATAAATCAATGACATAGCAACTACAAATTTGTACTGGCAACAAAAATTGTAAAAAATAATTAGATAAGGTCAAATTATAATGATTTCTTGGATCAAATGTCTTTATGGCAACCCCCCTGAAGATACAATTGTTTTAACCAAAAAGAAAAGAAACTTGGAAGAAGGTTGTGAACCAAACTTTGGAATCAACTACAAAGTTGTAAAGTAAGAAGTGACACCAACCCAATTGGGAACATGGCAAAATTTTGGCTTTCATATTCAAAGCGAAGAGAAATCGACATGTTGTAAACATGGACAAGATTGATGGTTGACACCAATTCAAATCAACAATTATCATATGGAAAATATATCAACATGCATGATGAACAAAGGATGTTCAACCCACCACATGAATGGTGTAACATGTAAGGTCCAACGAAATGCCTAGGAAACTTCAAGAAGATCTACAACTACATACCAAGGATTGGACACAATGAAAAATCTTTTAGTCCATGACCATAGCAAGCAAGGTTATTTTCATCCTTCCAAAAAAATTGGTCAAAACATGTACAAAATGATTACTGAATTGAAGCATCAATTTTGGTTAGCTCAAACTAGGATTTTGAATTCCACATTTTTACCAATGCATCGTAATTAGCTATGGGAGCTTTGCTAGCCCATAATCTAATTGGGAAGTTTGATCAATCGATTATGCATCAGGATTGTCAAATCATGTTGAGCATAATTATACATGACCATAAAGTGCAAAACTTTAGCCATAGTCTATATTTTTCACAAGTTTCACCATTACTTGTTGGGAAATCAATTTGTCTTTTTTGTTGGTCATGTGGCTCTAGTGTATTTGGTTAGTAGGCCATAGGTTTAATGGTGCATTATAGTTAAATGGTTTATTTATTTTTGAAATAGGTTTTCAGAATCATTTATAAACCCAAAACAATTCATAATGTTGTTAATGAATTATCAAGATTTCCAAACCTAAGTAGACTCAATAGGAATTTTTTTATCAAATTACATATGTTATTTTATTTCTAATGCAACTTGAATGGTTACAATTTGTTTTCAATTACTTATGAACATGACAAATGCCAAAAAATTACACCATAATTCAAATCAATATTTGGCATAAAAGGCTTAAGTTTTTTTCGATGCAAAACAAGATTGTGTATTAATATTAATAGGATAATAAATATCATAGATGTTTGTAACCTATAAAAATACCAATGGTGTTACATGAACTTCACACAAAAGTTTAAATGGTAATCATTTTTTGGTAGATATTATTATTTGTAAGATTTTGGACATTTGATATAGGTGACAACTCTCTATCATGATACTACCAATTATTACTAAACTTATGATTTGTGTTAAAATTTTGGAAATTTAACTGCATAAAATTTAACAAAACTTGTCATTACTTTATTTGTTAAACCATCTATTAAATGGTGTCTTGATTTTATCAAACCCATCAATCCTACAAAGCAATTCACATGAAATTGGTATATATTAGTTGGTATTGATTATGCAACCAAATTATTGAAGCCAAAATTCTATGAACTAATATTGTTATGGTTATTAGATTTTTATTAATTTTATTTATGTGTTTTGGATGTCCACTCCATATTGTTATGGATCAAGGCACACATTTTGGGTCCATTCACAATTGGGGTACGCAAAAGGAATGTCTCACCTCAAAATCATTGTCAAGACATTACTTTGAACGACCATTACATTTATGAAATAACTTATTTGGTAGATTATTTTTTTCGTTAGATAGTCACATACTTTTTAATTAAAATGGTGGTGTTTTTTGTGATTTGAATGATTAAAACATGTCCTTAAATGTCCATAAAGATGGTTTAAGAACCATGTCCCACTTCATAGTTGTATCAAAAAGGACTCAATAGGACTATCAATATTTGTTCAAATTGTTCCATATTTTAACCACAAATAAATAAAATATGTTTTATATGATGGCATAAAGTTTTAGTATCATAAATCACCAAATTTTGTGGAATTGATGTTAGAATCTTCAAATTTTTCATAAAATGGAAGCATTCATAAAGACAATCAAATTAATTTTGTTAATTAAAAATTTATATTCCAAAGGTTTGGAAAGAAGTATAGGAGATGTGGATGCAAAAAAAGGACATTATCTTATGTTTTTAATAGGGTTTTGGCATTTCAAATGAAAATATGTCATTCTAGGATGTCTAAATCCTACATACCTTTTTAATTTATATTTGAACATGACATTTTAAAAAAAATCAATTGATTTAAATCATTCATTGTAACATTTATTGGTTGAAAACCTAACATACATATCCCCCTTTCATTGTTTAGCATTTCAAAACATTCATTTTATTAAATCCTTACTTTAAGACTCAAGGCATAGGACAAATGGGTGTCATGGTTTCAGTTGCGATACCCCAACCATAAATGCACCCTTTTAAAGTTAATGATGTTATTTAATATCTAACCAAAATTTCCTAATGCATCATACTAGATTTACCATTTATTACCCACATGGTAATGGTAATGGTAATGGTTAGGTAGATGGTAGATGTGGATTTAATTCTTCCATAACCACTTTACACTTACTGTAACAACATTTTGCACTACAAATATACATTCATTCAAATTTTGCATTGATTCTAAACACACATATATTTGTAGTTCATTAAACAACAAATTCATGATTATTTCTGATAACCAAAATTTGCACTCCAAAATAACATGTAAAAAACTATAATCAAAATTATAATTCATTTTCATGATATTTTAACACCGCAAATGATTTACACATCAAATTGAATATGGAAATTAATGGAGAAGTTTGTACTTCCTTGTTTATTAAAAACTTCAACAAAAGTACAACAAAAAGGTATGTTTTACGGAAATGTAATCAAACAACAAATCAAATTTGTAATATCAAACACCAAAATCTATAGTTATTCTACAAAGTACCTACATTTCTATTCTTGCTCCCAAAAATGTGTGTCTACAAATATCCTCCACTTTCCCAAAACTCCCATTCTTGAGCAATCCTTAAGTCACCATCAACATGAACAAAACAAAATTCAACAAGAATTCAAAATTCAAACCCTTAATTGTCTAATGACCTATTCCTATCCATAATGCTTTGTAAGTCCCAAAAACTATGTAATATGGCTATTCCTTTAACATTACCCCCCCCCCCCCCCTTTACTTTTGATTCCGTCCTCAAAATCCTTATGGAATAGTAGAAAATGAAATGTAGTCACTATACAACATCTTGTGCTTTTGGTTGTTTAGCTATAGCTTTTGTATTCTCATTTTGTACAACAACCTATGTTTTTGTACCTACTTTTGATTTTGTACTTCTAACCTCCTCTTCCAATGACCATGTGGTTCCACTTCTAATGGTTGCATCTATGACTACTCTACCTCTATTACTAAAGTGGTCTTCATATGTTCTTATTCTTGAACTTGATTCATATGTGGTTTTTAATTTTCTTGACCTCTTCCCTTGAATATTTGTGGTTTCTCACTTTGCACATCCTCCTCTTGAATTGTCCCACTGAGCCCTACTTCATTTTTTTCATTTTGGCATGATGTTTTTGTGCTGGTTGGATTTTCACATACAAAATCTAAAATTTGGTTCTCTGATATACCTCCAACTTGTACTTATACGTTCTTTCATCAATTCTATGTTAGGCCAGATTTTTCTCCAACTCTTTAGAAAAATATTCCTTTGCAACTTCCCACCACTCCTTAGATTCTGCATCAAAATCTTTCATTTTGCTTTTAGTTATCATGAGAGTATAACACTACAACATCTAGGCATAATCTTCCAATCTTTTCTTCATGCAAATTGGATCTAGATTTTTCTTCATCATTTGCATTCTCCAACTATGCTTGCATCTTCTATAGATTCCTTTGATGTTTTTTATTTGTCTCCACCTACTTTTCTATCTTTTCTTCTATTGTTTTTCTTCTAATTTCTTTAGGATTGAGCAGAAAAGCACTCTTCAAGTTTATCAACTATAGATTATGTTTTCCTTCTCCTTCTTCTTTTTAATCAATGCTTCTACTTGACTACTCAAGGCCTCCTGCTATTGTTTATAATTAAACAATGTATTTGTCCATTTTCTTTCTACAATTTCCTAGCCTTCAACTAACTTTTTCAACTCCTTCAATTCTTCAGTTTGGGATTTCATCAGCCTTGTCTTTTCCTTGAGCTTTTCATTCTCATCTTTCATTTTCAGTATGAACGTTTTGATCTTTTGCTCATTCTTTGTCCTTTGTTTCCTCCAAATTTTCATATTGTGCTTATATTCCTTCTAGAAGTCCTTCTCCTTGTCCAATTCCTCATGCATTGTTGCCTTCTCTTTTTCTTCTATGGTTGCTTTGTTTTTTAGAGTACTCACCTCTATATTCAAGTTCCCCATATGAAGACTCACAATAGCCATGGTTTGAAATAATTTAGTTATTTTATTAACTTGCATCACCTATGTAGCTACCTCTTCCACAAATTTTGGTGTACCTATCTATGTTTTAAGATTTTTGGAACCCTCTTTAGAAGATCCCAACCCTTATGCATTCCATTAAATTCTCTGCAAAATTCATGGGTGCAATTTTACAACTCTGTAAGGCCTATAATGTTACCATCTTTTTGACTTGCACTTTTGGGTCTTCTACATGCCCCTCTACATAGACTCCAAAAACATCTATAATCAACTATTTGTTAATCACATACACCTTGTCTTTGTAGCCAAAATAAATATTTGTGCCCTTGATTACAAAAGTGTTCAAAAATTCTAACATTATATCTAGAATTAGTGTTTCCCACTTCATAAAAAGCAAAGTGATAAACCTTGCCTTATCAACCCATTCTTCTTCTTCATTTATGTCTTTCTAGTTTTCTAACCTCTCAACATGCTTATCATAATTATATTTTATTTGTATCAACATGAATCTATCAAGATTTGGAATGTGAATACCTATGTCTAGTAGTGATGTTTTATCCAATATGGTTGTTCTTCTCCTCGCATTTGTAGCCCTTGGTGTAATCATGTCGATCTCCATTCTACTTGGTTGCATTTTTTTCGATGGTTGCATTGTTGCTTCAAGTATTTCTCCCTTTTTTACGTCCTTTTGTGTTGCCACATGTCTTTCCACAAATCATTGTTCCACACCTTCTTTGTTTAATTCTTGAATGTATACTAGATCCATTAGTGTTGCTCTTGGGCCCCCTTGCTTGCTTGAACTCCAACCTTTTTTCCGTCTTCTCAAAAACTCTATTGTAAATGTTCCTGACCTATATATGTCTTGAATTATGGAATGTGCAAATTGCATTTTCTCATGATATTGTTTTCCTTCCTCACACTCCAAATATGATGATGAATGTGATGGCTATCTCACTGCCAATAGTTGAATGTTCAGCATTCCAGCACTTTCCCCTTTGCTCAACAATTCTTCTTATTTTCTCAACACTTCTCCTTCCTCCTCTTATCTCCATCTGTGCTCATTTCTCTATGCTTCCTTTTCCCTTGCTACTCTATACAATTTTTCTATTATGCTCTTTGCATTCATTCTTTTGTGAACTCTAGAACTTTGAGAAAACACGGGACTTCTTGTAGCAAATGAAAATAACTCGCAACAATTACTTTGTTTATTTTTGTCCTCCACTTCCAACTTGTCTCATTTGTTTCTTGGGCTACCCACCATCTTTTAATTAGTGCCCCATCCTTGAAATTATGATAGTCCATCACTATCATTTTTTGTGTCCTTTATACAGTCATGTGCAAGCATGTCACTTCATCATTGTGATGAATGCTTCAAATCTTTGGCTACTCTACATTTGTAATCTTCTTAGGTTAGCTATACTGACTTCATGTCATTTTCATTGTACCTCTTCTGCTAACTATGCTAATACATTTGTTGAATCAATCAATACCATTGATATGCCAAATTTAGATTTTTAAATCACAAATTTTCCATGATGTATTTCATAGTCCATTTCATTATGAAACACCAATTCCTCGTTTTTACAATTATTGTCCAACAATTTATCCTTCATATGAAGTTTTAAAGTCAATATTATTTTGACCTCAAGATCTTCCATACATTCTTCCTCGTCATTGCCCCTCATTTGTGGTTTTTGTGTTACATAGTCTTCATCTTCCACCTCTGCATCAAATCCTCTTCATGAAGTCCACCTCCACTCTGTTCCTAATATACTGACAGCTATTGTTCTTGTTTTTGAACTTCAAATTCCATGTATTTGTATGGTTTGAGTTTATTCACATTGATTAGCATAAGATTAATCTCAAACTTCTCAATTGTCATCAATAACATAATGTTATTTGGCAACACATATTGTATTCTATATGGTCTAAACCATTTCCTAGTAAACTTCTCTAGGGTGTTTGCACATTACAGTGACCTTATATGGACGTCACAATGGCAATTTTTCTTATATTTCTTGGATACAAGAAAATAAATAAAATAAAAATCACTAAAATAATAAAAAAAGGGACTCACTTATCTAAAGTTATCATAATCAACCTTCCAAGAATAAAAAGCTTAAATCAAAATCATGGATAACCAATAAGTAATGAACTTTTGAATTGTGCTCACAATTTTTGTCACACTTGCAAAACTCATGGATATGGACTTTTATTTTACAATGTGTTAATCTTATGTGTTTAAAACTTTCTGATATTGAATGGATTATGTTTAAGAAAGTAAAGATCCACTGAATGAATGGAACATGAATTTTATTTAATATGTTATGGATTTTCTTTAATCCCAAAAATTATAATTATTTTAAAATCCCTTTTAAGCATTTAAAAACAATTATTTAAAAACTTTCTTTTGAGATGTTTTTTATATGCCATATAGCAGCATGATTTGAAATTGGAAATGGAAAAAAAATGTTATTTTCAATATCATCTAACTATTCATGTTTCTAGCCAATTTTCAATTACAATAGAAAAAGACTTTGAAAAGGGACTTTAATCTGTTGAAATTGTGACACCTTAGTGTGCTTTCACCCCCTAGGTGTGACTTCACTATTACAAAATGTTGGTGCAATTCACTAGTCTTCATTCACTAGATCAGTGAATTCACTCAAAATCCAGTGAAATCACTTGGTGTACAGGGACACTTTTTGTTGTAATGTTTATTTCCCTTTTGGAAACCACATAATATAATCACCAGAATCGAATTGCTTCTTTGGATTTTTTTGTTGACTTCATAATGTTCTGTTCCATTGTTAAATGCTAATAGGTTTTATAGTTTACATCCTAGCCTCTTGCAAGTTTTCCAATTCTAAAACTCTATTAATTAAAACTTTCATTGAAGTATTGTCTTTCTGATTGCCACCAACAATTAACATTATGTACTCTATGGGCATCAGTGGATGTAATCCATAAACTAATTGATATTGTGTGTACCTTGTTGCTACTTTGTATGACCCTAAAATAACATTGTTGATAGATGCTCATCCCAATATGTTTTATTTTCATTAATTAATTCGGTGAAAAGAGTCCCAAGTACCTTGTTAATAGACTTAGCCTGCCCATTCCCTTGAGGATAATAAGTTGTAGAATTCGCATGTTTTAGCAAAAAATGATCTATCAAATACGTGATAACATTTTTAACAAAATCAACCCCCTAATCTGTGACTATAGTTCAAGGACATCCAAACCTGGTTAGTATGCATTCATACAATAATTTTGTTGTGACAACTACACTATTGTTTCTCAATGTTCTTGTTTCCACCCACTTGGTAGCATAATTTGTGTTTACAATAATGTATTTGTTTCATGTATATCTATCTGTTGGTTTAATCAGCCCCACAAAATCAAATCCCCATTTCATAAATGGCTCCTCTGGAAGACTCGTGATTAGCTTTGCAAAACTTTGAGTCGCCAATCTTCATGTTCTTTGGCATGCATCACAAGATCTGTGATCAGGGATTCCTATAGTTACGATAGATCATTTTCAATATCCTCTTCCTAGATTTCCATCATTTGTATTTTTGTACCCTCCAGCATCTATTGAGCTCATTAGTGGTCAATCTATAGTCTTGTTTACACGAAGGGTGTAAGGATGGTAAAGTATGTTAATTAGTCATCCTTACTAACAAGTAATAATAGATTTGGAATCTTTTGCATCTTAAGTATTTTAATCATGCCATAAATTTTGGGAGGTGCCTATCACATTAAATAAACCATATATGATCATTCTTAATGTTTATTATTACTCTCACTAATTTATTTATTTATTGCAAGTTTATTACTCCGATTGATATTGCACATTTTCCAAATCAAACTATTCAAATGATGTGTTACTAATGTTTGAGCCATCATGCACCTTGATACACATTTTTTGAAAGTTGAATTTTTGGATTATGACAATGTGAAGCCCCTCAAAAGTAAGTTTTCCATAAATTCAGATTTGGCATCTAAAGCATGTTTTTTTCTATGATATTAAAGTGCATTGTAGGCGTTTAATTTAATTCTTTCAAAATGCAACATATGAGTGAAATTTCCAACTACTTTTAATCTACTTTCTCACAACTAGACAAACTAGCAAATTTTGTAAAGTAGATTGAAAGTAGGTTTTTAAAAAGGTTGATACAATTTTTGAAACTTTCAAAAAGTTGGACATATCACATTTGATGCCTTCATGTAGTTCAAAAGGACAATCTCACAAGGTATCACCTATTTTCTAATCTACTTGTCACAAATTTGTGTTTTCTTATTCGTGAATACTATTTTTTTGGTATACTTTACCATGCTTTCACTTTGAGTGGTCATTATCAATTTGGTAAACACCATTTGGGGTGTCCCAACAACTCCAATAATTGTTACTGGTATTTCCGAACTTTTATTCAAATTCCTTCTTACCGAGACCCTTTCCAATCCATGACCCAAGTTCATTGCAGATCCAATTAGTGTTCCATGTCTAACAAAATTTGTATTGGGTGCAACAACAATTTCCACTCTTATGGTTGGTATTACAACATTAAACAATTGAGTAACCTCTATTCTAGTAGGTTGTCTCCACATTTTAACAATTGCCATTTTTGACACTCTTGGTGAAGCTAAGTTGATTCTAGTTTGACAATGTCCCATTATATGGTTACCCATTGATATCCTCTATGGTGCATAATGAGGATGTGAATGTACCTTGGGTTTTCTGCTCCTGAATTGAATGGATGGATGAATCCATTGATTTGTGGTCCCAATTGCCCTCCCAACTCCATGCCTCTCAATTTGTTTTGGACTACAAGATTTCCTCGTTCCTATTCTTGTGATTGATCCATTAATGATATTATCATGTTTTTGTAACTTCACATCTCTAACAATGTCTACTCTAATGTGAAAAGGCACAAAATGACAATCCATGATTACATGTCCTTCATCTTCACATATGCACAAACTCTTGAAAGTAATTTAGTTGCCTCCGAATTCACAAATTCATGATCTTTGGTTTCAATTGTGTACCTTGTTTGATCCAACTCTAGATTTCCTTGATGTGAGTATGATTGTGGTATTTCATCCAACACATTCACATGTGCCTCTGCATATTTAGATGGTCTTAAGTAATTTTCCTTGGTCTCTTCAAACACATTGATATTAGTGTTTTCTTCCACCTCCCAGTCTTTCACCAATTCATAATAATGTAGACTAGTACATAAACTTGGATTGTATACCTCCTATAATATCCCTTTCTCGGCTAATCACTGATTTTGGACTTGAGATTCCTTACAACTAACTAGGTGTTACAAAAGTTCTTGCTTTGTTTTGATCTTTGTAACTTTGAACCACACATTATGGCCAAGAAGTATATTGTATCCACTCATTTGGGTGAGTATTTAATCGCATTTATCTATGTGGAAATCATCATCTGTAAGTATGCCTTCTCTGAAGACCACTAGTCCATATTTCACACCTTACCACCTCATGTAGTAGAAATGACTTGTATTTCATAGGTCTTCTTCTATTCTCAAAATTTGTCTGTCAAACATTAGATTTTGATATGAGGTTTTTTTAATTTCCGCATACTCCCTTCCATTTTCATGATTGTTTTCTATTTATCCTTCAAGACCTTGACAATTTGCCTCCAAATCCAATTGTTGTTGTAAACTTCGAATCACCATTTGATTTCTCTTATTTCACAATCCTTTCTTCGTCAAAGTTTGTAGATCACTTTGTAGTCCTTACGACTTCAATTGCTTAGACCTCTAATGCTTTCTAACATACCCATTTCAAATTTGAATTGAAAACTAAACCATTTTTTTGAACACCTTCATCCACAGTAAATGTAGAAAACCCTTTTGTTCCTATCAAAGAAAAAGAAAAAAATTCCCCAAAAGATGGTTGTTGAATGGTAGATGTGGATTTAATTCCTTTAGAACCACTCCACATTTGTTGTAACAATAGATTTGCACTACAAATATACGTTCATTCACAAATTTGCATTAATTCTAAACACACATATATTTGTAGTCCATAAAAACACCAAATTCATGATTTTTTTGATAACCAGAATCTATACTCCAAAATACCATATGAAAAAATACAAATAAAATTACAATTCATTTTCATAATATTTTAATAGCGTACATGATTTACACATTAGATTGAATATGGAAATTGATGGAAAAGTCTATACTTCCTTGTTTGTTGAAAACTTCAACAAAATTATAACAAAACTTCATGTTTTACAAAAATGTAATTAACAACAAATCAAATTTGTAATATCACACACTGGTATCTGAAATTTTTCTACAAAGTACCTACATATTTATTCTTATTCCTAAAAACGTGTGTTTACTAATATTTTCCATTTTCCCAAAACTCCCACTCTTGGGTAGTCCACAAGTCACCATTAATATGAACAACAAAACAAAATTCAATAAGAATTCAAAATTCAAACCCCCAATTGTCCAATGACCTATTCCTATTCATAATGCCTTGTAAGTCCCAAAAACTATGTAATCTACCTATTCCCTTAACAGTAGAATGATCACTACATTATTAATGAAATTGATTAATGAAAATTGATCTAATTAGGATGAACATTTGCTGATTGTTTCATTTTTTTATCATACTACTTATTAAGTTGCAATTGGATATATGCCTTTTCAACTAGTCTACATATTACATCCATTTTTATTAATATAATATATATCATCAACTCATCATGGATCCACAAGCTTTGTTCTAATCCATATACTATCCAATAGACTTAATTTCTAAGTTGGAACATCTTTAGGAGAATATTTAAGAAGTGTATAACATGCAATTTGCAAATTAGTATAATCATTATTTTTGGCTACAACAATGTCATTTTGAAAAAAAATTATATTTGGTGACTATGTTTTGTGGTTTCCAAAAGCAGTCAAAACACATATTGGTAAATTTAAATGTCATTAGTTTGGACCATACTGTATTTAATATTTTTTATTAAATAACCCAATTATTGTAGTTATAGTTGAAATTTTGATTTGAATCTTATTTTGGTCAATGTCAATAAGTTAAAGTTGTATCGGTATGCACTAGAAGGAAAGTTCTGATTTTCGACTGGTCTTTGCGACTGTTTTCTAGTCGCTGGCGACATCTACGACTAAAAGTTTGTGTAGTCACCTTGGACAAGTCGCAGGCGTCCTTAGTCGTAGGCGACAATGGGGTGGACGGAAACTGTTCAGTACAAATACCAGTTCATGACAAAATACGAGTATACGTATGTGGTGCCAATATTCAACAATTATTTTGGTTATATATATGGACCGTTCGATTTTACTCATAACGATTATGACATGTGGCAATTAGTTTAATAATACTACCTGTCCGATTCAAGCACTAGGATTATGACACGTGGCTTTTAATATGGTATTTACTTTATTATTAAATAATTACAATATATATGGACCGTTCGATTTTACTCAACACAATTATGACATGTGGCAATTCGTTTAATAATACTAACCGTCCGATTCAAGCACTAGGATTATGACACGTGGCTTTTAATATGGTATTTACTTTATTATTAAATAATTACAATATATATGGACCGTTCGATTTTACTCATAACGATTATGACATGTGGCAATTCGTTTAATAATACTAACCGTCCGATTCAAGCCCTAGGATTATGACACGTGGCTTTTAATATGGTATTTACTTTATTACTAAATATTTACAATATATATGGACCGTTCGATTTTACTCAGCACGATTATGACATGTGGCAATTAGATTAATAATACTAACCGTCCGATTCAAGCCCTAGGATTATGACACGTGGCTTCTAATATGGTATTTACTTTATTACTAAATATTTACAATATATATGGACCGTTCGATTTTACTCAGCACAATTATGACATGTGGCAATTAGATTAATAATACTAACTATCCGATCCAAGCACTAGGATTATGACACGTGGCTTTTAATATGGTATTTACTTTATTATTTAATAATTACAATATATATGGACCGTTCGATTTTACTCATGGCGATTATGACATGTGGCAATTAGTTTTTTATTTTAATTTTAAATAATGCATTTATTTACAGATAATGCTTGAATTTTTTTGTCGTCCAATTTCATGTTGCACACAGTAGATCCTAAGCGTTTATGGCTTTATCTAATATTTATAATAAACACAATATATATTTCAGTTAAGTTTTGAAACCCAATGGTATGAGCATTTATAAATTGCCTACAATCCCAAAAATTTAAGCACTCAAGGTAAAATTACATAAGAATTTGGTAGTTTAAGCTTGACATGCCAATTTGCTTGGCCTCCCACCAAAACTAGGATAGATTTTATTACTATGGCAATGGGTTGCAAGTTCTTGCACTCATCAGTCTAATTCCACATGAACTATTCCAAGCATTTGAACAGCCCACATGGGTTCACTGGGGAAGCTTATTTGTCATGTGATCAATAGTCATGTTGAAAGTAATCTGCTTTTGCTCCAATAAATCCTTCAAGCCCCAGGACAAGAATCTCACAACTGTAAGGATATCAAACTCCTCCCTGCCCAGCTGTACTTGCCCAACCTCCCATTGCCCTGCAACATTTCAAAAGCACAACATGAGAATTAGGACTAGTTGCTTCCCAAGAGGAAAACTTCACACAACATCACTAACCAATACTAGCAGGCATAACTATGAAATTGCAGAGAAATCTCCACAACAACAACAATTTGGAGGTAACTGAAATGAGTGCACTCGTAACTTATTATGCGGGGTCAATCACTTGCAAAGTGTCAAACCATCACCTTCATCACAAATAGCAATGACAAGCTGCCATGACTACCCATTGCCAACGCAATGAGCAATGCAACAAAAGTACAAACACAAGAAAAAAATTTGAGGGTGTTCACATTGATACCCATATCTGTAACATTATGAAGCACAGAGGTCATGGTCTCAGCACAATCAAGCATCATCTGAATCAAGTCCATTTTGTCTCCAAGTCCCAGAGTACCGAATCCTTCCCCAATGGCTCGCATGTGACCTAAGCACGCATGGTCTTTGTGCTGTCATACAAGCCAGATAGTAAACCCCCCTTTCTGTAAAAAAAAAGTAGGTGCATCTGAAGCATGCTATATGAACCTTGTGCATGAAAGAGATCTAGATGCAAACTCTCAGCTGTCTGTCACATCACAAGAATCAAATCAGTCCAGTGGGCTTCAGTTTCACAACAAATATGCTCTGATGTCTAACCAGCTGAAACATGAGCAAATGTACCTGTAATTTGTGTGACAACCCGTACCATTCCAGTCACCCTGTGTTAGATTTACCATAAAAAAATGAGCATAATTCTCACAAACTCTTGGAACATAAAGAAAAACAAAACAGAGTAGAAGATACCCATTCTAACATGGTCCAATTTTTTCAAAGACAGGCTTGGGTTCTCACATCAATAGGCTTGGGGTCTAGTGAAAGGACCACCCCTGCAATCTCTGTAATCCTCTATAATAACCACCACCAATGACCCTCCTGATTCCCGCATTTTCCAGGATTGGATCATGTTCAAGATCCTACCAAGTAGAAACAATACTGAGCCAGCAAATAGTGATGAGTATATAGAAAAAAACTGGTGGTGCAACATAGTTCTTACCAAATACAGAAAAGGAAGCAGTTTTCTAAGGATAGAGGATGCTTCTCCAACATATCTGCAATTATCTTTGAATCCAATGCCCATAAAAAAAAAATGAAGCAATTTCAGGACATGTATCTTAATTGGAAAAGAGCCATAAAGTCAAATGAACTTGTTTCTCAACGTTTCTAAAAGCTATTCATATGGGTTGCATTAGGAATCAGAAGTAAAAGTGGGAACCCAGTAAAAGAATGAGACTAACCAGCATGCTCTCACAGTGCCGCATGAAAAACTGAGGTGACATTCGAGCCTTTGCCACAAATTTCTCTTGTAAAATTACTAGAAATGGCCTCAGGAAAAATTGCAGGGTTCTATTCAAAAGGACAATGGAATCATCAGTCATAATCATCTCCCTGAACCCTAAGAACCTAAAATTGATTGATCTAACACCCTGATGCTACTGTTAATTCTGACATTTAGGGGCTTCAGCAATGTCACCTCTGATGTTATGGAAAACGTAAGCCATGAACTGCCGTTTAGCCCGCTCTGCTTGAAGCACTTTCTGATCAGCTTGCTGCACTCTGTTGTGGCTTTCTGCCCCAACATCTGCACAATGGGAGCAACCTGCTGCCTCCTCAGGAGGTTTCCAAACACCCACATCACACATCCACATCCCTGCCACAATGACAACTCCTGCACTTATCAGCCCTAGCAAAGAGGAAGAAGCCCTTGCAAAGAGCCTGGCATGGGAGAAATCACTGTCCTTCTCCTCCTCCTCCCCTTGGCCAGAACCATTTGCAGGTGTATTGTACCTTGCAGCAGTTATCCTGGGAACTAATGACAGTAAACAGATGCAAAGATACATGGTCAACAATGTGATGGCAATTGTGAGCAGTGTGGGAACCCCTTGAAAGAATACCATAGATTTTGATCGCTTCTCTGCCTCCTTGTCAAAATCATTCTCTTGTGTTGCAACTAACTCTATTTGCTGTTATCGACTCTATAGATGCATGAAGCAATATCACAAAAAACACATATCTCACTACCATATAAATTATGGTTTGAAATATAAACAACCTCCCACATCAAGATGCATATCACATGGAATCATTGAAGGTCTTACACCTAATTCGTTCAAACTAATACTCATATCGACTAAAATGCAGTTTGCATCTAAGAAGCATACAATGCATGCTAGATTGTTCCCCAAAATTCTCCATGGTATGGAGACATCTCATTGTTTTTCTACGAACTATGTGGGGAGACCAATGATGAGTTCCTTGTGGGCCACTCTGGAAATAAGTTATACTTGTTTCCTACTCACTACAATACGCATGAATTGACCCTTCCATACCAAACTGCTGCCCATTGTATCCTTCAACTGCAACTGAGGTGGATCATCATTCTCATTTGTTATGAGTAGGGGAGTATTGCCAAAACCCTCCATTATTTCTGCAAGTTGCACCCGATACCACCCAGGGTCAACTTGGCTACAATGGTGCACACCTTGTTGCCCACCAATACCTGTCACCACACCTATTGTAATGGCGTCCGACTTGGTAGAGCTGATCAATGCTACTTTATCCCCCAGCTTGAACTGTGCACCCACAACATCCCATTATACATCTTAAGCCAATATTGGTCCACAACATATTTGGCCTTATTCCTGATTGCTATGTTTGTTTCAATGCATTTAACTCACCACACATAGCCCCCAAGGCACCCTCAATCTCACCTCTTCTTCTGCAACTGGCACCCTGCACATTCCACTGCGTGCCTTTGTCTTCACACCCTCCCTTGGCTCCAGCTTGGTCTTCTTCTTGCTCTGCCATCCCACCACATTTTGGTCAACCTTAGTTCCAACATCTGCTATTGTTCAATGTATCATGCCATTAGACTTAGTGCAGATTACATGCCATGGTGCTAAGGCCTTAACGTACCTTGCTAACAAGGGCTACACCCTCTTGTCCATTAGTGGCATTGACTTCAGATCCATTCCTGACCCCAAGCTCAATAGGGTCAGAATCTATGTGCAATTGTTGGTCTGCCCCAATTACCGTGGTAGGGACTGCTGCCACTGTTGCAGTGTCAATATTAGTTTTCACACATGTTTGCCCTTGCACCCCAGCATTTGCCTGTGCTAAAAACCTTGCCATGGTAGACTCCACTGTTGCATGAAGTTGTTCAATGCCTCTTGCAATAGCTGCTTCAAGCACTTTTTTTGCCTACGCAGCCATTTCTGGGAGCTTGGTTTCAATTGCTCTAATTCGTGATGAAAGATAGGTTGAATTAGACTCCTACCACAGTAAGCCACCACTCCACACCAACTTGTGTTAGATACACAACACCTAGTGCCTGGTCTTTATAGTATTAGATCCAGGGGTTCATAATAGTCAATGTTTATACCTGTATGGATAGTTCAAATAACATACCCAAATATAGCTTCTACTTGCCCAAATTACAAGGGCTAGCAGTAGCTAAGTAAATCTTGCTGCCCCTGACAAGTACGCATATATTGTTATGTGGCATAACTTGGGCTCCACTTTGATTGTCCCCTTCCACATTTGAATACAAGCAATAATATTCGAGCACTTATTCGAGCACTTACTGGATTTGGGTTGCCAACAGAATCAAGACCTGCAGCTGCACCTTAGACAAAGATGGGCTTCGATGGGATGCCAGTTTCTGCAACACAACAAACTTTAGGCACAGGTCTACAGCTAATAGACCTGTGCACAGCTGCACAGGTCTGCAGCTATTGCAGCACAAACTGCCCATTGCACCAAACAACCCAAAACAAAGTAGGTTGAAGACAATGTGTTACCAATTTCTGTTCGGCCATTGCTTTTCCACCCCGTCCATATTTGCTGACCTTCAATACTGCACCTCTTGCACCCGTAAGTTGGTCAGTCCTCTTTTTTGTTGCACGTTCAGACCAATATGCCACAAGGGTGTCCCACTGGGATTGTTCCACACCCATAGGGCACGTTGTGTGCCCATGCATAATCCACCGCTTTTTGAGCCGAGATCGTTCAGACTTCATGAATCGTCTAACACAGTCTCTGAACCCCTGGTCACTCAACTCATGATGAAGATACTGAAACTCAGTGTCCATTAACCTGCGGAGTTCAGCCATGTCCACAACATTTTGCTCCCCCACCTTCACAATTGCCATGTTGAGGTGGCGTGGTGCAAAACCCCGAATCTTGTCATCCCATATATTCTTGCCAACTGCATGCCCCATCTATTTTTCCATTTTTTCCCACCTCCACTTGAAGAGGTGGCAAACCCTTATGGCGTCGCTCTGCACTTTCAATCTGTATGGTCCTTTTTAAGGACCGTTGTTGTGCCCTAATTACAGCCTGTGAAGGGGAGAGAGCCTCCTCCACCCCAACACCCTGCATCTGTGGCATGCCACCGTTCGTTGCAATGCCTGTAGCTTGGTGCCTGGCAAACCCTTGCGCACTTGTTTCACAGACCCCATTCCCACCCCCACTGGTTGGTTGCATCGACCCCCCACAATGCAAATTCTCATGCGCAGCACAATTCTAGGAAGTGTTGGTATTGATGCACATACCTTGACAACAATTTTCCCAGCGTCCTTGCCAACTTGTGTGTCCACAATGCCCAGAATATGGCATAGATTGTGCACCACATTGTATCCCTCCACAAGCTGGCTTCCAAGGTTGCCCATCACATCCTGGGCCTAGGCCTTGTATTGGGTGAAGAAGGCAAGCTACCCGCACCCCCCCTTCAGCCCTTTGTGATGGGCCAGTGCTACAAACTCTCTTTGGTGTGCCTTTCTGCCTTCACCAACCCCACATACATGTCAATGGGAACAATTCAAAAGACTGCAACAGAAGTGGGGAAGCCTTATTAATTTCAAATCTCGAAGGATTTACCAGATGATCATGCAATGCCACTACCCTTCCAAACCTTTAATGGTTCAGACACTGCTGAGACTTTGTCACCTGAAGTTTTGTCTAGTTTGGATGAGTGGGAAACTGCCACCACAGCATCAACACAACATGAAAGACTGACCAAACAGTGGATGAAGACACTGATTGAGGATTTAACAGGGCAATCTTGAGGTGAGGATTCACAGAGTTCGAAGGATGCTGAAACTTGTACACCTCCCTTCACCCTAGGCGCAGAATCATCACAAAAGCACCCAGAACAGCAACATGAGAGAGAACAGCGAAGTGGATCTCCATTCAGGAGTGATTGCAGCAAGGAAGACAATCAAGCCTCAAAGTATATACAAGAAGCAAATCCTGGCAAGACTTGGCAGGGAGGACAACAAAGTGAGGAAGGAGGACCAAGTTAGAACCATCCCTAAGGAGTATACATCAGATGGGTAGGGGTTGACCACAACTTCATTGGGAATTGTCCCATCTTCATCATGTCCATCAATGACCTCGGGTGCTGCCCAGAACAGGGATCCACCCCAGCTTTGGCGGTATGGAATGTCTGTTTGACGGAAGCTCATCCCAAAGTCTACCATCTTAGGAACAAAGCACCTGTCAAGCAGAATGTTTATGCCTTTCAAGTCCCCATGGTACACTTGCTCTTTATGACACACAATCAAAGCAATGACAATCTCTCTGAACAGTCTCAGCTTCTTCAGACGCTACTGAGACTTTGTCACCTGAAGCTTTGTCTAGTCTGGATGAGTGGGAAGCTGCCACCACAGCATCAACACAACATGAAAGACTGACCAAACAGTGGATGAAGACACTGATTGAGGATTTGACAGGGTAATCTTGAGGTGAGGATTCACAGAGTTGGAAGGATGCTAAAACTTGTACACCTCCCTTCACCCCAGGCGCATAATCATCACAAAAGCACCCAGAATAGCAACATGAGAGAGAACAGCGAAGTGGATCTCCATTCAAGAGTGATTGCAACAGGGAAGACAATCAAGCCTCAGAGTATATACAATAAGCAAATCCTGGCAAGACTTGGCAGGGAGGACAACAAAGTGAGGAAGGAGGACTAGAATGGGTAACATCGCTTTTGGCATGTGCAGAAGCAGTCTCTACCAAAAGCTTGAGTCTATTGAACCATCTTCTACAAAAACTTGGGGAGCTGCCATCACCCACAGGCACCTCAATCCAACGTATAGCAGCTCATTATACTGAAGGCTTGGCTTGCCAAGTAACTCGACTATGGCCACAAATCTACCAAAAGCTTCCCTTTGATATCAACCATACTGAAGATTTGGCTAGCAACAGACCCCGCAACAAAGACCAGACAAAGAAACAAAGAAAGACAGAAAGGGAAAAGAATAGGGAAAGACTAAGAACAACCAAAGAAATATTTACACTGGGATTCGATTGTGTTACACCTATCTTGGAAATCCATTTAGGAAACACAATGCCGTGGTTTATGTGGGGATCCAACCTGTTCTGGTGACTTAGTAGGCATCCGTTTACTTGGAGTCACCTTGGGCATTTTCTTTGCTGTTGACGATGCACCTTGAGCATCGCGAACTTTTGTTTGTGTACGCACCTGGTTGTTTGTTCGCTTGGACTCTGGGCTTGGGTTGTTGGACTCACTGCTTGGGTTGTCCGAACTGCTACTGGATGTGTCACGTTCGCTTCCGGACCCTTCCAGTAACGAGCACGTTTCTTCTGCCATACTATGACGCGGAGTTGTTGCAATGCGTAGGCTCCTTCGGCAGGGGAGTGGATTGTAGCCTGCTTTTGCTTCAATGCAATGTCTGGGCTTCTTCGTATGCCTTGCTTGTGCGCTCACAAACTCTCGCCTGCATCAGAGCGCAAACATTCAACAAAACAAGTGCATGTACTAGTTAGGCTAGGGTTCGAATATGCCTCGATGGGCCGAACGTCTGTCAAACGTCCAAACATATGGTTTAATTACACTATAAATCCTACCCATTCGACAAGATGCAATAACCTCTTCACGGCTCATTGCAGAGCTTGGCCCACCGTCATATTTAGAATCCGAGCTTGCTGGAACGAGGCTCTTTGTAGCATGCAGACATCTAGCAGGGTTGGTAATTAAGCGGAACTTACAATGCGGAGGCAGCTTGTTTCAGGCCTAGCTCTTCCACATGCAACAAGACCTCAGCAACTCGTCGATCTCTTGCTTGCAGGTATGGATTCGGATCCATACCTACTCCATTCTTGCAGGTGGCGAACGCTTTGTCAGTCTGGCCTTGTGTTACGGTCAAAGACATCCTCGCTATATTAAATGTTCACCCATTAACTAATTAGTGGGTGAACTTGTAAAAATCCTTATGACTCATGGCATTCAAACTGGAAGCTCGTAAACAAATTGTCTGGGACCTAGTACAGAAATTGTTGAATCACGTCAGTGTAAGGTTTCATAGATTTTAGTTGTAGTAACGCCACAGTAGCCGTCACGTCCAATCGATTGTTGGTCAGCTGGAACTGTATGTTTATTATAGTCATATACCAGCCTATGTCTGGCCCATTTATGATGCACCTCTTGAAACTGGAGTTTTGTTGTGGCCTTTGTCTTCATTTGTTAAACTACAGTGCTAGGTTTCTCTGTTTAAACTTATAGACATTTGCACATATCATGCACAGTGGTAAAAAACTGCCATAGCCCCTAAGGAAGGTGACAATGAAGCAGAACCAAAGGATACTTAATGAATTCGAAAGAGCCAGAAAAGGGCAACCAACAACCTTTAATAATGTCACGAACAGTAGCCCAACACTTACATAACAATTGTTGGACCACATAGAGTTGAACTAAGAACAATGTCAAAATTATCTACCTAACCTCTATACACATGGAAGATCTACCGAACAGCTGAGGTAATGCAGCATGACTACCTTACAAAACAATTGTTCTCGATTCGTACATACTCATTTCGTAGTCTCACTACACAATCTGTGAAACCCTGCAAGGAACGACCACAATTAATGGATTTGAGTCAAAATTTGAGTGTCATATTCAAGGAGCATTTGAGTGATAACCTGCTTGTCTGCCTGCCACTCAACCACTTCGGTATGCTTGTCCCGTTCCAGCGAGCTAATTTCCACCGCCAATTGTTGCCCGTCGGCCACAACCACAGCCAACCGGCTTGGGGCTACATTCGAAATTCCTTTCTGGGCTAACATATTAGGAACTAGCTCCCCAAAAAGTACACGCTTCTCGTGTGATGGTGCTTTCAAAGATTTCACTGCTGTCTGGACAACAAACGCTTGAGGGCGCTTGTGTATAGCCGAAACTTGCTCTTGAAGCCCTGGCCTGACCATAAGGTCTAACAATGAGTTAGGAGACAAGTGAGCACAGCTGGGCAACAAGATCTTCACCATCTCCGCTAGTGGGTCCTCCACTTCTACATGATGTGAGACATTTGGCATGTATGGGGTACACTTATTTGTGACTGTAATTAACATTTGTTGAACCTGCTCAAGCTCCAAACAAAGGGCACACAATTTGCCTTCCATTTTAGAAACACATGCCTCTAAACATGGATCCGTCGACTCATAGCTTGTGAACTTTGTTGATCTATGCGGAACACTGTCCGTCGTTGTAACCTTTCCCCATACATTCGGCTTCCAGTCGCAGTCTCACCATGTTGCTGTAACTCTGGGCTTCCAAGCGGAATCCTGCCACGTTGTTCAGACATTGGGCTCCTAGTTGCAATCTCGTTGTTTACGCGATTCTTACTTGCGCCCACTGATCCCATCACTCCAAACACAATTTTTATCCAAACACACGAAGGTGCAAAATATTGCCCCTGCAAAGCGATTTGCTGGGTGATGTAGGTAGTTTGGGTTTAGGTTGTCTTGTGATTGCGGTGAGAACAGGCGGGCATGATTCGAAGTTTTTTGCACAACGAATTGCATGTTTTGAAAAATGCCTTTCAACTCATGCCGCCATGATCACCTTGAATGATTATCAAGCACTTACTGCTTGCCGCCCACCTCGAGCCGCCAAACATGCAGATTTGGTTCAATGATCCTTTCTTGATATTACATCACTATTATTTTTGGGATATTGTTAATTTAGCCAAGGTGGTGATTATCCATTGGAACATGTACAAAATGTGGGTACCTTCCCTAGGAAGATGTCGCCAAACTGGCTATAGAGCAGATATGAAGCACATGTCTTTAATCACCTTTCTACAATTCTGGCTATTAACTAAAAACCAAATGTAGGCATCTGAGAAATAATAATTTGGGGGATTATTTCTAATGATTAAATCTTTCAGAATACACATCATTTTCACATTTTTAATGTTAATTTCCTACTTCGCCAATAAAGAGAAGGCTAATCCCCATTGATGTTTCTTTTATGCATAATTTATATTGAAAAATATAATAATTTATTGTTTTTGGGACCTTGCATAACTAAACAGCAAAAGAATATAATAGAAGACCTCCAGCGATGTACAATTGGTTTCTTCAAGGCAAAAATATACACAAGGCTGCTTACAGTTTTGAAAGTCCACCCAATGGGTTCGGTTTTTGCCACCTAAACCCAACACACATTCAATTTTCATGAATGGTATTACATTTACAAGTTGTTGTATGTTGGTCACATAATGTAGCCTTGTAGGCCACCTACGTGGTGAGCCCTTCCTTAACTCATTACTTGGGTTTTAATGGGGTGGGCAGAAAACATGAGCAATAGCGTGACCGAGTGACAAGACTACGCACAGAGTTTGAAGACCAATGGCACAGGGATGAAAGAGGAGCAGGAGGGCCTATCAAGTATCCTGTAGAGCTTGCAGAAGTGCAGGAGTTAGCAGAATGGGTGAGGGAGGCAGTGCGAACCCATATGGCAAATGGCAATGTGCTTGATGAGATGGATGCATACCATTTGTCAATTAAGCCCAGTTCTGATGCTTCCCGATATACATGGATGAAGGCCTATGGAAATCACTATAGGGTCATTGGAGAAACCAATGCTAACACAATGGCAACCTATGATTGTGAAGTGGCATCAGTGTTCCAGCAAGCACAAGGGCCAGGTGGAGTGTGTGCACTTGGGCCGATGCAATATGTGGGAATTCTGCAAGATATAATATTGTTTGATTATGGGGTAGTATCAATCCCAGTGGTTTTCTTTAAATGTGACTGGGTGAAGAATGAGGTTGATAGGCGAGGTCATCCAACTTACAAGCGTGATGAGGATGGCTTCCTGCTTGCAAATTTTAATGCGCTGAAGGCCCGTTATGAATGCATATTGAACCTTCCCATTTATTACATGAAATCCCTATTTACAAAACTTTTGATCAGCATTTTTGGCTTGGACTAATGCGTGGGTCAGTGATTTGGGAACATAGTAACGTTCATTACTAACTAAGGCCCACTCTAAAGGAAACCCCAAAGAGGAAAGAGGCAAGGGACCATTGGGGCCATCACATAGCAACCAAAAAGTCATGTTGAGTGGCAACCTGACAATTTGGATCCATTTAAAGCAAAATAAACCCTTGAATGCGACCTTGCCTTAGACCCTAAATTGCATATTTGTTCTTCATATAAAAATTTATATAACATAATTAAAAAATTATTTATTTCATGTGATTAATGTTCAATAGATTATTTTACTTGCAATGGATGAATATTTATGTAAAATTAAATTACATATTTTCATTCAAGTCAGGTGTGTGAAATCTGACCTTACATTTGTCAAAGTCTGATTTGTAAGACTCCAAACATACATCCTACTACATAGTGGCTGAAGTATGTTCAAGCTAGTATACTATATAGTGGTCTTGTCACAATATCCTTGCCTAGCAATTGCCTAGCAAGTATGGGCCAATAAACTAATGGCATGCACCTCCTTATCACCCAAGTGAAGTTCTATTGAAAGTTAGAAATAAAAAGTTGCATTTCACTTCTAATGGTTCCCACAACTTTTCCCCGTTCACTAGAAGGGCAAAATGGCCTTGAAGGTTTCAAATGTGAAGCCTCCTATCACCTAAGTGAATAGAAGGTGTGGGGATCTCCCCAACCCATTAATTGGATGCTGATGATGACTCGACCCCCACTTGCATGCCATACAGTGTAGGACACCATAGCCTTGCTGAGGAGGGCCAATGAGAAGGTCTTGAGTGTTGTGTAATAATATTGGATACAATGTGAGACTTGGTACCAGCATGTTTTGAGCTACTCCACTATTTGTTGGCCTTGCCTACCAAGGCAAGGATATTGTGGTTAGATTCATTATAGAGAACTAGTTTGTAAACCCATTTTGCTTGCAAAATGATAAATAAGCAAAAGACTAAAGTGTTATGTTCTCAAGGTCCTAAACCTTAAACCCTAAAAACCTACAATTATTTTTAAAAATCAAATGTGCCCCAACACTGAATAGGTGGGGTGTTCTTTGCACGGGGTATTAGCCCATGCCAAAAATGGTGACAAAGTCTTTTGGGAAGAGAAATTTCATGCAGCCAATGGGAAGGCCCAAGCATGCACTCAAGGTGCCTTTCTTTTTTTCCTTTTACGTTTTGGGGTGGGGGGTGGCGGGGAGAGGGGGGGGAGAGAGATTTTTTTTCATTTTTCATGGATTCCCAAGTGTTCACACTATGTTCCTTTCAAGTTCCCAATGGGTTCCCAATATTTTCCCCAACATTTTTTCCATACCTACTCACTTTTATCCCATATGCCTTGAAGCCAATGGGAAGGTGCAACATCCATTCAGGTGTCCCAACTTTTTAATTTGGGTTTTGAGGGCAGGGGGGAGGGGGAGAGGATTTTTTTTAATGAGTTGCTCATGTGTTCCTACCATGTTCCCAAGTTGTTCCCCAAAGTTTTCAATGTGTACCTTAAGGGTGTTCCCAATAGCACCTAGTATCAAACCCATATGTTTTGCCCAAAATCCTCCCCTTCTCACCTATATAGCCGGGGTGTTCGTTGCGAGGGGTAATAGCCCAGGCAAAAAAATTTGATGAACCCTTTTGAGGAGATAAATTTCATCCAACCAATGGGAAGTGTAATCATGCTCTCAGGGTGCCTTGGTTTTTATTCCTTTTAAGTTAAGGGGTGGAGAGGGAAGAATTTTTTTCCCTTCAATTTTCCCTGTTTCCTAATGTGTTCCCACAGTGTTCCCTTGAAGTTCCTAATGGGTTCCAAACATGTTCCCCAAGTTCACAACATGTTCCCCCACATGTTCTCCATGTAAGCACCTAACTTTTAGCCCATATGCTTTGGCACTTTCACCTATATAGGTGGTCTCGAGGGGAGGAACTACACACATCAAAACAGAACCTCCTATTTTGAGGAACCTCCACAGTTTCTTTTTGTTTGGGCAGCAATGGGCCAATCAAATTGGTTTTGGCCCCGAATTTTGGCACACTTTGTTCATGAGAGCGAACATTCCGGAGGCTTCACCAATGGATAATTTTGGCTTCAAGCCCGTGCGGACAGCTGACACCCATTTCTTTCTTACAAGGCACCTGTCAAGCAAAATGTTTGTGCCTTTCAAGTCCCCATGGTACACTTGCTCTTTATGACACACAATCAAAGCAATGACAATCTCTCTGAATAGTCTCAGCTTCTTTAGACACTGCTGAGACTTTGTCACCTGAAGCTTTGTCTGGTCTGGATGAGTGGGAAGCTGCCACCACAGCATCAACACAGCATGAAAGACTGACCAAACAGTGGATGAAGACACTGATTGAGGATTTGACAAGGCAATCTTGAGGTGAGGATTCACAGAGTTCGAAGGATACTGAAACTTGTACACCTCCCTTCACCCCAGGCGCAGAATCATCACAAAAGCACCCAGAACAGTAACATGAGAGAGAACAGCGAAGTGGATTTCCATTCAGGAGTGATTGCAGCAGGGAAGACAATCAAGCCTCAGAGTATATATAGTAGCTCAAGGGGATTTTGGCCCATAGGGAGTAAGTCTGTTTTATACAAGGATTTTTTAAAGATGATATTTTGGCTTGTGTTGAAACTTGAGATCAGTTACAGAGTTATGATATCTGGAAGGATTTTGGTTTCTTCTAGAGGGATTTTTTGAAGAGCGTATTTTGACATGGTGAAATATTTGAATCTCCATAATTTTTCTTTGCCTTAAGATATTTGTAAATGTAAATAGCGAGGCCATAGTGTGACACACCCCTTGGTTTCATCAATGGCATTCACCAAACATTCAACATCTTTTCTCACAAAGCAACACCTAACTGATAGGTTTTGTTGTTGGGTCAAAAGTTACATGACTTCCAAGTGTCATTCCCTCAATTTGCCGATGGCATGTTATTTATTCCCTTCCTATATTTCTTAATTGCATTCTTGGTTTTATTTTCCAATTCCATCAAAAAATATTGTTACGTCTATTTGCAATTTAAAAATAATAAATTATGAACAGTCTATAGCTAAGTCCCGACTCCCCACTCACCTAAACCTCAAATATGTATTAGCCCATCAGGTAGAAACTAGAACCATGTTAAAGTCGAATCATTTAGAAACATTAAATGGGGCATTTAAAAGGGTGCACATTCAACTACATTTTTAAATATTCCCATCTAGGATACCATAGTACCTTGGGTGAATAGGCACTACTTAATTAATTTTGATGATATCTAACCAGTTATGAAAATATTTTGCTTGCCATGCTGACTAAACTTTGGAAATTGAAAAGGAAGTGCCAAAGAAAGAAAAAAAAAAAAATTGTACTAGACTCTACTACCTACCTATATATCATACACATTTGATTATTATTTTTTAGAAAAATAAAACTAGACTGCCTAATTATGAAAAAATAATAATTTTAGTGTTGAACATCATTGAAAAAGTTTGTGTTTATGAGTGAGAGAGAGAACTCACCTCCCTTCCGCCCTTCCGTCCAATCACACGTCAGACAAATCTTCTAGCCAATAGGATATCGGACGGACGGACAGGCAGCCGGACACACACGATTTAGTGCAGAAACCCTAAACCCTAAACCCTAATGCTTTTGCATTCGTCTACAAATTGGTGCTAGCCAGGACAACTCCCCATACCCCGAATATTGTAGCCAACAGAGAAACAATGCTCAAGAAAAAATCCATCCCATCTCGTAAGCATCCCTGTAACCATCAGGTTAATGACAGTGTGCTTGTTGGGGGCCAACAACATTGCTTTGGGAAATTTAGTTGAATTGTTAATCACCCCATACCTGTCGGGGTTGGATGGCAAAATACCTGGATCAAGAAGCGGGGGCAGATTGTAAGCGGATTCCAGGTTTGGTGAATGGAGGTCGTAGAGGTCCCGCGCGCGTGACACTCAGTTATGTTTGGGGTCTGGAAGCTTCAAACGAAGTGAGTTCCTAAGCTTGTAGGACCAACAATGAAAAACATGTATATGTGTCATAGGAAGAACTCTGATTATATGACTTTATGCATTTACGCTTTCACTCACTGGTCCCTATTTTTTGTATCCACATTGTTAGACCCCAGTAGTTGCATTCTAAACCATTATTGGGCCCCTCCTAGTTATTTTTTTGTGGGGTTGGAGCAGATACTATGCCATCAAATAGGGACACACACTCAAGCAACTGAGAAGTTGTGGTCTGACTACCATCTAGCTTTTGCAAATCATGATGCAGCGGGTGCCATTTCTAATTTAATGCATCCAAGTTGTTTAGATTCTTGTGATTCAAGTGGATGAATAAGGTGTTTCAGAATTATTGTTTTTGTTTGGGGGCTTTGATTTTGTGTAGTCAGGTAGAAGTTGATGGGAATTATTGTGTGCATGTACAGGAGCTAGAAGAAGTTCGGGCATTGATGACTCAAAAATACTGTGCCCAGATTGAAGCCATGCGAGTGGACCTCTCTGATATAACAAACCAATTAAACGAGTCTGCAACCACCCTATTACATCAGCAATCCACCATAGATGGCTTGGAGCAGCATCTGGCATACCTTGATGTCAAAAAAACAATTGGAATCTCACCATGTCTCAAATGAGTTTATCTTGCAGAGCCCATGTCGAGTGGAAGGGACACTAGAGGTAGTGGAGGGTTTATTGCTGTGATGTGTTTTTCCTTCAGGGGTAGGGACTAACAGACCATGTGGTTGTTGCTATGATTGCAGGCTCAAGGGGACCATTCAGGACTTGGAGCACCAACTAGGATGTGAGCGCTCTCAGCATAGCACTGACAAGGCACAGGTAGATGAAAGACACAAGGCTGAACTAGGTCATGCATGTAATGTATTAGCAGAGGAGCTGAAACAGGTCATCACATGTGCTACTCTCCATAACAAGGCAAATGAGGACATCATCAAGTCTCTTCAGGTATCTACTCCACACATATCTACTGCCCACTTTGTCTTTAACCAACTATTAGTTAGGGTTCCATCAATATGTTCACCCACATTTGATCATCAACGTAGTTGTGCCTCAACCTGCTGCATGAGGGTCATGTGAAGTTTATCCCATTGCTCTAAGAATTAGTCACATAACTACCTATAAGCACTTGGGCAAGGGGGTGCTCACCTTATGCAGGAATCGGATCAACAAAACCAACTCATGATTGAGAATATGCGACAGAATTTGGTAAGTGGTGTCTGGAGAGTGTAATGGTTATTCCGGTTGCTTGTTGTGGAGGGTAGCAAACTGCTTTGTGGTGCATGCCCAAATTTCTAGTACACATGATAGAGTATAATTACTCATGTGTGAACTTGGATAGTTGTACTCAAGGTAAGTGGCATTCATTGTGTAAAAGGGATGGTTGGGATTGTAGGTAGCCATGGAGGATGCAAAATGTTGTGATGCAAATTTGATCAAGGAGATGGAAGAAGTTTCTGGGGAGTTGGCACTCAAAAAACGACAATTGCAATTCACAAGAGATCGTGCCATACTATGGTATGTGGGGTTAAGGTTTTATTCATCTATTGGAGTACACATAGGGTTGTCTGTTATTGCTTTGTTTAAAGCCATTGGTAGGACTGGTTTCCTACTTTGTGTAATGTGACTGGTCTAAGAAGACTGTGTGCCATGTTGTAATGGAATTTGTGTGGTATGTGTGAAGCAAGTTGTGAGTTATGTGTGAAGCAAGTGTAGAGTTGCATGGTATGGGTGTAACAAGTTGCTTGGGAAGCAAGTGTAAAGTTGCATGCCATTGTGCCCATGACCAAAGTTGGGGTATGCAATGTGATGTGGTCAAGGACTGTGGTGTACATTTTTTGCCCCTATTAGAATGAAAGTTGTAGGACAGGCTCACTCTAACCACCCATGGGAGGCTAATGGGGTAGCAGGGATTCTCAAATGCAAGTGCTACAGTCAACAACTACAGAGGTTGCATTCCTGCAACAAAAGCAGCAAGATCGGCTTGCCACAATGGTGAGGGCAATGGACGATGCCATCTATGAGGAAATGAAAGGTTCAGCCAACACATTCACTTGGGAGATGGTCCCCACATCTCCCCGCATCAACATTGAACTTCTAGCAAATGTAAATGATCAGTTAATTGGAGATAGTAACGGAGAATCTTATTTTGATGAAGAAACCCAATAGGATAGCCCACATGATAAAGATGCAATGTTAAACTTTCAGACTTGTTTGATTTTCTAGCAATGCTGGTACTGCAATTATAAACATCCAGCCTATACCACTTAGCACCAACATTTTGTGCAATATTGTAATATGTTGATGACTTAGTGAACTCTCTACCTAGTTTTGGAATGACATACTGGTAGGATAACAAACCAATGGTTGAAGGGTAGTATTGTATAGGCAACTGAATTTTAAGTGTGATTATAAATATGACTTGTATGGACTTGTGTGAGAGCAATGGTTGTATGGAAATCGACATATGGGAGGATGGTCAGCTGTGAGCAATACAAATCCTGCAATCATTATGGTCCACAAGTATGTTAGAAACTAGGGCCATGAAACCTACATTGTTATAAAATAAATGAGAACAAATAATGATGCAATTTTCTAAACAAATTTGCATAATGCTATAGCTAGTTACTTCCACTTGCTGGAACACCCACTAAATCAGGAAGAGGGGATATACCACCTGCTGTTTAACACTCCATCAAACGAGTTAGTTTTCTGGCTAGTGTAATCATCATTAAGAGCTGATTTTAAAATGCAAGATGAAACAACTTTGTTGATGTGGATGAAAGGGATGAGTGGATGGGAGAATGTCGAGCTACTTTTCGTTTTTATGCCATTGTCCTCCGTATCAAACCTACGCAATGTTGTCATGGAGAGCCGCCTCCTACCGCTAATCGAAAGTTGGGTTTAGGGTTTAGGGTTTAGGGTTTACATTACTAGCGAAAGCAAGTTTGGCACCAGTGAGATATCCAACCAAGGTCATCACCCTAATATTTTGGATATTTGCTTTACATTTTACGGTCAATCTGCTATCTCTTTATTGTCCATATCATTGAAGATCAACATAGTCTTTGTGACTGTGAGTAGTTGTCTTCTCTTTGCTTCTGCTCCCATGTTGTCTAGTTTTGGAAATTGGTGAAAGTTCGGAAGTTTTGTGACAACACCCTGGATCTGTGGCATTGCAGGTTGGCTGACATAGAATGGGCATGCGTAGGTGTCGTGACCTGGACGACCCTGAAAGGATTACTAATAGGGATAATAGCTTGTGGAAGAGAGAGGTGGATTGGGCCCACAACCATGGCATTACGACAATGAGGTGTCCATGTGCTAAATGTGCAGGAGGTGGTCGACCTCTATTGCTTGCAACTGTTAAGGCACACTTGTTGGTCAACCAGAGGAGTCCCATGTTCAGGGTGTGGAAGGGGCCAAGGGAGCCCCATGACTCTGATGAAGAGTGGGGTGCAGCAACCAAAATACAAGCCCATATGCCAGCAAAGGTTATGGACGACGGTGTCCAGGTTGCACAAATGTTGGATGATTTATTTGTGCCTCGAGATGTTGAAGACCTGGTTGCGGAAGCTGCTGGAACTAACACAGGTGATGCTGAAGCCCTAGCTGTGGAAGGTGTTGGAACTAACGCGGGCTCGAGAGTGGATGGTATAAACATTGTGAACATGGCGCAACAAGCATTTTCGATCATGGAGCAATTAGCAGCCATTCCTGAGAGCATGCCTGAACAGTCAAACCTACCACTGGATGATGATGGTGCAGAGGCCAATAATCCAGAACAGCCTGAAGCACCTACTGCAGATCAGGACGACTACTCAGATGAAGCAAATGCCTTGCGCGAGGCATGTGAGTCCTTATACACAGGTGCCCAGAGCACAAAGCTAGCAGTTACTATGTTGTTGATGAATGTGTGCCAGGTGCATGGGGTTTCGAACAAGTTTGTAGATGAGCTATTGGCTCTACTTCATTTGCATATGCTACCCAGGGACAACTGCTTGCCTTCAAACATGTACCGAACCAAAGTCCTGACCAGCAGAGTTGGCCTCCGCTACAACAACATTCATGCTTGTATCAATGGTTGTATACTATTCCAAAACCAACACGAAAGGATGCAGGAGTGCCCCAAATGTGGGGCTCCTCGATATAGGGTAGTTGGTAGCTCCCAAGTGCCAGTCAAGGTCGTGCGACATTTTCCTTTAACTGCTCGATTGCTTCAGATGTATCGAGCTCCTGCCATAGCCGAGCTCATGACATGGCACAACAAGAATTAGTCGACAGATGGGAAGGTGCGTCATGCACCTGACAGCAAGGCATGGGCTCACATCAATGCTACCTGGCCCGAGTTTGCTGCTGATCCCAGGCACATACGGCTGGGGCTTGCTACAGATGGATTCAATCCATTTGGGGAGAAGAGTTCAAGCTGGTCAACTTGGCCAGTAATGTTTTTTAATTACAACTTACCCCCTTGGTTAGTGACAAAGAGGTTTTTTGTGATACTATCATTGATAATCTCGGGCCCAGAGAGCATGAAAGCGGCCAATTTTGATGTCTACTTGGAACCCGTGATAGAGGAGCTAGAGGAGCTATGGAAGGGGGTGGCAGGATTGGACATACTGCAACCTCCAGGTTGCCGAGCATTTGTGTTGAAAGCCATGCTGATGTGGACTATTCATGACTTCCCTGGCTATGGTTTGGTATCTGGTTGTCAACACCAGGGATACAAAGCTTGCCCGCCATGTGGGTCAAGTACCGTGTCCAAATGGTCCAAGGAGTTGGGGAAGGCTGTTTTTGAAGGAAGCAGACGCTGGTTGCAAAGGGACCACCCTTACAGAACACACCCGAATGCAGCACACTTCATTGGCGCAGAGGAGCTTCGAATGAAGCCCCGCACAACAACTAGTGCAGACACTTTAAGATGGGCATGAAGGACGAAAAAGTGGGTGGCAGGGGGCAATGTTTTGGGGTCGAGGGGTTGCCCATCAAAGGAAACTGGACTGAAGCGTCAATCTGCCCTATTCAGATTGCCATACTGGGAGGTTAGTGTAATAGTGTTATGGTATATACGGTTTAACACCTATAATATAGCTGTCATATTCAAGGTTTCATTGCAGACTTTAAAGCAATTTGAAAAACAAAAGGAACATGAATCCTGGTTCAAATACATAGCCAGTAGTTTAATTAAACTGGACCTGAACCCAAGTATCCGAGCTTGATGTCAGAACTGTATAGTAGGGCATGGGCATGGAACACAACAAGAATGATGGCAGTAATACATAAATTCATGATTGGAAATCATGGCCTGATTATTGTGTACACCCCATGCAGTGTGGGGAAGACCTTGCCATATCGATGTGATTACACAAAGTATGGATTGGACAATGCAATAATGTGGAACATGTGTGGTGTGTGTAGACTGTATTAAATGTGTGATTGGTTGGCTGATGCCCATACAACACTTCTTGATTCGACATACACTGGATGTCATGCACATTGAGAAGAATGTGTGCGAGAGTGTGATCAAGTTCATAATTGGGGTGAAGGACACATTTAAAGTGCGTAGAGACATGGAGGTGTGTGGGGTTCGGGAGCACTTATGGCTGAAGAGAGACCCTCACAATCCAGGCAAGATCTTCCAGCCTATTGCTTCGTATGTGTTAAAACCAGAAGAACTAAAAACATTCATGGGTAGGTTAGGGGCCTTGAAAGTGCCATCAGACTACTGCAGTGCAGTGGGAAAGCATGTAATGGACAAGAAGCTGGGGAATATGAAAAGCCATGATTGGCATGTGCTAATGCAACAATTTATGCCTTTGGCTTTGAGGGGTTTGATGGACACCAATGTGCGTTTAAGTTTAATGCGCCTTAGCCGAGTATTCCGCAACATCTGTGCAAAGGTTTGGGACCCAGCATCACTACCGTCTTTAAGAGAAGATGTTGCTGTCACCCTTAGCATGATTGAATGGGAGTTACCGGGTGCATTCTTTGATGTGATGACACACTTGGTGTTGCATGTGGTTGAAGAGCTAGCCATTTGCGGGCCTGTACATAGTAGATGGATGTACCCAGTTGAACGAACATTGGGGACATTGAAGAAGTACGTGCGTAACCGAGCAAGGCCAGAGGCATCGTTGGCTTCAGGGTATGTGTTGGATGAAACCCTGGGGTTTGTGATAGAGTACATGCAAACGTTTACACAGGTACGTCGCCGAGTATGGGATGTTAATGAGGAAGAAGGGGTGTATGGTGAAGTATTGGAAGGGTCTGGATCTAAGTTTCGCCTTTTACCATCAGCACGGGACCTTGCACATCATTATGTCCTTACCAATGTAGCCTGCTTAGCACCATGGGTCCGGTATTTGCCACCTAAACCCAACACATCTTCAATTTTCATGAATGGTATTACATTTACAAGCTGTTGTATGTTGGTCACATAATGTAGCCTTGTAGGCCACCTACGTGGTGAGCCCTTCCTTAACTCATTACTTGGGGTTTAATGGGGTGGGCAGAAAACATGAGCAAGAGTGTGACCGAGTGGCAAGACTACGCACAGAGTTTGAAGACCAATGGCATAGGGATGAAAGAGGAGTAGGAGGGCCTATCAAGTATCCTGTAGAGCTTGTAGAAGTGCAGGAGTTAGCAGAATGGGTGAGGGAGGCAGTGCGAACCCATATGGCAAATGGCAATGTGCTTGATGAGATGGATGCATACTATTTGTCAATTAAGCCTAGTTCTGATGCTTCCCGATATACACGGATGAAGGCCTATGGAAATCACTATAGGGTCATTGGAGAAACCAATGCTAACACAATGGCAACCTATGATTGTGGAGTGGCATCAGTGTTCCAGCAAGCACAAGGGCCAGGTGGAGTGTGTGCACTTGGGCCGATGCAATATGTGGGAATTCTGCAGGATATAATATTACTTGATTATGGGGCAGTATCAATCCCAGTGGTTTTCTTTAAATGTGACTGGGTGAAGAATGAGGTTGATAGGCGAGGTCATCCAACTTACAAACGTGATGAGGATGGCTTCCTGCTTGCAAATTTTAATGCACTGAAGGCAAATGACGACGAACCATTTGTGTTCCCAGCTCAGGTGCAACAGGTGTTTTACTCTGAAGAGCTAAACCAAACATGGTGGAAGGTTGTGCTACATAAGGAACCTCGCTCCAGGCGTGTGGTAACAGAAGCAGGGGAGGAACAGACCGTGATACAAGATAATGTGATAGGCGTTGAAGTGCCTCTAGAAATACCAGATGTGCCTCACAACATGGCAATGGTTGGTGCCATTGAGTTGTGTGGCACAGATGCAATTATGGCATCTGCAGAGTTGCAAATGCCAGGTGAGGATGATGATGCATGATATGCAGGCAGACTGAGACTAGGGAGGAACATGCATCTAGTTGTATGTCATTCCTTAGGGGAGCACATTTTTGGACTTACAGGGGAGCACCTCACAATGCGTATACGGGAACTCATGTTTCAATGTAAGGAACTTTCTTGCAAACTACATGATTCTAGGCTGGTAGTCTAGTCATGTTGATGAGTGGGTCAGAAACTCAAAGAGCATCCCACACTAAGCAATTTACTTTCATTAGCAGTTCATGAGATTCAATTTGCATTCCACATTAATCCTAGAATCTTGTGTGCTGTCCAACAACAATACTCCAGCAGGAGGTGGGCTGGTTTGACAATGAGGCCAACAACAACAACCTTTTGGCATCACGCCTAGCCACAGATGCAACAATGGTCAGGGTTGCTGTTGGAGACAGAATGTCAACAATTTTGCAGAACTTGGCCCTTGTCATAACTGCATTTTGCATTGCTTTTTACCTGCAGTGGAGGGTGGCTGCTGTTATACTAGGCACATTTCCACTGTTCATTTGTGCAGCTGTGGGTGAGGTATGCAGAGTCTCATGCAGAACTCTCATGTTGAAGTCTTAGATGTACTATTGAATAGGCTCCTGCATCTCATAAACTAGACTGACCTGTAGCTTGAATGATGAGGGTAATGGAAGCCCTTCGAAGTTTCTGGCAGTTCTTCAGGAATATGATGCCAAGTACCCTTATCAAGTGGTACTCTCAGTTATGCAGAAGAGCCCATATGAAAGCACATGTGGTATTTTCCACCTAATTGCAAGGATTTCCAGCTCTATGACCTTGCAACATGTATTTAGCATACAGCTTGGGATTGAGGCCTTGAAACTATTTTGGGGTTGATATGGACAGCAACTATTCTTAAAAGGCTTTGGTGGAGACCTTGCCAAAGCATATGGAAGAGCAAGCATGGTTGCTGGAGAAGTAGTGGGGAACATTCGCACAGTTGTAGCATTTTGTGCAGAGGACAAAGTGTTGGATCTATTCATGCGTGAACTTAAAGCGCCCAAGAAGCAGTCAGTCATGCGGGGGCAGCTCTCAGGTTTTGGTTATGGTCTCTCACAATTTTGCATGTATTCCTCCTATGGACTGGCCTTGTGGTATGCATCCACACTTGTCAGGGCAGGTAAGGCTCAATTTGGAAATGTTTTGAAGACCTTCATGGTGCTCATTATCACTGCCTTTGGGGTTGCTGAAACACTTGCACTTGCACCTGATATTGTAAAGGGATCTAAAGCTCTGGCCTCCATCTTCGAGATTCTTGACCGACAAACTGCCATAGATCCTGAAAACCCTGTGGCAGAGGAGGTTACCCGTGTGAATGGGGAAATAGAGCTGAAGCATATTGATTTTGCATACCCCTCACGACCTGAGATGCAGATTTTCACCGACTTCAATTTGAAAGTCAGAGGGGGAAAAAGCCTTGCACTAGTGGGGGCAAGTGGATCAGGTATGCCAGGAATTGTTTGTTGGTAGGGTGCATTCTCTAATTGACCTCTCTATCTGCTCTTCCTAATCCTGCTATTTTCAAATGGACATCTCAGCAAATGCCTCTACTTAGGTCTGGTTCACTCCTTTTCAACAGGCCAGTGAAGCATGTCCCTTCACTTCTTCATAGGGTCTTTATTCATACAAATGGAGCTTTTATGAGTTGTAAACTGCAAGCCACAATTCACAATGCTAAAGAAAGTTGCAAATATACATTGATGCACTTACTGATTAAAGTTGCTCTCTACAGGTAAAAGCTCTGTCATTGCGTTGATTGCACGGTTTTATGACCCCCTTGCGGGAAAGGTTATGATTGATGGAAAAGACATTCGGAAGTTGAAGTTGCGGTCACTTCGGCGCCACATAGGGCTTGTTTCACAGGAGCCCTCGCTGTTTGCCTACTCTATTTATGAGAATATCATTTATGGGAGGCATGGTGCAACCGAAACTGAGGTCATTCAAGCTGCTAAAGCAGCAAATGCTCACAGCTTTATCACTGGATTACCCAATGGGTATCAAACAGAGGTAGGTGAGAGGGGTGTTCAGTTGTCTGGTGGACAAAAGCAACGAGTAGCAATCGCACGTGCAGTTCTGAAGGACCCTGCTATCTTATTGCTCGATGAAGCCACTATTGCTCTGGATGCCCAGTCAGAAAAGCTTGTCCAGGACGCTCTGGACAGGTTAATGTGTGGCCGGACAACTGTTGTTATTGCACACAGGTGAAAGCCTTAACCTGCACTGGAGACTGTTGGATACTTTTATTGACTGCTCTCAAATGCAACAGAAACTCAGGATCCAGATAGTTTTCCTGAAATTTCAGCCTGATTATGATATTCTTATCTACAACCCACTGTTAGGAGCTGGTGAATTACATCGGTAGCCATTGCAGCTTCTCACTGCTATTCATGATGACGGTCTGACAGTTTGTGAGCAACCCTCATAAGGTTATGACCACACTCATTGGTGTGTTTCCTTCAAGGTGTTTTTTAGGAGATTTGTCTGCAATCTCAATAGATAAGTTAACATCTGTTTGCTGGACAATTGCAATATTGACTCAATGCAATGCATGGTGGCATTGCCTATTTGTACACAGTAGGCATCAACAGTTCTACAGTTGATTTTTTTGCTGTCCGTAGCTAAATGGTCACAGGGATAACTGGTGTAATCCTTGAAGAATGTAGAATTCAAATTGACAGTATGTTTGTCAAGATGATGATGAAGGAACTCTCGAGGAAGAGGAACAACTGGCCAAGGAGGATGATGCTAGTGATGCAAAGCACCAGGATGCTGGAGATGTTGATGGAGTAGAGGATTTACTTGACCCGCAACTTTTAGCTGCATTGAAAGGACTAGGGATCACAGGAGGGGAATTGCCAGGCAGGACTGTAACCAAGGGCAATGTGCCAAATGTAAGCAAGGTGCCTGCTGTTGTGGCTCAACCATCAGGAGGTAGTTTGAGGCCTAAGTTGGGAGCTAATGCAGGATCTCCAAAGATCATCCCAGTTACATTAGATGAACAGAGGCATCAACTTGAGGAGAGGATTCGGGCTGAGAAGGTGCGAGCCCTTGAGCTGAACGTGCAGGAAAGCAAGCAGAGGCTTTGGAAATGCTTGGTGGGGCAAAAAAACTTTAGGGTTGTAGTTTCCGCTTTTCCTCTTCTGTTGTTAGATTTTGAATCCCTATACCTTTGTTGTCAGGTCATCCCAACCCTCTATTCAGGTTGACTTGAATTCTAAGTATAGAAAGAGTTATCAAATATGAGAAGATACATGTATTCCTTTTTTTTGCCAAAAGGCAAAATGATGAATGACAAGATACCACCTGCCCACCTATGTTCCTGACAAGTTCTAAGCTCCTGAAGTCCTCCATGGTTTCAAATGTTTTGTGTCAAGCTTGAAAGTGTTTACAGTCAGGTATTTTTGAATCATACTACAAACCACATTTCCACTAAATTCAAGGAATTTAATTTAATTTATCATATGAATATTATGAATACGACCAAATTTGTATTGTACACCTTTGTATAACACTGTCAAGCTTCAAAGTGTTTACAGGCAAGTATTTTTGAATCATACTGCAAATCACATTTCCACTAAATTCAAGGAATTTAATTTTAATTTATCATATGAATATTATGAATACGTACAAAATTTGTATTTTACACCTTTGTATAACACTCTCACTAAAAAACCATACAATACGATATTTTCCATACAGACATACACCAACTACGACTAAGCACCATTTCGCTTACGACTAAATGGGACTCTAAATGGTTCCTCTTGGATGATAAATCTAACCCACAGATGATAAATCCAACCCATATATAGATGAAAATAAAATTAGTCGCAAACTAGTCGCAGGTTAGTCGAAGATGACTTGACTGATGTCAACACGATGTCACAATAGTCGTAGATAACAAAAATGTAGTTGCAAAGACCAAATAGTTGCAGGTAGTTGTAAATGCGATGGTCGCATTTTGGCCTTTTCCTTCTAGTGATGTTAAAATATGTTGTGACCCAACAATAGGTCACCACACCGGTGTGAACACAACTGGTTTTGAGGTTGGATTTGTGTTTTAATTAGCCGCCCTGATTTTTGCGATGGAAGAATCTCTCCAGTAGTGTTGCATGGGAGTGCATGGGGAGGTGTCGATGTGCGTGATTTGAGGTATAAGATTTAGGTGGCGCAAAGGATGGAGGGAAGTGGAGTTACATTAATAATGGAGAGTGGAGCGGATGGCGGCGGTGATGTGAGGCGGTGTGAATTATGGTGAGAGAGGACAAACTGGAGCTAAGAGGATAGCTTGTGGAAGAAGCTCAGTAGTAGGGGATTTTTGGGAAGAGAAAACAGAAAACGGAAAAAGGGGACAGAGAAAGAAAAGAGGTTTTTGCTCAGGAGGAGTGAAGGAGAGAAAGGAAGAGAGCAAGTTGGGAGGAGCTGCATGGAAGTGTAGAACAGAATGTGGTAGATGAGGACAGAGTGGCATTACTAGATAGATTGTGAGGTCTAATTTTAGGCAGGCAGTTTTGGGCTGAGTAATCGTTTTTGATTTGGAGGAACAATGTTGAAAGTAGAGAAGTTTTAGAGGATAGCTAGGGGCTGAGGCAGAAGTGGAGATAAGCTTTTGTCCTTAGGTTTTGTACTGAAGATGGAAGAGTAGAGTTGTAGATGTTAGATGAGCTCAGAAATGTATAGACATATAGCTCTAGATGTCTGATTCGTGGAGAACTTGGCTGAGCTGTTGAAACTTTCCACTACGCCAGCAACTTAGTTGAGTAGGATGTTTTGATAAGCACACTGGAGATGAAGAATCTTGTGCTGTCGGGAGAATTTTGTGAAATATGAGCTATGAGTTTTGATCCTTGATATTCTGTTTTTGCCGATTCGCATGAGTAGAAGCTGCGCTTGTTTGTTGATGAATGAATGTACACAAGAACGTTTAGTGATAAAGTGTGAAGGAAAAGATTAGTGGTTGTGCTTTGTATCAACAGTTCTAGAATTGCAATATTGTTTAGACTCATTTCAACCCATTCAGGGTGTTGTTAGATCTGATAGAGTGTGAGGGAAAGGATCGGTGGTTGTAGTTTGTTTCATAAGATCAGATATTACAACGTTGCTTAGACTCCCAGGGACTGTTAGGGTGTTAGTCAGGTCTAGCATCCCTCTCTTTCTGGGTTACAATGTAACCCAACCTAGCCTTACCCCTCTACCTACTATATTTGTGAATTTAATCCATTTCAATAATCCATAGATTCATAGTAATTATGAAATAGGATTTTAAAAGTGTAATATAACTATCACATTAAGTATACCTTTTTGCACAATTTTTGCAACAATGCATTATTCCAGTAATAATTATTTAACCCTAATTTAATTAATGGTGTTGTAATCATTTCACCCTAGCCATAACTATTCTTTTCAAAAAAGTGACCAATGTTATTTCTTGGTCTTTTTTATGTTTTCCCTATTCATTTTGCAATCCACCATGAATATGAGAGGATAATTTGATAACGTAATTTAGAGATTGTTGAAACAAGCCAGAGAGAAAAAGGTAGGCTCAGAAGGTCAATTCCGATTGCCTACTAAAGATGGAAAAAAATGTACCATCATGCATTGAACGTGAGTTGTGTGTAGTTCTTTGCCATTTAACATTCTTGATTGATTAATCCAACTCTAATCATAATTTCATATTTTGATGTGGAGCTTATCCAAGAAACTATAAATTTTCAAACATGAGAAGAAGTTCAACCCACAATTGTTAAAACATTGAGTATTTCTTCCTTTCCAATTGTCATTTCCATACAATATTGACCAAATAGATGGCAAGTTGAAAAAATAAATAATCAACAATTTCTCGACAAACATTGCTACACCACAAAAATCTTCATATGGAATGAATGCCAAGGAGATTCAGAAAATCCTTCAGTAAATTACTATGAAACCTATTTTGGTGGGCAAATAAGGCAAGATGTGATGGACTTTTATGTGTCCATTGGACAAATATTTGTTTTATTTTGCTTGATAATTTATTTGTATTTAGGTAATGTGGGAAGCTGGGTGTAGTATTGCATGAATGAAGAATCATCCAATTTTTATTGACCAACAATGATCCATGAGATTTATGGTGTTTTGGATCAAGGTGATGTTGATTCTTCAATTGCTAATTTTTTAATTTTTTAATAGTCTAGTTGGACACATTGTTAAGTATGCAAATGTGTATGTTGGAACAAAGTAGTGGGCAATTGTTAAAATGTGGTGTATTGGCAAAAAAAAATTGTTTATATTAACAACAAGATTGTTATCACCTTTTCCAATATCAACAAAGGACAATTTGTGAATTGGTGTTCCATAATGTTCATAGTGCTTGTTGTTCATATTATTTTTGCTTTGTCGTAAGGAACCATAATATTGTAAATTCGATTTGCACCAACCCAAATAACATTTGTTCTTCAAATAATCACACTTAAAAGTTCCACTTGTAAAATTAATTTGCAAATATGCATGCATGTTACAATTTTTCAATTTATTCCCAATACCTCTTGTTCACTAAATTGTTTTCTATCATTTAACCAATGATCATTATCAATTGAAGTTGCCAATATTTTTTTTACAGCATAAGAGATTGTTTAACAAATTCACCTTAATGTTGATCCATTGGTTATTTCAGCATCTAGACAAAGTTCTTTGTTAGTTTTTAAGAAGTTAAGTAATTTTGATGATTTTTGTGAATTTGTTACATTTGGAGCTCAACATTGCAATTAGTGGTAAGTAATGTCAAATGAATTATGCAACTTATTATAGAACATGAAATGTTGTAGACTTGTAAATATGAATTTGATACTAAACTAAATGAAAAAATAAAATAAAATGAAATTTATACAAAGTGGCAAAAAGATGCATTAGAAGAAATCTTATCCATTTCAACCATCATTTTGCAACTACAATGCAATTGTTGTTCAAACCTACTACATTTGTGACTGCGATCTTTGTAATCTTATGTGTCCATGTAGTTGCAAATACATACCCATTACATGTGCAACTAAATGATGGGTCCAACCAACTTTTAGTCAAATATTTAGTTGCATGATATGACTACAAAAGTTTTAGGTCAAAATTTAAATGAAAATTTGACATATTTCGTTCTTTTTCTCTTGTCTATCCACTTATGGATGATAATTGAATTGCATGGTGACAACAACTGTAATTTTTTTACAACTATGGACAATATAAGTTGCCAATTGTCTCAAATTAACCTACATGGTGCACATGGCATTTCCATAAATTTTCAACATATATATATTCTATTTCAACACATTAATCTAAATTAACCATTTTAATTTTGGCTATATATCACCATAACATTTGTTTTTTCACCAATTTGGTTAAAACATTTGTTTATTTTTGTTTTTGTGGTAGCTAATTTTTTAATAAAAATTAGATTAGGTATGTAATAATCAATTAATTAGATGGCTAGGTAGTAAATAGTAGGTATGTAACCTAAGTAGGTCATAAGTTAAGAAGAGGTATTTTATTTTGTGAATATGTCATAGTGTTTTTGTATTAATTGATTAATTAATTAGCTACATTAAACAATTTATTAGATGTAGGCTAGGTAATTAATTTATTAAGAAGGCTACATGGTAAATAGTAGGTAGGTAACCTAAATAATATGTAATAAGTAGGATAGGCACTAGTAGGTAGGTTATAAGTTAAGCAAGAGGTATTTTATTTTGTGGATATGTCATAGTGTTTTTGTAATTAATTAACTATGTGAAACAAATAATTTATTAAATGCAAGCTAAATAATTAATTTATTAGGTAGGCTAGGTAGTAGATAGTAAATATGTAGCCTAGGTAGTATGTGATAAATAAGATAGGTAGTAAATAGTTAGGGAAAATAGTAAATATTTGATTGATATGATAATGTTTTTATATGGAACAAAGGATGTGATAATGTTGTAATGTTGTAATGTTTCCCTTTCATTAGAATTTATCTCATATCTTTTGTCTACAACTTCAAACTTGTAAGGTATATAAGTAGGTGAAAGAATGGACTAGATTCATGGTATGCACTATAAACATAATGCATGTGCCATATGGGATGAGCCAATCAAAAGGCTTGTCCTCAACAAAATAAATAGGATCCTACCTACCTACTTAGCCTATGCTAGGTATCCTATTCAACCCTAGCCTAGACTATAATAGGTTGCCATTATAATTTAGCCTAGGATAGATTATAATGAATTAATTAGAATATATAATTATTTTAATTAATATATTTATAATATATATTTTTGAACTAATGGAAAATTGTCATTTCTTTTTATGGCCATTAGCTCTTTAAATTATCAAGTGGTTAAATCATCACCACCCATCAATGGCACATTTGGTAGCATGTGATTATCCCAAATGTCGTCACAACTATAGTCGCAAATTGGGGTTCCACATCATGCTAAGGAGCATCCATGGGAATGGATGAAAAAATATGGCCTAGTTGTAGGGTTTGTGACTACACTTCCACCTTCATGGCCATGTCATGTTTTTTGCGATTGACTATCTTATGGCACTTGTCTTAGGCGATTAGGTTATTTTTAGTTACTTGTGTCCATTACAACTACAAATGAGTCGCAAATCTAGTTGTTGATTTTCAAATTTCTTCTAATGATGATCACCCTAACTTTTTATGTTTATTAAAAAGAATAATATACATGTCAACATCATTAATAAGTTATATAATCAAATTGATGTATATGACACCATGAAGGTGACGATGGGGAGGCTTAAAATTCATGTTTAAACTCAAGAATCCAACTATTAGGAAGTTCAAGAATAATTGGAAGGACTTACAATTGTAGTTGAATAATACAAGTTTAAGGTGGAACAAGTCACTAATTAGCTTCAACAAAAGGATTAGGAGTTCACAAGTCCGCATCAATTCTTGGAGTGCCAACACTATGAAACAAGTGAATCTTTACTTGTTGCAAAGAAAAGTTTGGTTGATCAAGCTAAATAATTTTCCTATTTCAAGGTTGCACAATCAAGTTCAATAGTTGCGAGTAGCACCATCAATCCTTGCTATTAATCAACTTAAGGAATATGATGATTTACTTTTTTGAATTATACACTTTCTAATATCTAAATTCAAATGTTGTAGTAGAAGCCTTCCAAGTGGGAGCCATGGTGGGACAAAGTACAAACCATTGTTCAAGGTATGCTACTTGAAACATTTGATTCAAGAAATGCAAATGAAGTTTTGTATTAACACAAATTGGCAACTTATGTCAATGTGTACCAAACCATGTGTATGTACCTCCATCCACTTAGTCTATGCCAAGTCATATTTGTGAATCATCATTGATCCATACAAATCCATAGGAAAAAATAGAACCCTAGATGCAAACTACATAACTTTCAACTAAGTAATGCATAGAACTTAAAGGTGGTATCATTGAATCACCTAGTACTTTAAAAAATAAATAACAATTGAATCTACAATTGACATCTATGAACCACATATTCAGATCATTCATGTTAAAATAGGCCTCATGAGTACAAAGGTAGGATTTCATTGAAAAACTAGCTCATGTTTTAGAACAAGTTTAGTTAGCTAACTCACTTTGTAAAGGACTACAAGGATAAACTATAGAATAAAGATGGGGGCAAATGTTTAAGGATGGTCTATAGATTATTTTATGTGGATTACTCTGTCTTCTAGTTACGTAGATTAACTATAGTAATTTGTAGTGTATAATTATTAGATAGATTAGAACAAGAACAAAACATTGTTATTAGTTACGTTCTATTAGCTATAAATTGGCCATCATTTTGATTTCATTTTCAAATGTAAATCTCTTGTATATAAGCAAGAGAATTATAATTTTGAGAATGAAAAAAAGAAAATGATAATGAAAAGAAGAATGAAAGTAATAACGATGAATACAAATATCAAAAATACAACTTCGCCTACACAATGTTGCGAAGAAACAAGTTTGTTTTGTTTGCTTTTGATTGTATAATTTTTTGTTGCATATTATAGATTAGTGAAATTGAATATGTAATACTTTATTAACAAATTATGTGTTTAAAATGAAAGTCTAAAATAGGAAATGAAAGTATAAAGATGCCTTGTTTCCAAATTGAGTAACTATGGCCTTTTAGTAAAGTGTTGGAGTGGGGATGTATATAGTGTGTCAAACAACTTTAAAAACATGGTAGTGTGTGGGAAATGAAATGCAAATTTTGCGGGAAGACTTTCAAAGCTTCTTTTGTTACTAGAGTGAGTTTGAACATGTCTTTTGGGTGGTGGTTCAAATATTGAAGTTTGCAATAGTAGTCCAAAGGAACAATGATTTACTTTGAGAATTGTAGTGACCAAATTAACAAAGATAGAGCATTGAAATTCTCTTTTGGAAGAACTTAATGTAAAAAAAAGAATTAACACAACAAACTTTAAAATTGTTTGGGCATTAATAGCCAAAGAAAATGAGTTGATAAAATGGTTGAAAACAAATTTTACAATGTGGAATTCCATTCAATATTGCAAGATCTTTTTAAAAAAATAACAAATGATGTATTTAGTTGCAAATTATGGTATAGGATATTTTGTTCATGGGTCAAATAAATTCATAACAAATCTTTTTTCTCAATTTAAATGTGATTTGATATAAGATTTGGAGGTTATAATAAAATCTTCAAAGGAAACAAATTGTTCAATTACTTTCAATGAATGGTCAAATGCAACACATTGACCACTTTTTAACATATAGTTTGTTTCTTTCAAAGGGGAGTATTCCTAAAAGCACTAGACACAAGAGATGATGATTATTATTTTATTTTATAACAAAGGCATACTATACTTGCATAGAAGTATGACCTTTTAATAATATGCAAACAATTATGAATAATGTATAAATTACTTGTAAAAGAGCTATACATGTAATTGAAGAAAATATCACCACATTAAATTTATTTGTAAAGTAAAGAAAACACCACATTTGAACTTGGAGTTTAGTCATACACAAGGTGACATTAAAAAAATGTGCAAAAAAGTACATTAGGGTAAAAACATAGTTAAAGGAGCCACCCAAATGAATGGACACTTTTTAAAACTAGATTTTTGTATGTTTGAAAGATCACAAGGGTAACATAATAATTTGGATTTTCATAAAGTTTTTGGAATCTTTTCCATTTACAGTTGCAAAGTTTACATGCTCAAATTTGGACACAAATCAAAAATGTTTTTGCATGTTCAAAGCACTCAAACCTTGAGAGTGAATAATTTTTTTTTTTTTCAAACATCCTTTGTTCCTACCAAATTTGCACCATTCCTTTTAAAAATTGAAGACGATGTTAACATTGGTGATTAGAAAGGAAAATGGATTTGAATTGATGAAAATTATTTTTATAACCCATTTGAACACATTTGGTTCAAAAGTGATTTTGACTTTGAAAATTATGGATTTTGAAAATGTGACTTTAACATAAGTTATATGTGACTTACTTTGTATAATGTGGCTATATTGTGTATAGTTTGGATTTATATCTTGAAAATATTGGATAACTTGAATGGGTTTTTAGAATTGCAAAAAAGGGCAAAAGAAATGTAAAATTCATAACAATCCATCATAAAAACCAAGCCTTGTTTAAAGAGCTTTTTGTAAAGGCCCAAGGTTTTGAATTATTAAAGCTTAAAGATATTCATTTTGATACTAACTTTATCATGTTGGATTGATTTTTGCAAGTGAAAACACTTTTTCAATACATGATTGTTAAAACTAAGTGGAAATAATGGATGGTTCTTTAAGAAAAAAAAGATGTTGAATTCATTCCTAAACATTGATTTTTGGAAGATGGTAATTCTAATTGTGAAAATAACATGACCTATTTTCCCCTTGCTATTGTCATTGATTGTAGAAATTGACTATGGGATAAAAAGGAAATTGATACAAATTTTCAAAATTGACGGTTATTTATTCAAAGCCCTATTCATTGTGTAGGAATGGTGTTCAATCTAGAATGGAGAGCAAAATGGTAAGATAAAGATTGAAAAGTGATGAAAGGTTTTTTATGGCTAGAAACAAAAAAATTCTTGATATGAATAATCAAGCAAGGATAGAAAAACAATTAATAGCCTATAGAAACATAAAAGGCTTATTTGTAGATCATGTTGCTTTTTTGGTGGTTTATTTGGTTTGGAAACACTTGAATTACAAAGATGTATTGTGAACATATTAAGCCAAATGACTATTGTTTCTTCTTGTGAGAGGAATTGGGGTACTAATTGATTTTATACATAGTAAACATATAAATAAATTATCTATAGAAAAAACAACTAATTTGGTTTTTGTTTTAGGAGGTTAAGGTTGAAGCAAATTTTTTTGATCAAAAGTGTAAAATTATAAAATAGGGAAGTGAGGACACAACCAATATGTCATTTACTTTTTTTTCTTAATGAACAACATACAAAATACATGTATTTTGTATGTTGTTTTATACAAAAGTGTTCATTTTTTTATGTTGTCAAAAAAATGTCATACCTCGTATTTGGTGACCTTGAAAACAATGAAAGCTTGAATAAAAAACAAAACAACTTACAAGAACAATGAGCCAAAAATTCAAACAAACACAAAAAACATGAAGAACATTGTAAACACAAACAAGAAAGAAATGATATGGTGCTTGAAGATTGCAATATAGTGAAATGTAGAAGAGAAATCAAGAAGGATGTTTGACAAGCATGTAGTTGTGAGGTCAAGAAATAACACCATTGATAGAGCTTTGAAATAAGAAACAACAATGAATTGTGACATGCAAACAACCAAGGCACAACACTAATGACAATTGTGAGAGAGAAATGAGGACTATGCAAAAGAAATAACAAAGTTGTGAGAGAGGAATAATCACAATGTGAAAGAGACAATTGATGGATGGAAGTATGAGAGAAAAATGAAAAAGCTATCTAGGGTATTTAGCTAGAGTCCTAACCTAACCTTTAATAAATCTAAATCAAATCTTCTAATTTTAATTACCATCATTAGCAATGGTAGGATTTGAATGGTTACCTTTTTATTTTTTAGGTGTTAATTTGATGAACTATAGCTAGTAACACCAGGTCTGTTTCAAGCATAAGACATGATTCTTTGTCATGGGATGTTGTGTAAAGTTTAACAGAAAATTCAATTTTGTAGGGGTCAATGCAATGAATCCCTCACAATTGGAATTTCAGAAAACCATGACTGCAAATTCCAAGGGCACAAAATGATTTGATCAATGGTCAGCAAACAATGAAAATCAACACCTACTAAGAGGTGCATTGAAAAATAAGTGTATTACAACTAGGATTTCATTCTCACATGAAACACAGCAACTAATTATGCCTACTTATCTCATACATGTGAAGCACAATTTCCTGACGTATGCTTGAGGACTTGTTTATAACAGCAAGAATGTTGATTTCATGAAAAACTATGGAATTGGTAATGCATTATTATCAGCTTTCTAGTTTTTCAACTTCCAACATCCAGCATGATCCATGCAGACAAATAAAAAAGTTATGTTGGAATGCACAAATCTAAGATATTCACTTGTTTGAGTATATTGTTCAATTGAAGAGAATTTGAACATTGAAATATTGGAAGCGATATTTTCCTTGTTAAGAAAGGCTCACAATTATTCGGGTTTTCATGCTTGTATTTTTCCTTGATCTCAAGGGAGTCACTTTTTTTTTATGTTAACCCTCTTTACCATCACCAGTTCTACCAGGATTCCAGGAAAGTCCCACACTTTGAGCGATTTAGTGGACTAAAATCTGTGAGAAGAGGAAAACTTTCTAGCATCAGCCACATTTGAAAAATCTCCTCAAATGAATTTCCAGGAATGTTTAGAAGAATCAAATGCAGGCCAAATGGTGGTTGTATATGGTACTAGCAACTACTCACATCCTCCAATGTCCATAAACAGAGATGAAGTTTGGCAGGTTTGAAGAATCCCAGTGGGTTGCATACATAAACCAACAACATAGAACTGCTCTCATTTGAAAAGTGGGCATAAGAAGGATTTAGCATGAGATCACATTTTCAGGAACTTGAAAGTTTTCTCGGGTTTCAGAACTGAAATTATTTCTGCAAAGTTCAAAAATGGGCTGAATAGAATTTGCATTGGCAATTCTCTGTTCAAAATCAACAAAACACTCCTCTACACAGATTCCATTGCGCTATTCTGTCCGGCACAAAAAGGAAAAAATAAATCTCTGATTGGGCATCCCTCAAACAAGATCTGGTTAGTTTATTTTAGATTAGATCACTGTGAACTATATTGCACAACCAAGATCAGTCAGTAGATTTTAGATTTGTGCAATATGTGAAACACACATCATTATACTGGGAACTTGGCAATCTGTGTAGTGAAGGAAGCATCCACCATTGAATTGGTTGAAATATACACTGCACAAGGTGTATAAAATACTGTTAATGATTGCACTTCAAGAGTCCTTTTGCCTATTGAATTTTTTGTCATGGGTGTTTTTGGCATATTTCTTGGGAAAAGCATTGTTTCACTTGCAAGTCTATGATGAGAAGGTAGAGAAACTAGATTCTACTTCATTTACTGCAAACTTGCAAAAGCAGATGTTATTCATGGTGTTTCAAACAGAAATTTTTGTGAGAAATGTGTGGTTGAGGAAGAATATGCCACAATGAGGTTTGTGAACAAACCAAGCTTCTCCCTGTAGGGTTTTGGAGAGTAGAGAGGAATCCATCGGCATGGCACTTACCAACGGAATATCTTGGGTATGCACTTTCCTTGTCCAGGGAAGCACAAGCTTGTAAGCATTTGTACAAAAAAAACACATCATCCAATTTAAGGTTTAGTCTGTTCCTCAAAACCTCTAATTCCACATCTGCCCCCATCAGCTTGGAATCTGCAGGCACTGCAGTACAAGTTCCAGATTCTCATCAATAACAACATCCAGAATCACAACATCTTGCAATTTAGTCACAATAGTTATGACCTGCTCCTCCACTGAAGGGGCCACAAGTCCTGGTCACCAGGCAACTGACAGTATGGTCACACGCTGAGGATATCTTTGTGGATACTTAATGAGAGGATGCTGCTCTACAGAAAGCAATGTGAACCTGAAAGTGGACAATTTCAGCACAATGTGAGAATCAACATAAAAACAAGAGGGTAACATCTTATGTAGGACTAGCATTAGGGGTAACAGCTTCATGCATTTGTTGCAGTATGTGGACTTAATAATTATTGGGTGGAGAGTTGTCAATATACTGTATATTAGAGGAGGCAAATTATACAGAATGAAAAGCCTTCAAAAGAATCCTTGAGTCATCACCACTTGTAATAACATTGCATGAAAAGTGAACAATCTAATTCTTTTACAACACAAAAACTGACCATAAACAATGGAAATAAAGTGATACCAGCTTGTGGCAAAGATCAAATTACAAAAGTGCCAAGCAAACAACGGCTTTGTGCCTGACCTTTTCATGGCTTCAAAATTCCTGACAGTGGCTTTATTGTGAGGGCGCCAGCAATCACTGCACACAAGCAAAAGATGTATCAAAATGGCACAAAGCTCCTCATTGCAAATCTAAGTACTGTTTGTTGGGCATGAAAGTTTCTCACCAAATGACATCCACTAGTGAAAGGCATGTGTTCCCAGCAGGATTAAATCGCGATGGCATGAAAGCAGAAATAGTCAAGCTAAGGAATGGACAACATGAGTAAATAATTTGGTACACATGAACTAGCTCCACTTTCTCCACAACATATTTCAGGCACCTGGGATTGATGCAAGAATATGGCTTTACAAATTCTACTTAAGCTGTAAGTCTTGCCAATTTGCTTTCCAGTGTCCAAGACTCAGTTCTGGTTGCATATTTGAACTGGATGTGATATGGATAAAAGCACGTTTACCTCCTAAATGGTTCCAGGTACTTGCAAAGAGTCAAATTCTAGATCCATGGTGTACTACTAGTGCCACAAAGTATAATGCCTGGAATCCTGCATTGATCAAATGGCCAAAAAGTACCTTTGAAGTTTAAGGAGTGCACTGTAGCGTCTATCCCTATGTTACATGATGGAGTGTTAGTAAAGGGAACCCTACAATGATTAAGCGCTGAGCCTGGAAAGCTGGTTTGAAGTTCAATGAGATTCATGAGCTCTTACTGTTTGTATCATGATGTGAGTGCGGGATCTGTGTTGGTTTGAGTCTTCTAAGATCTATATGTTTGGGCAACTCATGCCTTGTATACACATGGGCAATATTGTTGACTACTGATAAAGGTAGATATAGCAAGAAAGTCCGCCCCCTCGCCCCCCCCACCTTTACATGTTGATTGTCAAGGTTGATTTGTCCTAACCATTCCACTAGGCACTATAGTTGAAGGTCATGAAGATTGAATGGCTTCTTGAGTGATGTGCACGGTGGATACTACTTATCAGGCTTTCACTATCATGTTCTGTTGTACAGTCCCTTTTAATCTTCTGATGTAGGATCATTTGTCAGCATCTCTCAAAACTATAGAAAAATGGGTGAAAAACTGGCCTGAAGACAAAATCTGAGTCTGAATGTGATGAAATTTTGTTAAAAAATGTTTGTCTTGAAAGTTTGGTGACTTTTTTTGTCTGAAAACAGAGGATTTATGACAGAAAATAATTGGGTGTCAGTTTAGAGATCCAAATTTTTCAGAAATTTGCCACAAAGAGAATCACAAACCTAGTTTAAGTGTATGATGCTGTAGCATTGTGAATTCAGGACTGGCCAATTTGATTTCATGTCAATTCTTTCTGTAGATTCAGACATCTGCAATTCTGCACGGGTGTTTAATTGGAAAGGTTTCCACCAGCTATGATAATGCCACCAATAGACTCAGACCCACTCAACTGATGACAATGAGTGCCCGACACTGATGAGGAGTGGGATATTGACAAATCTAGTTAGCCTACCCAACAAGATTATAGTTTGGAACTTGTGGGACCACTCCTAGATCAGTACCAGAAAGAGTCAAGGATAAACAAATACAGACTCTTTAATGCAGTTCCCTGAAACATTCTCTCTTCAGGAACGTCCTTTTTACTGTTCACATCACCTACACAGTACTTAACAGTTCAACGGAGCAGCCATGACAAGCTATGGACTAGGAGGTAATGGGCTCAAACGTACACAAGTTACCATGAATGTTTGACCATGTGACAGTATACTTCACATCAGAGATTAGTAAACATGAAATTGGGACTGTAAATAGATCAGAGACTGCTTAGTAACAAACCATCTAGACAAGTCCATATATCTGGCCACTCAAGTAGGTGGTAGAGGGTGTAGTGTGGCCGGAGCATCCTGAGCAAAAATGCTGACCCAAAGCCATTTTAACTCAGCCAGACTGACATGTTTTTGCTAATTCTTCATTCAAAACATGCTCTGCAGTGCTCTAATGGAGATGCTCTAACATGCCCAGAGGCAGCCCTCTATCAGTATTTAGCACATCCAGTTTAGTTTCTTCCATACCCCCCCCCCCCACCCATGAAAGATATACTGTACAAAGTGAGAGACTATTTAACTCTCACCACTTGGGCCAATCATTGTAGTTGGCCAACGAGATTTTGCTGAGAAAGAGTCATTTCCTGCTACAGGTGCTATTCAAGGGCACTGCCGAAGTGTGCTATTTTCACCAGCCCAAAAGAAGCCAAGCCCCCCTTTCCTAACACATTCACTTAATTTCAAAGGGTGAACTGTATTTGGAACGATTCACTGACTTTGCTACACAGAGAACTTTCATGGCACATCCGGGAATTGCTAGAGGGTTCAAAAGTCTCACTACAATAATGCATTGTCAAAGTGTTCAAACCCGGGCTATGATCATCACCCAAATTTCAGAAGTTGGTATAGAAGGTTCAGGTCAACAGTCCGGACCAACTGGTGACTGCATGTTTGAAGACCCAACCTCAATGTACCCATGGCCCATGTCACGCGACGTGCTGGGAGGGTGGCAATATGCAAGGTGATCTCTCAAAAGTGCCAGATATGGGTATTTTGGATTTCCAGATAAAACTAGGAAACCAACCAGTACATGAGGCCATGTATTAGGCTCCAAACATGTAGATCCAAATGAGGACCAACATCCCATTCGAGTTTGGGTTTTACACAAGGAGATTCAGAACTAAGAAGGAAGAAGTAGGGCTCATGGTGAAAGGGAGAGGGAATTGAAAACTCATTTCTTCTAGCTACAAACTTTGGTAGTGTCCATGAGAAGTCACGTGTGAACCCCAAATACTTCTGTCACAAGGTTGGACGAATTGCATAGAAAAGAGTAATGCTTATTGACTCTTTTCTATGCATAAGAAAGCTGTAATGATCTGGTTTATTAGGGTTTTTGGTTTCCCCATTTCACCACATAAAAAGATGCATAGATGTTTATTCCTTCATATTCACTTTATAGACAAATTTAGCTAAATCATCTTATGGATGATTGTCACTTCAGCTACATCACAAAATTGAGGAGGAATAAAAAAAGAACGATACTACTTTGATCCCTACTACGGTTAGATTTCATTTAGTAATGGTTATTTCTTTAGTTTGGAATGATTACCTGTTATTATTGATATGAAGTTGAAATTGAATAGTTTTAAAAAATGTAATATGTTCTTCACATAATGCCAACTCTATGTTGATACTTGCTAATATTAACATAAGGATTTCCTTGCTATTTATTTTCATAGCATTATCTAAAAAATATAGATCATACTCATATGGTATACCATAGCAATATCTAAATTTGATCATTTGTGTAATAGCAGTGTCATTATGGTAAATTAAAATTTATGGGAGACTCTATATGATTTCCATATTAGAGTTATTTGTAAGATGCCCCCAACCTATGGAATGAAGTTGTTCATTAGGGGTCTAAATGGTTGGTGAGCATTAAATTTGTAATTTACTTTGCATTGGTGTTGTAGTCTGGTTCAAAATCATTGAGTTTTCTTAATTTTGTCAAAATTGCAATTGAAATTCAATTCATCATTAAAAATATTGATAAGACCCTTGCCCCTGTTTCAAAAAATTATCGTTGGTGAAATAAGGGAACATTTGGTACTTGAGACTATTAGGTGATCTCAAGATTGTTTGATTTGACGAGGTCACTTAGGAATTCTTGACTTGTGATATGTGTCCTCTGCTTAAGTTCAATGCCTCTATCAACTTCATTATGTGTTGAGTATAAGATTGGCTCTATTCTTCGAGAATGATGAGAATGTGGAAAAATCTTGGATTTTGGATTCATGGTTCATCAACAAATCAATCATAGGTACAAGAGAAATAAACAAATTGATGTACTTGAATGTTTTTACTTGTGAACATTTCAATGGAATAAGGAGTAATTCTAACTAACTTTTGGAGCCTTATACTATCTGTCCTTTAAAATGTATAGGATTCATTAGAAACATTTGCAAACATATTAGAGGTATCTGCAAATCTTCACCCTGTCTTTGGGCCTCCTTTCACCCCCTAACCCCTTTTTTTAGCGATATCCGGAAAGTAAGGAAATTTTATTAAATCTCAGTATTAAATGCTGAATCTCAGCATTTAATCCACAAGGTGCGAGAGGAATTACAGTAGCTGTACATGTAGGAGCAGTGAAAATGTATTTGGCGGCAGTGGAGCCGCTCAGGAAAAAAGTAAGAGAGGGTGAAACTTAGTTTACCACCAAAATTGATGATTTTCGGAGTTGCCTATTCATATCCAAAGGTGTAACCACACGAATGGGGAGCCCCAACAATTGGTAACCTATGTTTGGCTTTTCATTTATAGTATCAAAAGTTATTATAATGTTACAAGTTTTTAATGTGCTTACAATGACAAATGTTTTTTTAATGTATTATGAAATCATGTGGAATGATTTAAAATGCATTAAATGAATATAGAGTATTCAAAAATAATTACAAAACACAAAAAATGTTACTTTTCTTTTTTCCTCATTTCTAATTATTTGAAATTATTTCAAATGACATAGGGTCCAATGTAGCAAGGCAATGCTAACCAATGATATTTTTTCAATATTTTTATGTTACATCATTAATTAGCATCCCAAGAAATATTTATCGTTGACAAATTTCTAGAACCTGTTTAAATAGTAAAAAAAACTAGTTAAAAGTATGCTACCAAATTACAATTAGAGTCCAAATAAAGCAAAAAAATTTCAAAAAACATTTCTGGAAATTTGGGAATTTTTTCGAGAAAAAAGGAAATATTGCAACATAATATTTTCATTTTAAATTTTCACATAAAAGATGCTGATTGTAATTATTATTTAATATTTCCTGTTTTAAGGTGGTAACTTAAGTTAATGTTAAAATTTTGGGATTAATTTAGATAACAACATTCATAATATTCTATCGGAACATAATATGGATAAGTTTGAAATCAATCTAATGAATAAAAAATATTCAAGACCATTTAAAATTTAATGTAATTAGTGTTTTCACTACTTAAAGGACATTTAAAAAGACTTGAAAAAAATAAAATAAGATATTTTTGAATTTTTTAAACACAAGCATTAACATAAGAGTATAATGGAACATTTTTCAGGGTCATAAGTAAAGTTTTTTATATAAATGTTTTTTGGACTTATAAATCATGGAATCAATTTTTTTTTTCATGAATAACCAATCTTATTATGCCATGTTAACATGATTAGCTAACCTAAGGTGAAAGCATGTTTTAAAATAGTATTTTGGGCATATATGTGGAGTCCATAAAAAGGCTTAAAATGGCAAAAATAATAATGTACATACACTATATAAGCAAGATGCATTGTATTGCACAAATCATATGACAAGGTTAAATAAATGTTTTGGTTTTTTTTTTTGGGGGACTTTATCAACAATTCATAAAGATATCAAAGATTTATATTTGAAAAATAAAAAGTGAAGTTATTAATTGAAATGAATAAGATAATTTATGAAAAAATCCATAATTCATTGTATATCTTTATATTATAATCATCAATTTTTTTTCAAATTGTCCTCCTTTGCATAAATGGCATCACCCTACAGTCCATGTTAAAAATAATTGTTCAACTAGGCATTTTAATAAGTATGTTGAGTCCATAATCATGTAATATGGATTGTGATGCAATTTTTATAACAATTTGAGAAAGTCCAACATGCTACAATAACTCAAAAACCATTCATGAAATTCATATGATGTGATCATACAAAATATTAATATTTTAATCCTTTTCACATCTTACTCATTTTAGTTGTTCCATGGTCAATGATTGACAATGCAACAAGTTGTCACACAATTATGTTATCACGTGTAGTGTGTTTTCATCCCTTATTGCTTTTTGAGGAAGGATTATAGACTCTTTATATTGTGATTGCAACCATAATCACATATAATAATTATCCCCACCTTTACATATTAGTAATAGTCTTTAAAAAATTTGTCATGTAAATGTCATGGATTTCTAATCCACCACTTTCAATAACTAATGGACTAGTTTGCCAAATCATTTTGGCAAGCAAACCCATCGTTAGCCCATTGTTTAAAAAAAAAGTCATCCCCTAAATGAGGAAGGTTGACTCTTTTTATCTTGTTTGCACCTCCAATTGCTGTGACAATAAGTAACAAAATCGATCCAATAGATAGATGAAGACATTTGTAGATAAACATTTGTAGATTAGATTATGGCTAGATTTTGAACAATTGTAAGCTTCACATTCCAACATTTCTTGTAAGCACTTAGTTTGGGATGGAACATTTCCAACATGCAGAGTTGTTCTATCACTTCAAAAGTTAACATCCGTAGTAGTTCATCCATGGAGGATCTCCACCCTCAGCCCATATTTGGGCCTCTATGCATTTATCACATCAAACATAGAGTGTTAATTTTTCCCCCCTTCCTAAAAAATAAACATAAAAACTGATAGAAATTGAGACACTATTTAAATTGCTGTCACATGGGTCGATCGTTATGGCCAGCCAATTAGAAGTAATTTTTCTTTTACATGCTTATTAAAAAGCTTTGGAAGGTTGCCATATCATGTGCATATTTACAAGTCCAAACTCAGTTTCACACTATTCAAAAATTTCACTTCACCCAAAGTATGGTGTACATGCTGGTTTAGTGTTGTGCGCCGATATGTTCTTTAGGCATATGATATTGGCAACATAATTTTTAACAAGTAGACATATTTTGAAACAAGGGCAAAACCACTCACAAGCATGCACACTTAAGGGACTTCAGTAAGTATAGAGTCATGGACCCCTATAATTACAGGTCAGTGGTGTACCACAATCAAAGAGGTTTTCTGCAAGGCAAGTCACATGTACATGATTATCAATGAATGGTAACATACAATGTGGAGGTTTTGTATAGTTAGCAGGTTGATGTTCTGAAAGTTATTATGAAGTACGCTAATTAATCAAGTCTCAACATGTTACCCACCACTGACAACCCTCAACACATTACTTACCCAGGTTCTAGTTAGTCTGGAATGTGTAACAACTTTTATTAGATGTGATATCGTGATAACTTTTCATTTTCCATCCTTAGGGCAGATCCACTCACATGAGGTATGTGCTTGTTTTGAGGTCTATTGAAAACCCAACAATTTAGAGAAATTAAATACCGTAAACCCTAATCCAGGCTCTAAGCCACAGCAACATCAGAGGTTTTGTTTGTTTTTTGATAATTTAAGAAGTCCCAAAGGTGCTCATCCAGGCAACAGTTGTTAACAACTCCAGAGTCATACAAAAAAGGTTGATTCTAGCAATTTGTCATTCCCCCATCCTCCTTAAGAGAATTATAGTGACCACTTCTTTCTTAAGACCCTTGCAATATGAAAGGCCCTTCCTGAAAAGAAAGAAATTGAGAAAACAAAGTGTTACAAGCTGTGACTAAAAGCAATTGTTGAAGGATCAAAAAGGGTCTCTCCTAGGTTGTAGTAATTGGGTTCTAAATTAGGTAGTCTTTCCAAGAACAACAGTCCAAACTCCAAACCACAATCATGGAACGAGAACTCGGGACTAGAACAAAAGATTGCATGCATGGGAGTCACACCCACTTGCTGCTGATGATGAGAGTCCCTACACCTTTTGCCCAGCCTTAATTTCCCATCTATTGCGGAGCAATGATTTCAGGATACTTGTGTTGTCTCACAACAACATCCATCACATAATATAAGGCTGGACCAAGATGACAATCATGTGAATTGAGTACTTGGACTAAGTTAGTGTAGGACCATCCCAACAACCACCTAGCTTTGAGCCGATGGGCGTTGTGATTGGGACCATAGCCACATTGCAATTGATTGTGGGTTCAAATTGCAAGCTTCCTGGTCGCAGCTGGAAAACCATGTCGGTACTTATATGAGTCAAACATCCATGGGAGATCACTTGGCCAACCGTGTTGTCATTTGTTATTAAGAGTGTTTGAAACAACAACCACCTAGTCCCACAACCGAAAATAGTGTTAAAAGTCCTAGTACATTCCTTCGAAGAAGACCCTTGGCCAACCGTGTATGTTGTCATCCTTAGGAGGGTTTGAAAGTGACCAACTAGTCCCGCAACCAAAAGTCCTGCATTCCTTCCAAGAAACTTGGCCAACCCTGTTGTCATCCTTAAGAGGGTATGAAAGTGACCACCGTGTCCCACAACCAAAACCGTGGCAAAAGTCCCACATCACTCAAGTCACACCTATTTGACAAACAAGGTGTCCATCGGTGTCTCCATTTGTATTTGTGGGACCACAAAGCTTTGTGACTTCTGAAAGGCGTCTTCTTCTTCTTCTTGGCAGCTTGTTTGAGGCTTGTATGGAATTCACTAAAATCACTAATCCATTACTTATCCACTTGACTCATGACAATGGAGTAAAACAAAACTGTAAAATGCAGGCAAAAAGTCATACAATGGGCCAAAGGGCTAGGGAGGGAATAAAGAATGATCTTCATGTTCTCAATTCTCTTACAGACAAGAGAGATCCTACTGTCAAGAAAATCAACCACATAGTGAAAAAGCAATGGGGCAGAGTTATACCAGTTTGTTTATACCAGGATCTATACCAGTTTATATACCAAGGTTCCATTGATACAGTCCCCAACACTGGTTATAGAATGAGTATTGGGCAGTTCAGTACTTTTATGAAGAACCTCTGGTTTTGTTCCTAGAAATAGATTAGAATGGTTCTGGTTCTGCAAATAAATGGAATTGGGAATCTAGTTTCATGTTTGGCTCTTTCCAAAGAAAAAAATCCAGCTCCAATTCCCAAATTTTTTTAGTCTGGTTCTAGATAACCCACATTGAAAATGCTAGTTAATTTTCAATTAACTTTTGGTTAATCCTTGATTCTAGTTTTTTTTTCTCCCAAAAATCTTAGTTTTAGTTCCACACATGAAAGTAATCCAGTTCTGGTTATTCTAGAACCAAGAATCACACCCAGTTCCAGTTCAGTTTTAACTAACCAAAACTGGAACCAGTGATTTTAACAAACCAAACTAGGTACCTGCCCAACATTGGTTAGTACCATTGTTGTGTGGGTATCTATTTTTAGGGAAATATGTGGTCTTAAATCTTATGTACTTTAAGTATTTGATAACCCTTCTGTGTAAGGTTTCCAATTTATTTTTAAAAATATGTCAGAAGCTCTAGATATGGTTCCTTTTAGTTTCCCCAACCATGGTGGTTATTGGGTATAGAGGCAAATGTATATTTTTAAAAATGCGATTCCAAGTGGGCAATTCGGGTTGGGGTTACAATTTAACCCCAACCCGAATTTCCTATTCAAATTGAGTCTTTGAACTAGTTTTTCTATTTGTTGGACAAACCTTCCCAAAAATTAGAGCAAAACAACCACAAATGGAAGTACATGTTTTGAAACAAATGACACTTGTTTTGTCTCACAACAACAAATGGGTAGGTAAACGTTTTTGCATTATTTGTCATATATTAGGAGATATGGACTTTTCTTTCAATAGTTGAAATAATGGGTGATTTCAGGGTTCAATCTGGATCTTGATATCCAAGACTGAAACCACTGTTTCTAACACTACTATGATCTAGATACCCATACAACAATGGTTAGTATTTAGTACATCAAAAACAGAAATCAGTATTTCTGGAAATCAATGACATTCAAATTTCAATGTGACCATGAACTAGCCCTCCTGGAGATGATAAATAATTGGAGGTGATCAAGTGATGATTGCAATTGTAACCCATATCCTAGTTAGGTGAGGAATGCATAGAGTTTCTTTTTGTCCTTTTGATTAGTTTGGTTCTTTCCTTGGGTCCTTAGAATTCTCATTGTGGCTCACTTTATACGCGTACTTGACTTGGAGTGATCATTGGAGACTAGCAATTTTGCACACATGGGTTTCATGCAACTCCCAAGGGACATGCACAAGCAAAGAAACTTCACTTCATTCTGTAAAGTTGTCACCCCAGTTGTTGTAGGATCATACAGCTAGAAGATACTTCTTGTGTATCACAGCCTTCTCATTCAGCACCAAAGAAAATTTCCACCCATTCATTGATTCATTCATTTGCTGGCTAACTATTGTGTACCAACTCACATATTTTCATTGGGGACTAATGAGAAATTAGAATCCTCCATTCCTAGAGCTCCAGCTGCCCCAACTTGCAACCTACACATTTGCCCACTGTTGTACTACATTTGCATAGTAGTAGCCTAGTCGTCCCTAATGGAATTTCATCACAGAATCAGCATGTTCATACTACTTCTCAATAAGTTGCTCTATTAGTCTGAGTTTCACCAAACAGGTACTATTATTGAATTTTGTGGATATCAAATTATCAACTGAGCATCTTATTCGGGTTGTTCCCGAGGCGGCTTCTAAATATTTTATTCAACCCTTCCCTCCACTTCACTCCAAACTAGACCCGATGATGAACCACCCCCGCCCCACCCCCAAAGAACAAAAACAAGCATACAAACTAACTTGTCAAAACATTAGAAAATTGTATAAGCCGTACTAAGTACTAATCTAGGACATTATCAGCAATAAATAATTATGAGAAAATTTTTAACAACTTTTGACAAATTATGAAGGTTTGCTTAACAAGTAAAAAGTACACCAAAGTAATATTTTAAGCGTTGTGCAGGATCTTAGGAGAAATTATATTCAGTATTCAGCATCGAAGTGCTGGACCCGCTAGGCACTATGGTATAAAATAACTTTATACTTTTCATTTTTTGAGGGGAGGGGTGTCTCAATCTAAAGCACGGAGACAAGATGAGAAGTAGAAAATAAAGCATTTTATATTTGAAGCGTGTTGTGACTCCTTGGCATAATGCCACAACTCTCATTGTTTCCTAGTTGTAGATTGTAGTAGGTTACCGTCCAACAACTAACTTAGTAGTCATGGGATGTGGAAAAAATACTGGCATTATTTTATTATTCAAGCAAAACCCAACATGCCCACAAGACTGAAATTGTCTTTATTATATATGACCCCCCTCCTCCATCAAAGTGTCAAACTCTTTTGCATTTTCTCGGTTACAAAAAAATAAATTTTGGCTTTAGATCAAAAACATTGTTAGGAGTCTAGTAGCAGCCGTCCACAAATTAATAGCATAGCAGCAAATTTTGCTAATGATATGGAAAATTTCGCCAAAATTTGGAAAACCACAAAATTGGGGAAAAAAAGGAGAAACTAGTTGATCCCTTTTGGGACCTGGAGTGGAGGTAGGCCTAGCGCCCAATATTATGAAAGATATTAATATTTTTAATGAAAAATGTAATTAAGGGATATCTCATATAATTATGACAGAATAATTCAAGAGTTGTGAAAGAAAGGCAACAAGAGAAAAAAAAAAAAACTTTGAAAGTGTTTAAAATGATGCCACATGGCACTCTGAAATTTCAGATTGTGTTTTGAGCCCTCAGGCCTAGCTCCACTAAAAAAACACTGGCAAAAAATTAAAGCAATCGCTTAAAAATTCATTTTTTCATTTTTTCCTTATTGAATGTTTTGTTTGGAGATGCTAGATTTAGAGTGTAATCTAATATCTAAAAAAATTGCAAACCCAAATTGACTTGGACCAAACTGGTTCGTTCCATCAAATTATAAAATTAGTTCTTGGTTTGGGTCCAGAGGTTGGAGCATATTATAATAACACTAACTGGAACCGGGACTACGGTTCTCTTCCCCAAAAAGAGAATTGGGATCATATCCAAAAGGACTGTCACACCGCAGAAGACTCCAAAAGGATTATCACACTGCAAAGTAACTTCAAAAGGATTGTCAGATTGCAAAGGGACTCCAACATGAACTATGTTCTTCGTTGGTATCAGAGTTTTCGGTAAAGTAAGAAAAACACCGCGCCAGAACCCTGAGTTTGGTCGTACACAGGGGCGAGATTAAAAAAAAAAACCTGCAAAAAAAGTACATTAGCATTCAACAGGGGATGAAACTCAGAAAACCATATCTTCAATTTGAAATGGGGTTACCTTGATTGTCATGGCCGTGCCCCCCCTTCTCCCTTTTTGAGTTATGATCAGTACTAAGTACTAGTAGGTGGGGGTACTAGAGCTCAATATGTGGATCTCTAGTACTTCAAGCTGAGGTGCAAAAATTTGCAAAGAATCGTCATGGGTCAAATTGTTCAGCTAGACTTTCAATGGGGGTACTTATGGATTTAATCATCTGGTTTGCTGGCCGGCGGCTGGCCGCCCGTGTGCACAGAAAAGGAATCTAGATTTGTCAAGATTTGGGTGAGAATCCTGAATGAGCAATTGCAGCTCAGGGGTGGATTGACTTGGAAGTCTAGTACATAAAGATAGCAATTTGAAGGCTGATCTTGCCAGACAGACAGTTGACAGACAGACAGGTACACCCATTGCAGCACTGCACCCAGTCATGATCAGCATACAAATTGTTCATGCCACTACTCTCCCTCATGTGTCATGTTTCTTTCACACGATATCTTTGTCCAGTCTGAGCTGAATCTCTTTAGCTTCTAGGATTATACCGCTAGATTCAAGCTCCAGGTGCAGGTGCTTGAATCCCTCATTAGCCTCTGGTGAAATCCAGGTTCAAGCACTAGTGAAGAAGTAGCTCCTGCTGCTGCTGTGCAGTCTGCTGCAGAGCTAAATTCACATCTGGAACTTGCTGTTTCCCTGTGTCTTGGAGCCTTTTCTTTCTCAGACACTGAGTCTTCTCTATTGCAGAGCTAATTCTTACATTGTCTTCAGTCAAGGATCACCCAGGTTTGTGTGTGTGTATATATAGATTGCAGAGCTGCCAAGCTTCAGGACACGGCCTGCAGGCGTCCTGATCTGTAATATAGTACCCAGATTTGTTGTTCATCAGAAGAGGAAATTTTGTGCAGTAGTTCCTGCACATGATCATGAGCTTTACTAGATGTGCTGCTAGCTAGCTGCTCCGAGGAAAAACTCAAGCTTCTGAAGCTTGTCCTTTTGGGGGCTGAATCCTTCATGAAACTAATTCTACACTGCCTAGTGTAGTTGAATCAGGACTAGAGCAAGTTGGGTGCCCGTGCAGCGCGTGCGTAATGATCAGGTGCCGGAGAATCCAGTAAGCTCTGGACAGATGGAACAGCAACTCATGTGCCGCCACACAGCTTCCAATACAAGTCTGCCTGCGGTGGATTCACAAGTAGCTGGGATTCGACGTTTGTGAGTGTAAATACTGATCAGACAATTGCTTGTTGAATTGTTCTACTTGGGGATTCTCCGCGAGCGATCCGGAGGGAGGCGATCTTTTGTTGGGCTAGCTGCAGCTGGGGGATTCAGCAAGCTGGAGAGGTTGTTCAGACACCTTGTGTGAACATAACCGGAAGTTCTAGATAGGTTCTGGAGCAGCTGCAGCTAGTCTGATCATGGGGGCTCGTGCAAAATATAACTCTAGAATTCATGGTTTTCAGCTTGCAGTGTTGTTGATAACATTTTGTCTTTCCTTGGACGTTGTCAGAGCAGCTGGTGCTGCACGCGGCCCGCAGAAATTTTCTAAGGCCGACGCTGATCATCAGCCGGATCAGGCTTTGTCATCCTATGCTGTGGGCTTGAAGTTGATGCACAGAGAACATGTTCATGCCCTCTCATCACTTGAATCTGCAGACTTTGCTGGGCCCCGTGAGGTGATGTTGAACGCCATAGCTCGAAGCACGTCCAGAGTGCGTTACCTCAATAGTCGCGTTGTTGCTAAACTTGGTCTGAATTCACCAGCAGCAGCAGCGCCTGGGTTTGGATCTCGTGATGAGGATGCTCATTCTAGGCATGCTTTAGGACAACACGATTCTTTAGCTGGAACATCAGTCAGCGGTGCTGTAGGCGGAGCTTTGTCGACTCCTGCCGGTGGCGGAGGTCAAGAGTATTTCGTCTCTTTGAAGATCGGCAACCCTGCACAGGAAGTGCTACTCGCCGTGGACACCGGCAGCGAAATCAGCTGGGTGCAGTGCACACCATGCGTGTTCTGTTACAAGCAGATACTCCCGCTCTTTGATCCTTACAGCTCCAGCTCCTACAACGTCTTCAACTGCAGCAACGAGAATTGCCAAAGCTCCGATGGAGTCAGCAATGTGTGCTCCGAGGGAGACGGCAGTTGCTCATATGAAGCCACCTATGGTGATGGTAGCGACACTCGGGGTTCCTTGTCCTCGGAGACTTTCACGTTGCAGACTAGCGCCACCGCCGCCGGCCGGTCTACTAGCGCAGCAGACATTATCTTCGGATGCGGGCGAGCGAACGAAGGTCTGTTTGTCGGGAACTCCGGGCTTCTAGGTATGGACAGAGGGACGTTTTCCTTCGCAACACAAATGAGTGGCATCTTCGGCCCTGGCTCCCAGAAATTTTCCTACTGCATGATCGACAGGATACAGCACCCGAACGCCACTAGCTTTCTCTACTTGGGATCCAGCAGCAACAGTAGGGGATCATCTGCAACGACTACAGTTGCAGCAGGGGATCCAGCTGCTACTGCGAAAGCGTCAAGAGGACATGATCTAGCATCTGATCTTGCCTACACCTCCATGCTGAACGCGGCAGGAGTGGCACCAAGCCTCTATTACGTGGGTTTCCTGGGCATTACAGTCGGGAAGCAACAGCTAGCGATTGATCCCTCTGTGATGGAGCTCAGTCCCAACGGTACAGGCGGTACCATCGTCGACTCCGGAACTTACATCTCCAACCTTCCGGAGCAAGTCTACATCCCTTTACGAAATGCCATTCTGGAGCAAGCAAACCTCCAAATTGCACCAACGTCTAGTCTTGCTCCCGGATTAGATTGCTTCCTCCTCAAGAAATCATCCAAGGCGGCAGCTGGACACACCGGTAAGAGCAGCAAGTCAAAGGTTGTTGACATGTCTGACTTGCTGCTTCCACCAGTTGTGTTCCAGTTGGAAGGCGGTGTGGACATAGAGCTAGGTTTCCACAACCTGGTGCTTGGTCCCTTCGACCCTGAAGGCGAGCTCTACTGCCTTGCGTTCGCCAATACCGGACCCGTGGTCCCGTCCTTCGGTGTGGCCGTCATCCTCGGCAACGTCCAACAACAGAATTTCCTCGTCGAATTCGACCTTGCCAACTCTCGCGTTGGCTTCAAGAAGACCGATTGTGCAACTGCTGTGTACGCATGATCTTCTATTGCTTTGTGCAAAGCTCTTCTATTATTCATGTGCAATAGCTTTGTACCATGTAATTAATTGATGTAGCAGCCTCACAACAACAACAACAACAACAACGTCCACATAGCTTTTTGCAAAATGCGCACAGCCAAAGAATGTCGACATAGGCTTTTGCAAAATGGGCTCAATCGAAGAAAGTCGACATAGGCTTTTGCAAAATGGGCTCAGTTGAAGAACTTCTTCAACATAAGTTTTTGCAAAGTGGACTCAGTCGAAGAACGTCAACAAAGGTTTTTGCAAAATGGTCGACACAACCAAAGCTCGTGAACATAAGCTTTTGCACAATGGGCTCAACCAAGGAAACGTTGACATAGATTTTTGCAAAATGGGCTCATGACCGTGACACCAAATGTACCAAAATTGTACATGATTTTGTTATTGTTATTCTAGTTCTACATCACACTAGGCTAGGTAGAGCTATTGATTCATTTTTGGAGGACTTCACTCATTCATGATTTCTTACACCAAGTAGGATTGAAATTCTTATTATTCTTTTTCTGTGCATTATATCATTGATTTGTTCTCAAGTTGCTGTTAGAACACACAACATATCTAGGTCATAGATATAGCTCTAGGTGTACCATCCTGAAATTGATTCTTCTTTTAGACTAGACTAGTTCATTTAATGTGAAATTAATAATCATAGAGCTACATTTCTTCCACATTTTTTCTCGATTCATTGTGAGCTATATAGATCTCCATGAAACTCAATGTCTTTAGTGCCCTGTCGACTCCGGCAGCTTGCTTGAATACACAACTTCATCCTTCCAAGGAAGGAAGGAGGAGTCATTTGTTGTTGTTACAAGTGTTATGAATATTGTCATGTAAATTATTTATTTATACATGAAAATTACAAAAAATTTGGAAATGTGATTATTTTTTTTATTAGACAAGTTTTTAATCACTGTTTGTTTTTGTCTTTTTTTATATATGAGTTTTCTTATGTAGCATCATTAATGATCATCATCCCAAAAGAGATTTAGCATCAAATTGATGGCCTGTAAATTGGCAATACATTTGTAGAAAATTGTCCCAACTATAAGAAACATTGTGACCGGTTATGGGGTGGCCGAACGGAAACCTGATTATGGCCACTGAGTTTGGAAATCTAATCTTTTTGCTTTAAGGGTTTAAGGAATTAAACCCGCCAGAAAACGGACTTGATGAAGGCAATGATTTTATGATTTTGGGGACATGAATCTTGTAACGATGCATGGGAAAGCTTGAGTGGGAAGCCAAGGATGAAACGGCTGGAATTTTGAGGAAGAAGATTGGCAGACTGAGGCAGCATTCTGGGTTGCTAGTTTTTTGCGTTGTTATCTCGGGTGTGCTAGCAATTGCTTAGCTTGTTGCTGATTTTCTTCCACTGCGCCAGTGTCTTACTGAGTTGCTGTGTAGTCCCTGAATGCAATTATCATGGAAGGTGAGGCTGAGGAATGAGGAGAGATTTGAGGGGTCCGAGCCTTAGATTCATAGGCCTGTAGAAGAAAGAGGGAGAATCTGTCAAGGAGAATGTGTATCTATACGAGCTTTGTTTTGCATCTGAGTTGGGGGCAGTACTAGGTTGCTCGTGGAGAAGGAATGAAGGGAATGGGTTTGCAACTTCAGATCTGTTGTCCGTGCTTGATGGGGCTGTCATTGTGAGAGGATTCATAGGAGCTTGGCTTTCTGTTGGTTTCTGTCAGAGTATCTTGAGATTGTTAGAACGGAGGGCTTCCAGGAGTTGGGTTTCTAGATGTTAAGGGTGAGAGCAATGTAGAAATGCATATAGGGGCTGTGGTTTAGTGGCTCAACGGACCGAGTGAACATTGAGGGATTTGACCTCAAAGGCCTCACCTGACATTCCTATTGGATCATGACGATTTGCATTGCAGAACAGGCACGAGATGGTGTTTGGTTTGTTAATATGTGGGATCCAAGATGATGCGCATTGTAGAGTGGACATAATACAGTCCTTGGTTGGTTAATGTGATTTAAGGCTCAGGGATCTACACTCTGTGATTCGATTTGTTGATCCTTGTTTTGAGTTGATCATTTCTGTTGAAGGATCAGGCATCGTGTGTTCATGTGTTTTGTAGATTGTTAGAGTGGGGTGTGACGCAGATCAGAAGATCAGGACGCTTTGACCCGGTTTGGGTCTGTACGCTCTCCATGACTGGTTGTCTCTGTGTTTCTGCATATCTCTCTTTTTAACTTTCTCCCTCTCTTTTGGTATCAGAGCTGGCTAGATCTGCTAAGTGCCAGTGGAGCCTGCCGATAGCAAGGTATAATGATAGCTAGGATATCATGTCATCGTCGAGACCGGATGAGGTTGGTGTAGAAGGTGAGTAGTCCAAATTTTCTGGTTGAATCACAACTGACTATTTCTTGAAGTTGTGGATTGGAGTTGAATTTGTTTTCAAGATGACAAGTCCCCAGGGAATGGACGAATTGTTCTGGGGACGGGAGTATGAAGATGTTAGCGATTGGGCAGAGAGACTTACCATGGTTGCGAAGGTGCGGGACCTCAACGCAGATAAGCTGTTCAAGATCGCGAGTTGAATTTGAGGGGCAGAGCCAAAGAATGGTTCAGAAGGTTGCAACCAGCGCCAGCTGATTAGACTGAATTGTGAAATATGATTGTGCAGAAGTATGGAGGCATTGATGCTGATGACATCCGAATGAAGCTGGATGCCATCAAGCAGGAGCCTAAAGAGAGAGTTCAGAAGTACTTTGAACGTCTCAATAAGTTGTTTCAGAGGGGCCAAATACAAGATGCAAAGCAACGCAGACGATTTTTGGCTAGATTAAGGCCTGAAATCCGTAAGTTGTGCGTTGTAAGGACATTTGCAGACATCGAGGAGTTAGTGGGTGCTGCAATTGAGGTGGAAAGGGTGTTGGGCGAGCTTGGTGAGACGCCATTTGAGCCTCTTAAGGAGGAGCAGGAAGAGGGGACCGTAGAAACTATAATGGAAAAGCAGGTCACTACGTTGAATGAAATGCTTGTCAATTTTTTCAAGGGGACTATATGTAATCCAGAAGCACCATCTCCTTCCACTGTCATAGGAGGATCCCAAATCTGCAAAGGAGGGGACCATTTGGCCACCACCTGTCCAAGGCTGAATGAAGCACGGCCGAAATGTGCAAAGTGTTGTATGCCTCATAGGACAGAAAATTGTGGAATCAAGTGTACCTACTGCTCAGGTTTGGGACATTCTGAAAATAGATGTTGGAATAAGCCCAAAGATGGGAAATCACATTCTGGGGCAGCCAACTTCTTGGAGGTGTTGCTTAATGATGAAGCGGCGACTCTGCAACAACTTAACAAATTGTGTGGGAGTGAGAACCTTTTCTCTCACACGAGGGTACCCAGAAGGAAAGTACCTGTAGAAATAGTAGCCGGGGGGGTTAATCCGACCCCTCAAACTGTGGGAGATGGGCTTGGCACCGACCGAGATGCTGCAGTCAAGTCCAAGATCCTCTCACACTTCATAAAAGGCAAAATCTCTCTCTCACCTATGGAAACCATTTTGATGATTCTAAGAAAACTGGAACATCTGGAAAGCTTAGTGAAGTTGGCTAGGAGAAGGAGGGATTTAGAAGCAAATGAGAATCAGGTGTCGATGGTGTCTACAGTTCCCACACTGAGGAAGATCTGCATTAACAAGACCCATCGAAGCAAAACTCTACATCTGCTTGTAGAGATCAACAACTATATTGTTGAGGGATTGGTGGACACAGGAGCCTTTATGTCCGTTATGGTAGCTGCTATCGTAAGGGAACTAGGAATGATGCACCTTGTCACTGGATCAGAGACTTACAAGACAGCTTCAGGAGTCGTCACGCAGGCTCTTGGTAGAATTGACGAAATACCAGTAAAGGTCGGGGGAGTCCAGTGCACCATGACATTCATGGTGGTTGATATGGACAGCTACGATGTGTTACTTGGTCTAGATTTCCTCATAAAGATTGGCACCATTGTGGATGTGGAGCGAGGTTTAATCCAGGTGAAGCATGGACCAGGTGCCAACGTGGAGGTATTACCTTTGACAATGGTGAATCTGTTGCAGAGGATCAATTCGAAGACTCTAATGCGGGAGTCTACGACTATCTAGCAGAGCGCATCCACCAGTGATGATCCTGACTGGGTGGTAGATCAGGATCGCACAATTGTGATCAAGGAAGATGCCGCGTCTACTTCAGATTCTGATACGGGTACTGATGGTAGTGAGCATGGTGATTCGGTGTCTAATCCAATGAAGCAAGTTGATTATGAGGATGAATTTAGAGAAGATGAATTGGAGAAGTTAGTGAAGTCAAAAGGACCGCCAGAGATTCTGCAACTAATATTACAGGAGCAGGCTGATGACTTCATGAATGAAGAGCTCACAGATGCGGATGACTACGCAGACTGGATGAGGTGGGTGGCTGATGCAGAGCAAAGCAGACGCGCCATGTGTGAATGCACGCCTGATGCTGTTGTGACACTTATGCTACAACAACCTAGCCCAAGGGACACTCCATCAATCTCGACGTTGCTGCAGGCTATCTAGATCAAGGATGACGACTCTGGTCGCAGTACTACCGAGCTATTGGGATCATCCAGCCATGAAGAAATGGGTACTAGGTGGAGGGAGATCTGTCAACGAATTATGATAGATAGCAGTTTGGATGAGGGAAGACAACAACAACTCTAGAAATGTTTTGAACGATATCATGATGTTTTTGCTTGGAACAAGGGTGAGTTGGGTTGCTGTATTGTTGGGGAACATTTTGTGGATACGCAAGGGTTCCCACCTTGCAGAGCATCTCCTGGTAGATTGTCCTATTGGGAAAAGGCCGAAATGAAGAGGCAAATCGACGTTTTGTTAGAATTGGGCAAGATGAGGCCCAGCAGTTCCGAATATGCCAGTCGAGTGACTTTACCAGTAAAGAAGGATGGGAGCAGGCGTTTTTGTGGGGACTACCGACCACTCAACGCACAAACACGACGTGATTCATTTCCAATGCCACTCGTGGAGGATGTGATTGATCAGCTGGGGAGCTCGGCATGGTTTACTGCTCTAGACTTGCAGTCTGGCTTCTGGCAGATTCGAATGGCTCCGGAAGATGTGAAGAAGACTGCTTTGATCACCAAGATCAGATTGTATGACTGGATGGTCATGCCATTTGGTCTGAAGAATGCGACAAGCACGTTCACTGGAACTATGTCAGAAGTCTTTAAGGACTTGGGTAGCAAATTCCTGAAAGTGTTTGTGGATGACCTCAACGTCCACACCGAAAGTTGGGAGGAGCATCTTCAGCATCTAGATATGGTTCTGTGCAAACTCAAGGGAGTGAATCTCAAATTGAACCCGAACAAGTGTTGCTTTGTTGCAAAAAGTATTACATTCCTAGGCCATGTTGTTAGTGAGAATGGCACCAGACCAAATCCGGGTAAGATTGAGGCAGTTCTGCATTTTCCCCAGCCAAGGATGGTCATGAACGTTAGATCGTTCTTAGGTTTGACAGGGTATTACTGGAAGTATGTCAGAGGTTATGCGCGACTGGCAACGCCAGTATTCGAGCTGACCAAAAAGGATGTTGATTTTGTATGGGATATGGGTTGTCAGCAGGCATTCCAAGCATTAAGGGAGCGCTGGTTGAGGCGCCCATCCTCATACGACCTGATTTCGAGAGGGCGTTCTGTCTGGATGTTGATTGGTCACCCAAGGGGGTCGAAGCCATTTTGTCCCAGAGAGAAGGGAAATTGGAGAAGGTGGTAGCCTATGTCAACAAGAGTCTGATAGAGGCACATAAGAAGTTCCATCCCATGGAGGGAGAATGCTATGCACTCATATGGGGCATCATGCACTTTAGGCAATACTTGTACAGGAATCACTTTGTTTTGCCCACTGATCACAAACCACTCGAGTGGTTGGCAATTGTGTCTGACGCACATGGCAGGCGAGGCAGATGGATTGACATGTTGCAGGACTTTAGCTTTAAGATTGTGCACCGACCAGGCCTCAGACACACTAATGTTGATGCCTTGAGTAGAAATCCAGTTGGATTAGCCGTAGAGGATGATGATTTCTGTGAAGAAATCCAAGACATTGGGAATGCGCAGACTGACACACATTTGGAAGAAGGGAAGCTTCTCTTTGTTCAGACTGGCACAGAGATGGAATGGTTCGGAATCAGAAGGAAGGACAAGGAGTCAGTACAACATCATACCTGTTGTTTTGGGATCAACCACTTTATGCGCCTCAATGACCACCATCTGTATGTGATTGACATTATATCTGAGGACGACCAGCCCCAGGAGCTCATTTCATGTGAGGCTGAAGACAGAAAGGGGGGGTGGAACTGTGCAGAGCAGTACTGCTAGGATGGTTCTGCAGAGGAAAAGACCTCATTACTATGACAAGCAACAGCAACTGGAGCTGGTCTTGGCAACTCAGCGGCTGTTGGAAGCGGGTGAACACGATTTTCAATCCGCAGATCTTGATGAGGAGGAGGAGTGTGGAGCAGACTCAAGGAGCAGTGACATATGGGAAGATGTCAGTTGCATGGAATTACTGCAAGGAGGAATGTTGCCTACCACTGTTGATCCTCTAGAATCCAAAAGAGCAAGGAAGAGGATACTCAATTACCACTAGCAAGGGCAGTCTCTGTACTTCAAAGGGTTGTTGGTGCCAAAACCAGAGGACCGCATAGGACTAGTAGTCCAGATGCATAAGGACCTGGGGCACTTTGGAGAAGAACGGACTCTAGTTGAGGTGTGTAGAAGGTATTTTTGGCATAACTGAATTGAGGATGTCAAGACTGTAATAAGGGTATGCCAACAGTGTCAGATGGTGAGAAGGATGGGGAGTATACGCTCTGAAGATGAAGAGTTGAAGAGCATACCTGTTTGTGACTCGTTTTATAGAGTGGCTATGGATACTGCAGGGCCATTGCATGAAACCAAGTTAAGCAACAAATACATCCTAGTAGCTATTGACCACTATTCGAAGTGGTGCGATGTAAAAGCTGTAGTTGATCATGGAGCCAAGACAGCAGCCAGGTTTCTGGAGGATGATGTGATCTACAGGTATGGAGTACCCAAATTTGTGTTGACTGACAATGGAGGAGAGTGGGCAGCAGAGTTTGATGCCATGTGCAAAGACTACGAGATTCATCATCAACACACTGCGCCTCAATGGCCACAGTGTAATGGTATGGCTGAACGTTTGATCAAGACGATCAAGCATGGCATAACGATACTGTCTGCAGTACCTGACAATGCAAATTGCTGAGACGAGCAACTGGCAAAGGTTATGTTTGGATACAGATGCAGGATTCAATCCAGCACAAAGTTCTCTCCTTTCATGATTTTGACTAGGCATACACCACACCTGAGGGCTGACAACTATTTACACTCATTGATTGCCGAAGTTGATGACACTGCTGATGTGGAGACTACTGCAAAACAGTTTATGCAGAAGGTGAAGTTGATTGCCAGCATTCATGAGAATGTTCTGCTCAATGTAGAACAGGCATAACAGAAGCAGAAAAGGACCTATGCTACCAGAAAAAGGAAGTAGGCCTTTGAAGATCTGGTTACTAGTGAAATGATGGTCAAGATGAAGAAACCCGGGAAGAAGAAGGCTTTAACTGCCAGCTGGGAAGGTCCATACCTGTTTGTTGTGCATACTGACGGGATTGGGAATCTTGTCTTCGAAGAAGGGACCTGGATATGCATTATTCAAGACGCTGATGGGAATCAGTGGGAAAGACCCCGCAAGGATCTTCAAGTCTATCACACTCCACAAAGTCAGAAGAACTAAGGGACTCAGCTTTTTGAGGAACGGAGGGGTGACATATGTGACCGGTTATGGGGTGGCCGAACGGAAATTTGATTATGGCTACTGAGTTTGGAAATCTGATCTTTTTGCTTTAAGGGTTTAAGGAATTAAACCCGCCAAAAAACGGACTTAATGAAGGCGGTGATTTTATGATTTTGGGGACATGAATCTTGTAACGGTGCATGGGAAAGCTTGAGTGGGAAGCCAAGGATGAAACGGCTGGAATTTTGAGGAGGAAGATTGGCAGACTGAGGCAGCATTCTGGGTTGCTAGTTTTTTGCGTTGTTATCTTGGGTGTACTAACAGGTGCTTAACTTGTTGCTGATTTTCTTCCACTGCGCCAGTGTCTTGCTGAGTTATTGTGTAGTCCCTGAATGCAATTATCATGGAAGGTGAGGCTGAGGAATGAGGAGAGATTCGAGGGGTCCGAGCCTTAGATTCATAGGCTTGTAGAAGAAAGAGGGAGAATCTGTCAAGGAGAATGTGTATCTGTACGAGCTTTGCTTTGCATTTGAGTTGGGGGCAGTACTAGGTTGCTCGTGGAGAAGGAATGAAGGGAATGGGTCTGCATCTTCAGATCTGTTGTCCGTGCTTGATGGGGCTGTCATTGTGAGAGGATTCATAGGAGCTTGGTTTTCTGTTGGTCTGTGTCAGAGTATCTTGAGATTGTTGGAACGGAGGGCTTCCGGGAGTTGGGTTTCCAGATGTTAAGGGTGAGAGCAATGTAGAGATGCATATAGGGGTTGTGGTTTAATGGCTCAACGGACCGAGTGAACATTGAGGGATCTGACCTCAAAAGCCTCACCTGAGATTCCTGTTGGATCATGACGATTTGCATTGCAGAACAGGCACGAGATGGTGCTTGGTTTGTTAATTTGTGGGATCCAAGATGATGCATTGTAGAGTGGACATAACACAGTCCTTGGTTTATTAATCTGATTTAAGGCTTAGGGATCTGCACTCTGTGATCCGATTTGTTGATCCTTGTTTTGAGCTGATCATTTCTGTTGAAGGATCAGGCATCATGTGTTCATGTGTTTTGTAGATTGTTAGAGTGGGGTGTGACGCAGATCAGAAGATCAGGACGCTTTGACCCGATTTGGGTCTATACGCTCTCCATGACTGGTTGTCTCTGTGTTTCTGCATATCTCTCTCTCTAACTCTCTCCCTCTCTTTTGGTGACAACATGACTATGTATGTGTATACCTATATACATATTTATAAAAACCTACTATTGACATTTTTCTTTGTGCTCCACAAGTCCACCACACAAAAGAAAGCATGAAAGAGTGTGTTTTCAGTTTGAACTTTATTTCAGCTTTCAAAGTAATTGCTTCTTGGGTTGCCAACCATGAATTGTGTACTCCCATCCCCACTCTTGTTGTGTGTTTTTGTTTTCAGGAGGTGGGTGCGAGGAACTCTAATCGGGATCATACGAATCACATGAATCATATATATTTTCCATGCAAGTGATTAGTTCTAATTGATATGTCACTTTATGATGGCTTAACATTACAATTGACAATAGAGAAATCCATAAAGTCACATTGTTTTGGAGGCTTAATTTCATCCTTTATCGTTAGTTCATCCCCAAATGAGGATTATTTCTAAAGAGAGCAAATTTTGAAAAAATATATCAATACTCCATATGAAGTTCATAGGATTTGAAGGTCATGACCAAAAACAAAATACATGAAATGGACACATATTAACATTAAATAGTAATGTAGGCACAATACATGGAGGTAACTGAGAATGAAGGCTCAAAACTGGAGCAAATTAAAAACTCAACATGAAAAATCTTTAATCATCAAATTTGGTGCTAAAAGGAATTTTAGGCCCCACTTTATGCCCCCCTCCCCCCCTCCAAAAATATTTGTTTTGATGTTATTTTTTATATTTCAACCGTTTTGGGCAAACATAACGTTTCAACCCTATGTGTTGACTCATTTTACAAATTTCTCTAATATTTCAAAATGATTCACATTGTTTGAAAATGTTTCATTAATTTGTTAGCGAGACTTCAAGCTAGGATGTCCTAGAAAATCTCCTACAAATAGGACATTGATCTTTAAAATGTACCAGATTGGGACATCTTGATAAAAGTATATGACCATTGCATCAACCTCTAGGATGTCCCAATTTGGGGACACCCTAGTCAAAAAGTGGGCTAACATGCCATCCACATACACTACAATAATCTCACACATGTATTATGGAATGGTGAGGAATAACAAAACAAGGGAAGAAGGCAACAAGCAAATGTAATGAAGATAATGGACATGACAAGAGATCAGAAAGGATAGTAAGAACAAAAGGTGAAGCAATTGGGCCAACAAGTGAGATGTTGGGGACAATTGGTGTCCTTTCTATAACCCTATCAATTAGCTTAGGTTCTCCTTGACCATGCTTTAGTTTTATCCTAAGCTCTTTGCATCATTCATTGATCAAGTATTGTTCCAAATTATATGCTAATTTGAAATATTTTGCTAGCAATTTTCACCCAAGTGTTGAAACCATGGTATAATATCAATATCAAATAATATACCCCATACACAACATCAAACGCATTCATCACAATTATTGTCTGGCAAATTTTATTAAATGAAATTTCAGTCAAGTAGGGTAGGCTACTCTTCCCAATATCCATGTTCTTGATTATTTTACAATTTTATCATGTGAGTGAAAATATAATTGAGTGGACCCACTAATAATCACTTGAAAGAATTGCTAAAAATTTAAAATTGACCAAATAATTCATGAGCCCTTTTTTTAAAATATTTTCATAACAATCAATTTTATTTTTTCATATTTATTCAATGCATGACAAGTATATGGCCTTAAATTACTGTAATCAAACAAAAATTGTTGTAAATTTGTATTTCTAATTGTTGTGGCCTCTTTAAGAATCATGTTCTTGAACTTTGAAAATTCATAACTAAATTAGATCTATTCAATTAATTACTTAATTAGAAAAAAATACCATCTAAAACCCAAACCTTGTTTTAAAAGTGATGCTAACCAAAGAGTTCAAGAAATGTAATTATGATATGAAACTTTTTGTAAATTAATTCATAGATTTTTTTTATAAATTATATCATTGAAGTCTCAAAGTCTATATAACTTGACTTATGTATCCAACAAAAAATTCTATGGGATGCCTTTTTAAAAATGTTTCTCATAAATTTTCAAAGTTTGATGAGTTCAAAAAAATGAAAAGGTGATGTTCTTAGTGGTTAACACCCAATAATACTTTCACCCATGTTTTAATCTTCCTAAGTTTAATTGTTTTATTTTTCCTGAACATTGATTTAAAGATGACAAATTATGTTAATCCATTTAATTGTATTCTCAAAATTTTAAACAACATAGTCCAAAAAGCATTAACAAACTTTTAGTGTCAATTTAAAAAGTCATTCACACATGTAGGTAACAATTAATGGTGGTAGTGACATTATTAACAAACTTTATTCATACATGCATGCATGTTGTGTGTAAATAGTTTACATGGAAAGCCTATGTGGCAATGTGTAAATAAATTTATCATTAGTGGTAAAGTTAGTTATGTGTAATTACAAATTTTCAAATTTTGATGGTTCCCACCTCTAATCATGGCAGTAAACTATCAACATGAAAACCAAGCACATAAAGTTATCAATATTTACATCCCTACTACATCTATCACCAAACTCCATCCCTACCAATTTAGCATTGTCAAAAGACTTGAGCATCTTTGCATCACAAAAATTTGAACATGTGTAGTACTATGCACAAATTATGAGTGTTTGTAGCATTACACGCAAATTGTGAAGGTCTATACATTATACACAAATTTTGAATGTCGGTAGTTCTACACACAAATTGTGAATGTCAAGAACATCTTGTTGTAGCACCACAAAATTCAAGCCTTGATAACATCACAGATTGTGAACATCTAAAATTTGTACTATTTAAGCATCTTCAATTTGAACATCTTTGGTTTGTCTTCAATTGTGTATTTAATTTGCAACATAAAGCATGTTCAATTTGAACAGAACATTTGCACAATGAGCACTTCAATGTTTATAGGGACCAATTCATGTCAATAGGTAATAGTGTAGGAAACGGTTCATCTAGAACAAAAGGAAATAAACAATTCTTGCAAGTTGTCAAAGGCATGGAAATTGGGAATAGAAAAAAGTCATGGCTCTCATCAAGTGCAAACATCTTGAGCATGTGGCTCACAAGGAATTGTTGGATATTTACATGCATATGGTACTTGCTGCATAATGTTGGAACAAAATTGCAAAGGAGCTTCAAAATTGTTTATTCCAAAATGCCAAAGAAATGGGAAAATGTGGTTGGGGTTGGATTGAATTACAACTACAAGAAACTATTAGATTATCACAAAGGAACTAGACATTAATCTTCTTTCTTGGAATTGATTACAAAGTAGCACAAGAAGCATGATTTCCCTTGACAATTTAATAAACATTACTAAATTTTCTAATTTTTCAAACTAACCAAGTTGATTAGATGGGTTTTTTTTATTAGAGGACATGTATTTTTGACTAGAGGCTAGGGCTTGAATGACAATGGGTATCTTTGACTAATCAATTTGACTAAATTGACCAATTTGACAATTAGTCAAATCAAACATCTAGTCAAATTGGATTGAAAAATACACCTAGTCAAATTGGTTAGTGGCTTGGTCAATAAAACCACCTATTATACTCAATCAATAGGGCCAACTAAGTAAGCTTAGTCAAAATGATCAATGGCCTAATCAAAAAGGCCAATTACAAATTCCAATACTAGTTGGATATCTTGGGATTACATGTATCATTTTGACTATGTTTGACCAATGTGAAAAAAATTGGAAAATGAAAAAGTTAGCTAATCATAATTAAATGAATCATGACTAAACTAATTATGGTTAAACTAATTATATATATGGTTTATCTAACTATGTTTAAATTGATTATATCGAAATTAATTATGGCTCCACGACCTATGAAAAAATTAATAAAATTAAAACTAACCAATTAATCTAACCATGGTCAATTTAACAATAGTTGGTTTAGCCTTAGTAATTTTAGCTATGATAATTAATTTAGCATAAATAATTTAACCATTACTAGTTGGGTCATTGTTGGTTTTGCCATAATGAATTTAAGCATGTTTATTATAAGCATGATTAATTTTTTTTTTTAAAAACATATTTTTATTTTACCATAATTAATAGACCCATAATTAATTTTAAAATATTTTAAATTTAACCATGGCTGGTTTTGCCATAATTATTTTAACCATTTTGATTTTAGCCATAATTATTTCATTCATGTTTATTTTAATCATAATTGGTTTTGCCATAAAATATTTATTCATTAGTTATTTTAGCCATATTAATTTTATTAGTGGTTAGTTTAGTCATTTCTAGTTTAGCCACCATTGGTTTAACCATAAAATATATATTCATTAGTTAGTTTAGCCATTTCTAATTTAGCCATGGTTGCTTTAATCATAAAATATTTATTCATTGGTTAGTTTGGCCATATTTACTTTATTCATGGTTAGTTTAACCATACATGGTTTGGCCATGGTTGTTTTAATCATCAAATATTTATTCATTGGTTAAATTGGACTTATTTGCTTTATTCATGGTTAGTTTCACCATATTTATATTTTTTGTGGTTAATTTACCATTTTTAATTTAGCCATGATTGGTTTTGCCATAATTATTTTACTCAAAATTAGTTTAGTCATTATATAATTAACCATGATTTATTTAGATATGGTTAATTGAACCACAATTAGGTTAGTCATGGTTATTTTTCCATAATTATTTTTAGTTTTTGGTTGGTTTAACCATTATTAAATTAATAATCATTAATTTTTCCATAATTACTTTATTCATGGTTAGTTTAATCATTGTTGGTTTTGTCACAATTAATTTAGCCATTCTTAGTTTTGCCATAATTAATTTTTCCTAGGTTAAATTAGCCATTTATTTAACTTATGTAATGTAAGTATGTGACTAAATACCTTAAATACAAGTAGCTCATATGTAGGTGTATTTATTTATACATACCCTACCTATATTCCACCTATTTGCTTATATTTTAGCCTTTAAGTAACCTAGTTATATAGGCTAGGGTAGGCCATTTATATTCCTATGATAAATTATTAGTTGGTTAACTAATTATTTACCTAAAATACACTAATGAATGTGTAATTAAATAGTTAAATATTAATTACTACAAAAAATTGTTGATAATATATAATAATTAGGTCAAATTTGTAAGGATTAGTTATAATTTGGTTGTAATTATTAACTATAAGTAAATAACTAAACATTAACTATTACTAATTTTTATTTTAACTTAATTTACATATTCACTTACCTTTTAAAAAAATTTACTTCATTTATGTATCTTACATAGTTATTTAAGAATAATGTTGTGTGAATTAAACGGCTCTAGTGTTGTGTGGACATGAAAATGTATCTCCCTCCCAAAAGTTTGTCCCATATTGTTTGTCATCCTTTCGAAATGATGAGCAATATAAATAGATGCACCATAAGCATCGAATACATAAGAAATGTTTTTTGAAAAGAAGGCCACTTGGGATGAACCAATTGAAAAGGCTTGACCTTAAAGTCCAAATTCAAAATGAAATAGGATTTTTTATCAAGGTCATCTAGGTGTATGTTTAATTTAGGTGGTGTACATTTAAGCCTAGTAAAGGTCATAGCTTAGGTTGCCTTAGTTTATTTTAGGCTTTGATAACTAGTCGTTAATTATAGAATCTTAGAAGTAGGCATAGGAACTTAGATTGTAGATTCTTAATCATTGGAGTAGGTTTAGGTTTAACCTAGGTTGCTTAGGTTCTATCCACATGCCATAGCCTAGTGGCCAATGTTTAAATGCCACATGTCATACCTTAGATGGCCAATGTTTAGATGCCACATGGCTGAACTTGGGTGGCCACTATTTAAAATGGTGTTTGACCAATCAAAAAATCATTTGATTGTTGTATTGACTAGTCAAAATGACTAATAAAAAATGCCAACCTAAACTTAGTCAAAAAGTACATGGCCCAATCACAATGGATAGGTTCAAAATGACTTGTCCAAGATGATTGAAAGGTATTTTTTACGCCTATCCAAAATGGGTTTTTTTTTACCAAAATTTCTAATTAAAAAAATTAGGTATTTTGGTAGTGAAAGAATGTTATGATGCAATCAAAACATCCCAAGGAGAACAAGTGATCAACGCACCAATACATGTGTGAAACTTGCAACTCAAACGTCATGCAAACTATGTTCCACAAGTGCCAAAAAGTGACACACAAGACAACCGAGATTCTATAATGCCACAACCCTTCATGCAAGAACTCCTAGGCAATGACTTTGTACCAAATTCTCAATAACATACACTAAAATAATAATTCAATGCATAATGACCAAGGGTAAATGTTATGTACTTTGAAGATTTCCACGATAGTCCTCAACCTAGCCTTATTTTGTGAATTTGTCAAACAATCAAATTGCATCTACATTGCCTTTGCATGAACAATCTCCTACTCCTCCAACTACACTTGGAAATACATGAGTTAAGTGCAAACAAACAAACATGTTTTCACTAGTGATTAAAGCCACAAATAGACCAGCTAAATTATTGTTGAAACTAAGGATTGACTTAATCTTATGCAATTGGAGATTAAATAGCAATGTACCTTGATTCATGAATGGACTATGTAAAATCAGCTAGACTACCTCAAGCACAAAAACAAAAAGATACACAAAACAAGCAAAGACATGGTAACCGTCCTCTCCACCCTTAACACTACAATGTGCCATGCATTCATTCAAGAATTTTTTTTGATACTAGCCCCTTTGAATTTCACTTCAAATTCATCAAAAGAGGAACATACACAACTTGAAAACAATGAGATTCCATAAACAACTTGATGATCATGGTTAAAGTTATTAATCAATTGAATTTTGATGCATGATTGGATTCAAAACAAAAACAGATTAATTAGGCAATGTCCAAGGCTTTCCATGTAATTGACCTTCCTTTTTGCAAGTGCAAAATCAAGTTCAAAATATCAATTTCTTTTCTACAAATGAAAATTATATCTAATTGTTAATGTTCTTTCTACAAATGAAAAATTAGATTGTCAATGTCTTCTTGGTGGCCAATATTGTTTAGGAATAGATTTTTATTCTACCTTTAAGATTTCAACACCTTGCTATTCAACCTCAACTTCATTATTGACTAGATGTTGTACTAGAACTTATTCATGCCCTCCTCTTCTTTGACCAAGAACATGTGCATGATTGACAATAGTTTCCAATTTTAATTAAACTAATAATGTGTTAATGTCAAAATTCTTTCCATCTCATGTTGTGAATAATGCAACAACAAACCACCACATCAAGTAGAAAAAGAACATGTAAGTTTGTTTTCAAAAGCAATTCTCTAAACATTTTCTTCAAAATGTGAAAGGAATTTTTGACCACACTCCTACCTCAACGTATATGTTTATTGAATAATGCCTCCAATATAGTACGGTGAGCATTTGCAACTTGTTTGTGAGGAATCATATGCCATGGTAGTAGAAGATACCTTTATCCCCACGTATGTAAGGTCCAATTTTTCTTTCACCACCTTGATTCATTTAGAACAACTCCCCATTCACAACCTTGTGGTATAAACTTGAAAGCCATATGATGTGGGTTTCATTCATCGAGCTAGACATCCCCACAAATATATTTTTAAATTGTTTCCAATGATCAACTACAAGTTCCAAATGCATGTTGAATCCTTTGGACTTTTTTGGAAAAATAATCTCCTACAAATGGCCCTCTATGTTTTTGAATGTGTATTTGTGTGATATCAATAACACCATTGACATGTGGTAAACCACACAAGTTCTAAACCCAGCCATCACTTTTACCAAAAGTTCTCCTGTAAACCACCTTATTTGAATTTTGCACACAATATTGATTACATACACAAACTCCCACAACACCAAAATGGATTGTTGATTTGCCATGTGCGAACATGCCACTGCATTGGAAATATTTTACTCCATGAATGTTTTTGCAAAATGAACAAGCAACATGTATTCCTATAGAAACTACACATTTATAACATGTGCATTTTTTTGCATTAGATGTTTCAATTCATAATCAATTGAAACACAAAATCTTTATTGACCTTAAAATGTTCAATCCATCTTGAATCAATATACCAAGTCCTGAAGAACTAAAGTACTATGTTGTGGACCTAGCATTAACCTAGTCACCAAGGTCTTTGCCTAGTCACCAAAGATGTAAGACAATTTGAAATGATGAAAAATAAAAAAGTTCAACAAGGTTTGAATATATATTTTACCCTTAAAAGTTTGAACCAAAAACAAGAAAACTTCATTTATCCATTCTTAAAGGTTGGTTAATCAGTTCCAGTACTTCAATTTCTTTTAAGTCAACTTTATAACAATCCTTGGAATCAATGTGGCCAAGATACTCAATTTGAAGAACATATTTTCAAACACATTCGATTCATTTACAAAACTTTTAATATATGTTCATCATACTCATGTGATGAATAGAATACAAAACAATGTCACCTATTAGTAATAGCATAAAATACCCCTTGTATGTAAACAAACACATAAAAATGACTAAATATTTGCAAACAAAAAGGTTTATTGAGAATTCATGATATTCAAACTAAATCAAGAAAATTAACATATGAATATCAAAACTTTATATTCAAATAAAATTATATAAAATTTTCATGTCTATTTTAGAAAAGCAATTTGGCCCTAAGCAAGTGATAAAAAAAAGTCATCAATCAACCTTACAAGGAGGAAGTTTATTTTCCATAATGAGTTTATTGAACCTAAACACATATAGAGCACCTTGCATTGTTCATAGGGTTATTCTTTTTTAGATTTATGAAGTAGCTTCATTGGTGAGGATCCTTAAAAGATATAGCAATAAATGGCTCTCTTGGTGTTCATTTACCCTATACATATGTACTTCATCCTTTGACAAGTTGCAACAAGTGATAAATTAACAAGAGGTGTGTCACAATGTGGGCCTTGCCATTTACATTAAAAGGTATCTTAACACAAAAGAAGAAGTATGAAAACTCAAATATTTCACCATGCAAAAATATAATCTTCAAAAAAATCCTCTAAAAGAAACCAAAATCTTTCAAGATATTACTATAACTCTATAACTAATCTCAAGTTTCAACACAAGCTGAAATATCATCTTTCAAAAATCCTCATATAAAAATAGACCTATTATTATTACTACTACCTAGGGGCCAAAATCCCTTCAAGCTACTATACTCTATAATGAATCTAAAAAACAATATCCTTGCCTACAAACCAAGAGGCAAGGCCAACAAACCAGTAGGACCCACCTTGCACATGATTGAGATCACTATTATATTGTGGGCCCCTTGTGATCTTTACCACTTGGCTCCTTTCAATATATACCCATGTTCACAATAAGAGGCTGATCTAAGTATTTTGAAACTTGCTTGGTTGCTTCATTTGCATGATGGATTCATTACTTCTTTCTGGCCAACTGATGTTTTGGACCTGCTAGAAATTATTATGATTCTTGGACACCTAGAGACACGGTATTATTTAATCTACTATATATATATATATATATATACGAATTTCTTATTTTTATACCAAAGGGTCATCTCATGGATCCTTTAAAGGGAAGCCAAGTCACAGGGCCTCAGGAAAATTCTCCAAGACAGAGATTCAGTTAGATAGATCTCCATCTATCTATGAAGGAAAGTAGTTTGTTTTGTTTTGTTTTGTTTTGTAGTTATGAGATCCACGGAATTGGGTTGCTTCAAATTGTGTTCTTGATGTCTTTGGAAAGCTCTCGAGGAGGAGGGGTGCATGGACTTGGTTCCATGTTTGGACTTGTGGTGCAAAACTTCTTGAATAACAAATGATTTTTTCACTGAAAATTAAATTAAATTAAATTAAATCATAGCTGAGATTTTTGGAGGAATTGGACTGTGTATTTGGTGTTGTTGGAAAGATCTTCATCATGAGCAGGATTTAAAGGAATTTAATTTGATGAGATTTGGATTCAGAATGTGGGAGATATTGATTTTGAAGTGATTTCTGCCACTGAAAATTCAAAATAAATTCCAAAAAACCAGGTTTTGGAAGGAAAAATCAGTTGAGGATGTGATAAACACTTGGGCAAAAACAAAAGTTATAGTTCTATTTTGCCTCTCTCTCTCTCTGGTGGTCTCAAAACATTGGATCATGTGACCCATCATCATCACCCACCAAATGCACGAAACCACTTTGTTTTGACTCAGCTGTGGTTCTCTATATTCATAGGTCTTGTGGATGATGGAGAACCACACCTTAGTCACCAGGGTTCCACCTTGGTTACCTATCCTATAAACCCTCCTTACTTCCCCCTTGGTTTTTGACTCAGGTGTGGTGGTTCTTGACCATGGATCTCAATGGTGACCAAGAACCAAAACTTAGTCAGAAGGGTTTCACTTGGGTAATTGTGTAAACCCTCTTACTTTCCCCCTCACCACACCCCCCCCCCTTTGCCCCTTTGCATTTTAACTCAGTTGTGGTTGTCTCTCAAGATCTCAATGACATCCTTTGTTCCCTTTGCACTACTCAAGTAACTACCCGTGTTGTGAAGGTAAGTGTAAAAGCTTACTCATCATGTAAACTAGTGTGGCCTGTGCTGTTGGCCAAAGTGCTATTATGTCCTCAGCTGATTTTTCCTTGCAAAACCTGGTTTTTTGGAATTTATTTGAATTTTCAGCGGCAGAATTTTTTTTAAATCAATATCTCCCACATTCTGAATCTAAATCTTACCAAATAAATTTTATTAAATCCTCTCGTCGAGATCTTTCCAACGATACCATACGCACATTCCAATTCTTCTGAAATTTTCAACCATGATTTAATTTAATTTTCAGTAAAAAAATCATTCAAATATTCAAGAACTTTTGCACCACAAGTCCAAACGTCATGAAACCAAGCCCAACACCCCTCCTCCTTGAGAGCTTTCCAAAGACATCAAGAAACCATCTGGAGCATCCCAGTTGGGTGGATCTCATAACTACAAAACAAAACAAACTACCTTCCTTCATAGGTAGATTATCTTTTAACACTTACCTTGCTCATGTAAATTGGGTCACTTTGATTAGCACATCACCGAAAGAAATTCTAAGACTTTGACAACCTGAACCCAAAAATAAAAGTTATGTGGTTTTACATGATCTTTTACACAACCATGTAAAATGACCGTAAATTTTAATATTTACACAAAGTCTAAATAAATTTCATTTTGTTATTTACATTTACACGGAATGTAAGTCCTAAACCATAGTATATATATACACACATAACATTAATAACTATCTATGTAAATGGGTAAGTTACACAGGGAAGCAAGGAATGTGAGAGGTTACTATGTAAATGGGTTATTAGGTAAGACATTGAGCAATGTTCACAAGATAGGTAGGTAGGTAGGTAGAGATGCATATTGGCAAGGGTTAGTTGTGTGAGATTAAAATTGACATTTATGATGTATCATAGTAGCTTTACCATTTTAGCAACAGACTGCTGAGTTAAATTTAAATTAGTTAAATTTTAAATCTTAACTGTAGCACTTGGTTTTTTAATTTTGAAATTTTCAGCAGATAATGAGTATTTTAAATAATAAACAAAATGTTTCTTAGTATTGTGTAATGGTCTAGTGTGTCTAGATTGCCTTTGTTACAAATTCCTGTCCTCAGAGGTCTGCAGTTCCAACCTGACAGTGGAAACTTGGATTTTCTTTAAAATTTGGCACACATCTGAAATGATTTCTCAAAATTTTGGCAAAACGAAAAATAATTTAATTCATGCCGAAATGGTAAAGATACTAAGTTATTATTCTTACGGTTTGTGTAAACATGTGAATAAGGAAATATTAGGAGTGAATAATTCTTTTTCTTTGAACCCTTTCTATTTGAGATAAATCCCAACATCAAGACCAACAGTGCTATTCAATCCAACATCTCTAAAGCTTTTATTTATAGCAAGTTTGTAACTACTAGAAGCACTGTGGCTCACTACATTACAAGTTAATCTAGCTCTAAATTAGGGCTTTTCATGTTTTAAAATATGATGAATGTACAGTTATGGGATCACATTTGTTTTCAGCATTGACGGTTTGAGCATTGAACGATGATTGATCCACATAGGTTATAGTCTTGGACACTCAAGTGCAAGGTGAAAAGGAAAATCAAATTTGTTTTTTGCTTCCATACAAGCTTGGTGAAGGCTACATCGAAGATTGTAATATGATCGTTCTATGGTGGAATTTGGTGTGATATAATTATCTTTGTTCTTTTTGGAGATGGAGAATTGTGGTGGAGGATAGGGCTACTTTCATGGAGAGGCATGGCAAGTGGACAAGAAATAAATGTGGGATAGGATAAGAGGTGATCCAAGGATAGACAACGAGGTTTTCTTGTCTTGCTAGCTACTAAAAACATGTTGGAGTTAAGAAATATCCTTTTTCTTCCTTTTGGTTTGTATGTTATGTGCATATAAGAATGTTCATAGCAGGTTTCTATTTTTATTCGAATTTTTCAAATTGGTTCCACTATAAATGGAGAATTAAAGCAAAATGTAGAAATAGATTTAGATGTTTCAAGGTAGAGGCATGATTGGAAATGATGATAATCTCTAAGGGGTTTGTGACTTGGTCCAGTGTATTTCCTTGTCTCAAGTTAATATATTGGAAAGATTGATGTGTTGTGTTTTCTAAAGTTGAATTATTGAGTGATGGGAAATGGGATCTATGATTTTGGGAACTCCAGATGAAGTTTGGATTTTAAATGTTGATGTTGTGACATTGTTGAAAGAATTTTTTTCATTCTTTCACGTTGTAATGAGGTTTAGTGCAACATTTATTTTTGTCAAAGATTCCAAGGTTATGGGATTGGAGTTGGGAAAATATTTAGCCTATCCATTATGTGTAGTATTGTTAGTAGAATAGTTATGTGTGTTAATAGAAGTTTGATGCTAGAAATGGGTAAGAAGCATTTATCAAACATGATTGGACTACATATTGAAAAAACTTTTTGACTATATTCTAGTGTACAATGCATGGTGGAGTTGATGTGTTAAGGAAACCATAGCGAAAACCATGATGGATCAAGAGAAGGAATTCAATGCAATTTAATCCAACATGTGCATATAGATTTGGCTTGATTGTTAAGGTGGTATGATTACTAGATCATCAACAATGTTTTTGGCAAGTTATTGCCACAAAATAAAGATCAATTTTTAGGTTTTTTATTTGGTAATGCATTATTGAAACATTTTTGGGTTTTACACCCTTTCTTTTGTTCACATTAGAACCTCTCAAATTGAAACCTTTATTCGAAACATCCAAATACTTCCTACTTTATATATTTGGGAATAAACCATGGGGCAAGGGGAAATCATGGCATGAATTAAGGTGATTGGCCATAAGCATTTCAAATTTTTAAATCAAGACATCAAGACCTTTTGGCTAGGGACTAAAATAAGGTGAATGTGATGTTTTTCGCATTGAGTTTATTGTATTATATGTTTATATTGTTTTCAGGGAATCTTAATGTAAATGCCTTTCAAACTAAAAGATTGGTTGGATTATAATTTGTTATCCTTTGGGTTTAAAGGCCAAAAAGGCTTCAATTTTAATCAAAAGGGAAAAGGACTTTCAATTTTGACAATTAGTCATTGGAAGGTACCTTCTTTATTCACTTCAAACCTAAGTGCAACTCATTTTATAAAGATAATACCATTATCATTATAGCATTTTCATCAATATAAGCATTCAACATATGCAATATGAATATTGGATCCATGGGCAAAATCCATTACAATGATGGATTTATTTGTAAAAAACTTCAAATTAGGGCTATAGTGCTAAATTTGACTTTCTTATCCTTCTTTCATCCCCAAATTGATTATAGTTGTGATGTGAAGAAAAGTGGGTACCATTTCATAAATTTGGGTATGGTTCAAAAGATTTGTAGGATGTTATTTTAACAAGGCATGATTTTATCAAGAAACAATAGCAATGAAGGGCCAAGTTAAGCAAATCCAAAATTGGGGGTGGAATTTTTCTAAGGATCAATTTAAGTGAAAAAATCAACTTTGTCCCTTTGAAGTGGTTTACAAATGTCACACACTACCATATCAACACCTATAACTATCATTGATCTTATGTGTTTTAGAATTTCAAATCACCAAAAATGATTAGAAAACACACAACTTGGGATTATATCCCAAACACAAAATATTTCAAACCCAATTCACACTTGAACTAGATCCAAACTAAAACACAATTAACTACATTAACCCAATTTAACATTAACCTAATTAGGAATCAAAATTCAAATGAGTAGTTAAACTAACATTCTTAGCACACATGATCCTATAATGTTAGTATTAATATTGGTTGGGTCTTGGTTTTTTTAAACCATTGGGTCTATTGGGTTTAGGGTTTCTATAAAAAGGAAAACCTTTTCGTTCTAAGTTTAGTAAATATTTTCAAAAGAATAAAACCAATCAATTCAAAGGCTTAATAAAAAACACTTTAACCAATGAATTCAATTTAACAAGTCTAATATTTATAAGACCTTCCCATTCCAATTTAAAGATGGGTCCAATTTTAATTTCTAGTGAGGTGAAACAACATGCACCCAAGAAACCCAACTTTCTACCTTTGTTGATGGATTGGGGAAAGGGAGGCAAGGATTTCTATCCCATAAACATTTGCTCACATTTTCAATACTACGGTACCACAAAAGTAGGGTGCAGTTCATTAACCTAAATCATTATGAAACTTTAAAAATGAAATAAGTTCATTGCATTTCAAAGATTTCACCCTGATTAAAGTTATTTCATTATAATATCACTATGTAAACATCATGTTTCACTATTAGTTGACAAAATTCACCATTATAATTTACTATAATAAATAAGTTTATTTGTATGTTGTTTTACATATTTTATATATGTTATATTATGGTATACCCTATTTTTTTAGGTTATTTTAGTTATTCTAATTTATACCGTACATTATTATAAATTATTATACCCTAGACTATTATATGTTATTATACCTTCAAGTATTTTAACAAATTTATTATAGGTTTTAATTTTTTTTAATTACATTATTCAATGAACCTTAAGTTATACCTTAAGTTATTTTATTTTAAATTCATATATGTTACTTCAAGTTATATTTTAAATTATTCAAAATCATTCTAGTTTATATTATTATAAGTTATTTTATCCTAAATATACTAACTTAAAATAATCTTAAATAAAATATAATGACCTAAGGTAAAATAACCTGAAATAACCAATAATAATCACCAACAAAATAACCATTAATAGCCACCAATAGGATAGCCATCAATAGCCACCAATAGAATAACCACCAATGGCCTACAATAGAATAACCACCAATAACCACTAATAGTTATTAATAGCCTATGGTAATTTAACTTAGAATAACCACCATAGCCATTAATATAATATTTACAAATAACCATTAATAAAATGCCCACTAATATCCACCAATAAAATACCCATTAATATTCACCAATAAAATACCCATTAATAGGCACCAATAAAATAACCATTGATAGGCACCAATAAAATAACCATTAATAGGCACCAATAAAATAACCATTGGTAACCACCAATAAAATAACCATTAATAAGCACCAATAAAATAACCATTGATAATCACCAATAAAATAACCATTGATAATCACCAATAAAATAACCATTGGTAGCCACCAATAAAATAACCATTGATAGTCACCAATAAAATAACCATTAATAGCCACCAATAAAATAACCATTGGTAGCCACCAATAAAATAACCATTAATAGCCACCAATAAAATAACCATTGATTGCCACCAATAAAATAACCATTGATAGCCACCAATAAAATAACCATTGATAGCCACCAATAAAATAACCATTGATAGCCACCAATAAAATAACCATTCATAGCCACCAATAAAATAACCATTCATAGCCACCAATAAAATAACCATTAATAGTCACCAATAAAATAACCATTAATAGCCACCAATAAAATAACCATTAATAGCCACCAATAAAATGCCCACTAATATCCACCAATAAAATAACCATTAATAGCCACCAATAAAATAACCATTAATAGCCACCAATAACCCCAATAAAAGAACAACCAATGGCCAACAATAGAATAACCATTAATAACCATATATTAAAAAATTATAAAAAATAATCTAAGGTGAAATAATTTATAATATATAAAAATAACTTCATGTGAAATAGCCTACAATAACCTAGAATTTCCAATAATACTATAAGGTGAAATAGCCTTCAATAACCAAAAATAACCAACAATAGCCTCGCACAATCGAAAGTAACCAAAAGTAACATAAATTAGCCAAAAGTAACTTAAAATAACCAAAAGTAGCCTAAGGTGAAATAATAAAAAATAACAACAAGTAATTGAAAATAACCATAAATAATATAGGGTGAAATAATTTAGATTAATGAAAAGTAGCCCTATAATACTTAAAAGTAGCCTAACATAGGTAGTATTATTATATTAACAAAAACCTTATCCATTTATTACACATTTTCATTTTCAAAAGAATGGTCATTGAAATGTTATTGAATAATGATATTCAATTTAATTTTTGTTCAAATGACTTTACACCTTCAAAAAAAAAAAGTAATTGTGTAAATTATTGAATTAAAAAAAAAAGTAAACTCAAATCATTTCATTTTGGACAAAATCTCAATAATATACGAATTTTCAAAGTTTAGGTTTTTGTAATGTTTCAAACAAAGTGTTTGATAAATAGAATGCAATGTACCATGTTATCACAACAACTAGGGTGACTTGATGGTAAGGGTGTTTGCCTCCATTCTAAGGGTCAAGGGATCAAACTTCAGAAGTGGTGTGGGCGTGGTCAATAATGTCAAGTTGATCGAATATTCTTCTATCTAGTTTTCTAAAATAAGAGCTTAGGTTGATTATGTGGTGTACATATTTAAGCTAGTTTTTAAACCTAGCCTAGATGGTGACACATGTCAATAACTCATAGGTTGAAAATCATGAAATGATCAATAATATTATATATTAAATAATTTTAATTTAATTGATTTTCATACTTCTTAGTTAATGAACTAGCAAATGAATGGCTTGATAAATTTGTATTTCATTTGAAAATAACTTTGTTTCACTAGATACTAGTGTACCAATTCACTATCCTTAGTAACTAGTCCCAGTTCGCTAAGGGGTTGACCAATTTCACCATGGCAAAAATGTTCAAACACACTCAGAATCTAATAAAACCCAAAATGATAACCTATATAAATAGGTGAATGAAAAAAATAATGAAAAAAAAAATTGGGATGAAAGAAAACTAAACTATTAACAAATAGACTTCGGGTCGAATGGTGGCCTTATAAGCTCACAAGGCGAAAGCCCTTTACATTAGGGCTTTAAGACCCACATGCCAATTTTAAAATTGAATCTAGTTGACCTTGGCATTCCCTAGGTTAGGTCCAAGCCTAACAACCTAAGGCTTAACCCAAGGTGTATATTGTGAAGGTTTTTGTCCCATGTGTACCCATCAAATCACATGTTCATAGAATTGGACCCAAACATAATTAGAAATCTAGAATTGGCCAACATTAATTAGTGCCCTTAAAAAGGTCATTATTTGTATATGTTAGGAAGCACACAAGGTAAAAGGGTATTTTTTTAATTTGCTATGAAATAATGGCATATTTTAAGCATATTTTAGCTATATATATTATCCTAATGAATTGCAGGCACCCTATTTACATTAAGTAAATATTTATTTTTACTTTTTTCAATAAATTACAACTTTGTTTTTACACATCCTTTGGAATAAAATGGAAATGACCCCCCTAGGTTAATTGTTAATGTCTTATCACATGTCAAAAATACCATATAGCCATATGGCCCTTTGACACGTGTTTCCCGTATGGAAACCACCTTCAACATGCAATTTCTATTGATGAAATTAAATTCACCCATATTTGTTATCTCAATTAACTAGAAGAATGGAAGGTACTATATAAATCTATGAACTCTCGTCAAAGATATAGACTTATTGTGGATTTCATGATGTTGATATTACAATTATCATGAACCCCAAATCTTGGCATGTATATATATATGTGTAATTATAGGAAACTTTGGATGAACATCTAATGACCACATTAGGTTTCACAAATGAACAATTTTTAACCATATCTACATACAAACAATGAAGTGATTTCAAAAATATTCACAAATATACAAGGTATGTGGAATAGGTTTATGAATAGGGGTGAAAAAAAACCCATTTGCTAATGTGATTGTGCAAATGTGAACCTTGAATTATTTTGAGGAGTTTAAATCTTTAATAAATTGGCACTTAAATGTTGACAATTGTAGTAGCTCATTAGAGCCTCCTAGGCTTGTGTCTAGGTGAAAAACTTTTTGGGCACTTAAATTGTTAAAATCAATGCCTTGCATTGTTTTCAAAAGTTTCCTTGGAATTATTACTTAGATGTTGCATGCAAATTAAGACATGAAAATTACAAGTACATTTTACCAAAAATTTGGAACTTTTAACACATCATTTTATGGTTCTATTCAAGGTGCACAATGCCTAACAATTTTGTATACAATCTCAACCTTGCAACCTTCTCATAGTAACAAACAAGGTTCTTGGACATTACTTGTGTGGTTTGTTCTTATTTCTTCATCATGTGAATTTCATGCAAATTCCAATCATCAAAAACGATCTTGGGCCAAACCGTTATAGATTGCTTTTACATAAATCTATGGAATCCATTGGGCATTTATTCATGGAGACACATGAGTGGAAACACACCAAGGTGGAACCACTTTAAGCATGTTAGAAGTCCATACTAAAGGCAAATTAACACTATGAAGGCAAGATCCAACATGACACCTTGAATCACTTAACCAAATAACAAGGTGTAAATAGAAATCTATGATTATGACCTTTTCACCCTTATTTTAAATAATATTTAAGATGAACGTCAACCAATATTTCAATATATATTGGTCTTTTGAGTCTTCATAACCTTTTCAGAAAAATTAATAAAATTCTCACCACACCGTATTCCATGCCAAAACACTCACCAAGATAATTTTTTATTAAAGAAAATTCAATATGTATTCATTTACTATGGATTGTTACAAGGTTTGTGGTAATCCTTCAAAAGTCCAATATGTTAAAACAATCCAAAAGTTATTTGTGAAATTCACACAATATGATTATACCATATAGTTAAATCTTAAAATATTAGTTCAATTTTAATCCTTTCACATATTAATCACTTTCAATTTGTTCCATGGCCAATTTAAATTCCAAAATCTTACAAAAATCGCATGTGTTGTCATAAATTTATGGAAAATGTAGTGTGTTTTCACCTTTATATCACCTAATAAAATTGGTTCTATGTTATCTATTATTTCCTAAAATTAATTTATAATTATGTTATTTTATTTTATTTTTTCCCTTTATGTATGATGCACCTTCTAATGCCAAATCGGCAAGTGTCAAATGTAGATCACTTTTATTTTAAGTAAGGACTTTAATGAATTGGAGGAACCTTTTCGTTTGAAAGCAACATCCATGGATGTTTTTTCTTTTTCATTTTTATCCAAGTATCAAGGTGTAGTAGGGTTTTATACTCTCATTTTGGAGCTTCAAAAATGATGAAATGAAAACAAACGAATTCAAACAGTAAGAACTTAAATTTCTTTAGGAATTCACAATTGAATCTTTGATGTGAGGTGCAACTCTCTACAACCTCAATGCAACTTTTTTTATATACACACAAATATTTTAAAATAACATAATGTTTATAGACACTAAAAAAAAAACCCCAAAAAACATAATAACATTAATAAAACATTATAAAATAAAAAGATAAAATGAAAAGTAATAAATAAAAATATGGAAAAATGAAGAAATAAAAGGCAAGTTGTAGTTACCCATGCAAAAGCAAAAAGATAAAAGTAAAATACTACAATGACCAACAATTTAAATGTCCAACATTCAAGACCAACATTGTTGTCATTGAGAATTAATTGTTATTATACTTTTCTTTTTTTTGGAGTAATGGCTCCTACTACATACCATTACTTTGAAGTGAAAGGAAAATTGTTTAATGTAAAAATGTTTCTGAAAACATGCCAACCACCATGTAGGTAATTCCACATTTAGTTTGTTTCATGAAGGAAAATGTGAAAAAGGTTTATCCATCCTTTGAAATCTAAATTACATTTATCTCTACTAGTTGAAAATACTTTGACATAGAGCTCTACAACATTTTGGAAATTCAAATTGAAAGAATAAAACACATATGTATTAATGGGTTTCCTAAAAATGGTGATTAATGAGAATTTGGGCACCATTGGCCTTCATTATGCATTACAATACTCCAACATAGAGCTTTGCAAAACCTTTGAAAATTTTAATTGAAAAAATGTGTCGCCCATATATGTTAGTACAAGTTTAACTTAAATGGTGATTAATTACATGGCAAAGGCAACATTGGCCTTCATCATGCATTTGAAGGTGCTAGATTTTATTTCATGGGGTCATAATACATTCAATCGCTATTCATCACAATAGTGCCTTTTAATAAGTAGAAAATGTTTTTCAAAATTCTTCTCAACATTTGCTCATAGTTAATACTATAAATACACCATTAACATTTTTTCCATCTAGTAGACAACTAGAAATCTATTTGTCAACTCACAAGATATTAATCTATGTATGCAACCCGTGCACAATAACATGTAAAACATTAAGCAACTCATGAAACAAATTTGCTTCAAAACAAAGGAATGAAGCATATGAAGGAGATGATTCAAATATATCTAGATACAATGTACATGTGTGGAGCAACTTCACTTTCTTTACAATGGGATTACAAACCTCCAAAATGACTTGTGCAAATCTGCTAATGACAAGTTGTAGGTAGATGGCATTGTAGTGGTGTTCACCACATTGAAATGCTATTGGTATTCAACATATTAAAAATTGGATCCAAAAATTTGTAATCCATTGCATGCCATTAAGTCCTTCAAATAATTGGAAACATTGGACACAAAAATGTCTTGATATAATTTTTTTTAATTTTAAAATTGGCACCAACACACAAGTTTGATATCACAACATACTAGTTGTAAGCATGTATGTACTATTGCAAGAACTTGATAGGAACTTGATTAGAGGATTGCATTAATTTTGGCAAGGGAAGCAAGTTAAATGACAGCAAGTAACAAAACAATTTCACACACTTCACAATTTGTGCCACTTGATGCACTACATTAGTCTCTATATAACATCTTGGCCAATAACAACCTCTACTTCAAGATGATGTTTTTGGCTAGGGAAAACATATTGGTCCACCTATATTGTATGTTTCTTAAATTTTTCTTCATTTAATGTGTAACAACTAAGCTTGTTTTATAATTTTGATATGAAGACTTGAGAAGGCATACAAGAAGTTAAAGACTAAATGAAACATTTTATTGTAGAAACCAAAAGAAAGTGTGTGAGAATTAAACAATTATGTTAGTGTGATGGTTCATGCAATGGATTCCCTCCATATGAAGTGAGTAATCATCTTTGATATTCCTTATTATTCCATTCAAAAACGTGTGCCGATGCAAAGTCTAGACACACATCAAATGCATTTTGAATACAAATAACAACTGATAGAAGTTTTAAAAATGAGTAAATGTATCTTAAAGTGGCTCATTTTTTGGAATGAACAAAAGTCCATACAAGTCTATTCTACATTGTTAAATTTGTAACTTTTTGTGTTATCACTAGTTAAATGGTAATAAAGTCCATGTATCAAAAACAATAAAGTCCATATTAATAGGAGACCAAGTAGATATTCCAAATATATGCACCTTTGGGGAAAAAATTCAAAAATTGAGGAAAAAATACCTATGTTAGGGACTTATGAAATATGATTCAATTAAAATTGTTAAAAAGTCCTTAATTAACATTTGGCTAGGAATTTTGAAAAAAAGATTTCACATAAAGTTTATTATTTGATGTTACATCACATATTGAGTCACTAGAGATATTTTGGAATGGAATTCAATATGAGTCATTTAATTTTCCACCATTATAATTAACCAACTTATTCATATTTTTGAACTTGGAAAGTTTGCTATTAAAAGTGGGTGTACTTTTAATAAAAAATAATTACATAGATGATTCAAAATCAAGTTATTAATTTGTAATCAATTGCTTATTTCCAATTTAATAAGTTTTATTACTTGTTATAGTTGTACAAAAAAAAAGGCTATTGAGTTTAACAATACATGCCATCCCACTATTCAATTGAAGGTTTGTGAGTAAATCAATAATAGGTAGTAGAGTTTAAGTGGAAAAATGTTTGCGTGATAATCACATCACCACCCTTTTTTGTTCACAAGACTTTGAAAGACCACCATTATTCATCATTGCATCCATTGTCAATTTGGTCAACTTATTTGCCACACTCCACTAAAATTATTATAGGCATATGTGTACACCATCAATGATTATTAGGAAAAGGGATTACAAGTAGAAATAATAATCTAGATTTGAAATAAGTTGGCCCAGTTGGTTGGATATAGCAATGTTGAATGGTTCTCATATCTTTTAGAGAATTGTTAGTTTTGGTTCTCTTAAGAGATAAAAGATAATGAATCTAGTTTTTGAATTAGTTTTTTGGTCAAAATTTAATACCTTGGTTGGTTTTCAAATTATCATCAAAATAAGAAATGTTGGTTTCAAACCAATTTTGAAGTAGGTTGGTTCTCACCTAAATGAGGTTTGAACCCAAGATCTTTTTGAAATAGACTTAAATATTAAGCATAAAGTTAGACATAAGTGAAAAATATGATTTTTTTGATTGAATGATCATTCATCTTAATGGGTTTTAAGCTAAAACCACTGACATGTATAAACTTTAAATCTAAAGTTCAACTTTCCTTTGCACACATTAAGTGTTGTGACAAAGTGGTTAATCTTTACTAAGATTTTTAAAATGTCTTGGATTCAAACCTTGTAATGATAAAGACAAGTGAATCTACTTATTTGGGTTTCTATAAAACCTATACAATTATGTGAACTAACTTTTGAGGTTCACTTGATAATCTTCACAAGTATCATGTTTGAGCTTATGTCATATCTTAGCCAGTATGTCATACCTAGCCAATTTGTCAAAGTGCCAATTCTCACTCAAAAATGTGAACAATTTATTTTTAATGCAAGATTTTTCTTTGAAAATCAATGGATTGTTAATAACTGCCCAACACTGGGATATACTTCTGAGTACACAATGTTAACCAAACAATGTCCTTACTAAAATTGGGTTTACCAAAAAGGTTTGTCAAATAAATTAATTGACTAACATCTTGTTGATTTTTAGACCTATCAAAATATTGTCTTACCAATTGTGGGCTTACTAAAATCTCTCATGTTATTGTTGACCCTACAAATGGTTATCAAATTGCCTTACCAGCATGGAGTTAGTTGTAGCCACCAAACCCATTGTGGATGAATATAAAATGAAGAATAACAAAAAAAAAACAAATGTGTCTAAACTATGATTGTAGTGAGATAGAGTGCAATAGGATCTTCAAGCCTACCCATGGTATGTATTACTAGTAGCAATGAGTACATGACACTTTATACATGTGATTTGTATATGATTTCAATTGTATGGAAATGGTGGGAGTGGATGCATGCATGCATGCATGAATGAGAATGCAAGGTATGATAGTGCACAAATTGTAAATAATAGCCAAATAGACACTAATAGTAGTGAGATCAACCATCATTACAAGACTTCTTCAAGATGCAAACTTATCCTTGATTATTTTGACATGTGGTGTTTGAGGTAGAAGCGATGTGCAAGAACTGAACAATATTCCATAAATATACTTGGAATTTATAAAGATGTGTAGCTAACAAGGACACATAAGTGTTATGCATATGCATGATTTTGCATCAATGATTCTAACTTTGTCACAAGTGAGTGCCATATATTGAGGAGTAGCAACACCCCTTTCACCTTACTCTTAACCTGCTCACACAAAAAATTCACAATTACCCATCCAGACCAATTAGCCTAATGTTTCTTAGCTAGCATTTTGACACCCAAAACTGATAATAAATAGAAGCTTAATAGCTTCATGCTCCAACATCAGCCAGCAGCCAGCCTTATTGTAGAAGATGGAAAACACTGGCAAATTGTTGTCTTTTGTTTCCCCTCTCACCCTTCAACCCACCCTACACCTTCTCAATGGCTGTACAACAACTCTTGCACACAAATATACACCTCATTATTCAAATGTTGGAAATTTTTATTGACATATCAATCTTATTTTTCACTCCTTAGTGTGGTAGGTTTTTCGCTGACTTTCCTTTTCCCAACATGCCTGATTGTCTGACTTGGGACTCATAACTCAACTCTCTTCCTACAACTATAATGTACACCAACATATTTCACATGATGGATCCCCCCAACAGAGCCCCGCGACATTGAAGCTTGAGGTTTCACCCAAGAATCCCCATTCCTGACACTTCTTTAAAGATTCATGATTCTACATTTTCTCCAACTTGGTATGAGATGAGGGAAATAGAGCTTAAAATTGGGGGCAATGGCTTTCCAAATAAGTCTAATGTACGATGGAGAAAACCAAACATAGTAAGCATTTCACGAGATCACTGTCTCTACCTCATAACCTCACTTTCCTTACTTCAGCAGACCTATGAGTGCAAGTTCTTTGATAAATCCATCATTGTGGAGTATTGGCAACAAGATGAAATGACTCAACACAATTAGAAGTGAAATCAATAAATTATCAAATAATCAACTAACCACCCAAACTTGGTGCAAAGTTTTCTTTTCGTGCAGTTTATGTTAGGGTTGTCAATGATTTTCTGAAGGAATCAATGGGGTCTTCTTTCACATGCCTTGGATCATGACTGAACTTTAAATCATCAAATGCATATTTTGACAATGGCTCTGCCCATTATGGCAAAGTTCAAACCAGCAAGAGTTCAAACATGAAAGGTTCAATGAAGTTCCCAAAAGATGAACCCACAGTTCAGTGACTCTGACTTGTTAAACATTTGTCAATGCGTGGGACCAAATGAAAACTATGTTCCATAGTCCCTCCCTTACAGGCAGAGCCAATAAAATCATCTTGAATAGAATTGAAAGATGTGCCCATCACAAGAAAGCATGAGAAAAGAGGAAACCCAATATTAAAGAACAGAGAAAACAAAAGCAACAAAAAACAAAAACAAAGCATGAACAATTGTGATCACATGCATGTTGACCTTAAACAACACCATGTATGCTATCAGCTACCTATTTTACAATCCCCATTGACTTCTCAGTTCCAGAAGTGGGTCAATGTCAATGTAAAACATTGATCAACATTAACTACATCTGTTTCTCACAAGACAAGAATAAGAGGAAAACTTATTCAAAATTTATTACAAGCTTTGAAGAAACACCAACCCTTTTCCCTTCAGCAGCCAATGGAGCTTCCACTGTATTTGAGCTTGAAATATGCTCTTTGGAGATACAGTGACTTACAAAAGAACCAATAAAACAACACTAATTGAAATCTCTGAGTTCAGTAGAAGTTGAAAAAATGAAATCCACATGAGGCATACATACAACACAGGTAACAAAACAGAGATAGCATTAGGGTTTTCAACTGGACATGGTTGCACAAAAACAAAGCAAATCCACAAGATTTACAGGAAGATTTAAACCTTGTGGTACCAACTTTCCTTGTGAATTTCTTTACATTGATTAGTAATATTTTTGTTCTTTTTTATAGAATTCCTCCCTGGGTAGGAGCCAACAACAATTGTCAGACTATCAAATGCCCTTGAGGAGGGCCAATGTGGCCTCCAAATGGAATACAAATTTAAACCCAAATTCGCTCTATAAATCGAGACCATTATGGTTGATACCAAAAACTGCATGGGTTTAAGGATTTAGGGTGATAGCAAAAACCACATGGGGATGATGATAAATATTGATTGCAACATTTGTTCTCGAGTCTCGTGTGAAATTACAAACCTATTTACTGGCATATTGTGTTGTCACTGCTTGCTTTGGTTTGGGGAAGAAAGCTCCAACTTGGTAAGGTCCGAGAGTGGCAGAAACAATGTTGTGCTAGGCTCCGTGTCATCATCCAGGATATTTACAGAGCCTCGACAACTGGGAGAGCCACAGCAGCAAATCAGCTGTTCGTCTTTTGACATAAACCTGTAGTCATACGTCAACTCCTCCCCAGGTGCAATGTCACGTTTGGCAAAGATTATGATGCGATCTTTGCCCCTTGCTGCAACCAAGCGTGAGTAGCAATTTGGCTCACAAGAGTGGTTTATGAGATGCGCAAGGCTTCCACTGTGTGTGGCATCCACCACACGCTCATCATCCACCCGGAACATGTAAGTGCCAGCACCCACAAGTGAGTCGTAACAGCGCGCCTCCCTTATATCTGCCACAATGGGTCTCACAACCTCACCTGCATACTCAATCACCATGTCATTTGCATTATGAATCTGCTTGGTGAAAACCCCCCATCCATGTATTGCAGATTTCCCAAACGTAAGTCGGTGGTACATTGATGTACGCATGTTTTCAAACTTCTCTGATACTGACAAAACTACATCCTCACTCTGTTGTGCTCTTTGCACATCAAGTAGTGTTGTGACTGTTGGTGACGACCCTGATTTTATGGATTCCAGATTCCAGGACCACACTTTGAACTTCTCCTTCCCTTCTGGTACTTTCTGGCAACAACCTGTCACCATGACTGGTAAATTCTCGACAAAAAGCCGCTTGACTAGAGCAGCAGCTAGAGCCTCAGGTTCCCTGTGGCCACGCCTTGTTGCAGCATCATATGGCTCAGTGCGAGCACAACCAGAAGCATTCACTACAGGCTCATAAGCAGAGCAAGCAAGCCGGTCCTGAGATGCTGTGTTGTTTAAATGCTGAGCCTTTGCAGGTCGCCTGTGCTTCCGGCAGTAGGAAACAAGCCGCAGTGATGTCTCCCCATTGGCTCTCCTTCTCTCTTCTATGGCTTCCATGCGGAGGCTAGAAGCTCGAGCACACAGGGGATGATATGCCACACGGCAGTGACTGTCTGCACACTGGATGCAAGCTCCATATGGTACTCTACATACACTACAAGTCAAATTCCAGCGTTCTTTGTGAATAGCATTGATACCATCCACGGGCTCCATCCTCTTGTTATCCACCATCGATAATTCAGGCATCCATAATGCACATGTGAGATGTGCCCAGCGCCCGTCCGTTGTCCTCTTCATGGCTCCACTTGTGATGGGGCACAAGCAGCATAATGGTCGCTGTTTTGGAGCATCAGCACCACACAGGCTGCAAAGCCAAAGCTTCCCATCTGGTGGCTCGAGCACTCCATAACAATTCATATGTACAATTATGCGGCACTTGTCACACTGCAGAAGGAGATTGTCCACATACTCCACATCAAGGTAGCACACTGTGCAGCGATCGAGGTGTTTCCATTGCACTTCAACAGGCCTGTACCCTGCAGGCAACAGATCCTCATCTACTTCGCCAGGTGGTAAAGGTGATTTGTCTGACCACCCCCTGTACTTGAAGCACATTCTTGCATGTGGTAGACCCTCGATAAGCTCTGACACTCGGGGATTACTGAACCCAAACATAGCTGCGCCTGATCGTATTCTTCGTCGCTTCTCTTGCTCTGGACTCAAAAACCTCCCAGCTTTCTCTTCAGCTTTCTGCAACTTTAAGAGTATCTTCTTCCAGCAAGCTGATGGAGAATTGCCATCAATGGGCAGTTCATTGTTTGGAGTAACTCGGAAAAGAGGGATTATTCGCATGCCTGGGTTCCTGAGCACCTCCATTTTGTACTCAACAGCTGCCACATCTGCCTCTTTCATTATTGCAAACTTGCGCACAGCTGTGTAACCTTCGGTCCAAATATGGTGCTGATCATGGAAATGCTCAGAGTCCCGAACAATTTGTCCCAAGCTTAGCACCACAAGTGTTCCCAGTTTCAAGGGAAGAGTGAACAGACTGTTCACACTCTTCCGGATTACACACTTCCTCTCATCACCCACAAAGTCATGGTCATCACCTTCCACCTCTTGCCGCTGTCGGTCAATACAACCACTGGTGCCAGGAACTCCTGGTGAATCAACCTGTATGTGTGCCATGCTTTCAGGAAGCTTACACTCTTTCAAATACACCTCTACTTCCTGTAATCCTTGGTGAAAGGCCACCCTTTTGCATTTGCAGTGATACTTGGACAACAAACCTTTTGAGAAAAGCACGACATTTTTGGAGTCAACTCTTGCATGATCATAGCTCCCAAAAAACTGGACAGCAATGACACTGACACGAGATGTAGGCTCCATGCCAAAAGCTCTTGCATGCTCTTCATCCATTGCAATAGCAGGCCACATTGGATAGCCTTTCACCTTGGCCCACACAAGATCCCCTTGCCCTGGCTCATCTTCAAAAACCTCCATACTGACAGCTAACGCTGCTAATTCATCAGGATTAGGTCTTTCCCTTCTATCCCGTGACTGCTGAGCTGTAGCTATCGAGAGTCGGAGCCTCTGTGCAGCTGAAACTTTCAGCTTCACTCGCTCCCTTGCCAGAATAATCCACTCCTCTTCAGAATCCTCATAAGTGATCAGGTGCTTGCGTGTGTGATCATTGTAGTCACCAACAACTCCAGTGTACCACTCATCATCTAATGGCCAGAAGACCTTGCAACTCTGACCAATCAGAGACGTTGGAGACACAGCACCAAGCTCAAATTCCTTCCACTTACACAGTTTCTCCTTCTGGAGATTGAAACTCCAAATTGCTTTTGTGAGCTTCTCTGTCTGCAGAGTCATCTCACTGGATTCTTTCACCTTCCCTATTCCAGGACTGCTCAATTCCCAGGTGTGATTTGGTTGATCAAAGTTTGCCATCATCAAAGTCTCTGCACCCATGTCTTTACCAGCTTCTGAATCTTCAATTAGTTGTGATCCCTGCTGATTAATACAAGGAGGTGAAGCAATTCTAAGCTTGGGGATGTCAAGCTCTATCCAAAGAGACCCTTCCACAATGTCACTTCCCACACTCTTCGGACACATATCAATGACAGCAACACCACACATCCCCTGCTCTCTCTTCTTACATTTGGGATCCTCTGATATTCTTGTCTGAGTTAGCCTGTGAGTTAGCCTGAATTCATTTTCACCCTTTTCTTCCCACGTCTTAGGAACCACTCCCTCGTCCTCCTGCAATTGCTCTATCCGAGTTGGTTCTGAGGTCCTTAACTCAGAGGGGTCATTTCTTGTCCATGTCCCCAATGAAGCTGCAACGATTTCTGTCTCCTTACTCTTGACAACTGGTAGATCTGGATATAGATCCACCATTCTCCGCTCACTCTTGCTCTCAGAATCATCAGGTACCCGAGGCTGAGGTGCCTTGATTTCCTTTCCCCATGGATGACCCTGCTTTTTTGCAAAAATCCGTTCTTCCAATTCTTGAAGAGACATGAACTTGCCAGAATTTGACGTGATAGGGTCTGCAGATGTGAAGCTTGCAGGATACTTTATGAGCTCTGCATTAGGCCCTGGTACTCTCGATGCTTCATCAGGGCGTATATTCATCATCTTGAAGCTTTGGAGTGGATGTTGGTCAACAAGTTGCTTTATTGCCAGCCTCTTAGGCTTTTGCACCCCATTTCTCAAGATCTGGAAACTTTTCTTGTTGTGTCTATAGATATGAAGTAACTTGCTGGATGCACTCCAGTCTTCTGTGCTGCATCCTTGGTTCCAATCAGCCTCTTCCTCAGAAAGTCCTTCTCCACTTCCAGAGTTCTGAAACGCTAACCCCAAGTTACCATCATCTACCATGTCTTCACCCTGCTCTCCTCCAGCTTGTAAGTTTAAGGAGGGAAACTCTCTGGTGAAGCAATCTGTCAGTAAGGCAAGTTTCTGTTTCTTGACAGATCGGGATTTCCAAAGCCCATTTGGTTCCTCTGTGACTTCATGGCCTGCATCTTTGGGCCATTTTCTGCTTCGCACCTGACCAGCTGAAAAACACGTGCAATCCAGTTAGTGTCTGGGGAAAGACTGTAAATTCACATTTCCAGCCTTTAAAAGTGTGATCTGGAACAAGCTTACCTAAACCATTTTCCTCGAGACTCGTCTCAGTTGCCCCCATATCAACTTGCATCAAGGACTGTGCCAGTATAAACTGCTTCTGCATTATCACACTTTACAGCTTCCCCTACAACCTAGCTATCAGATGACAGCACATTACAGGGTTGCATATCTCCAAGTTCCTCATCAAAACCAGGGACAGTATTCAGATTTGGAAATGTTTCATCATCCCTGGAAGACCTCTGATGGAACACATTTGGCATGATCACCTTGAATTTGACACTCCTCCTGCTTGCCATTTTTGCTACCTGTCCCAGAACTGCATAGTATGCTGCTCAGTGTAATGCTCAATCTGTTGAGCTGTGCAACGCTCAATCTGTTGTGCAGTGTAAGGCACACACAAAAAAATGATAAACATAGACATAATTGATCCAAATTCAGTCTCTGTAGCTTTTGGACCTCCATCCTTCTGCAATTATTAGTGCCACCAGTCTTTCTGAATGGGCTCTTCAATTGAGCTGATCTAGAGACCCCATCCTCATCTAAGGTTGCCTCATTACCATCCCCCTGAATTTTGTACTATTAGAAGCCCAGTCAACTAATGCAAATCACATGAAGATTCCAATCCATGTCTCATAGAGGTCATTCAGGTATTTGTTTGTCCAATACCTTAACAGCAAAGTAAGGTGCATCAGAGCATTATCAAGATTTCGAAGCAGCAATTTCATTGAAAAAAATGCTTTTGACCATCTGAATGAATGCTGTTGCTACAAAAACACACAAACATCTATGATCTCTTCTCCTTCTTGGGGATGTATGTGCCAGAAATAAATGGCCATTGATATGGCATCACTGATCTAGTTTTCTGCCGTTGACAATTTTGCTTCTGAACTTCAGGGTCAAAAAGCAAGAGATTTTCTCACCTGCTGCTGCTACAATCCTGCCAGCTCTGTCTCCAGTGACCTCACTGGAATAGAGCCACATCATCTGAACATCCATATTCCTCCAGTGGATCAATTTCCCACAGCTCAACAAACCATTGCATCTCACTCTGATACCTGATATATATAAGAACTGCAATTCTTTAAGAAAGTTTATCATATAACTGTGAATTTCAACCCAACCACATGCATGATTTTTGTTATACTTGCCATTGAAGTGTAATTCAAACAAGCCAACTTGTACAACACAAAAGCTCAAAAAACTACAATGAGAATCTGAACTCATTTCTTGCCCAAAATATCAGAAGGAAACAAAGAACCAAACCCAACCCAACCCTAAACTGACAGTATTCTAGCTTTGGAATCTGACAAACTTAAACTTCTTCGGCACCCAGGCCAACACCTTCCCAAGCTACCTCAAGCAAATCCAAATAAGCCTTTCATCTCATGTGAACTGAACAGCACATAACTGGTGTAAAAGAGAGAACCACAGAAGAAAAGAGAAAGAAGCCAAAACAAATCAGAAAGAAAGAAAAAGAAAAAGCACAAGCTTGCACCCCAACATCTCATCATATAGAATCCATCTCTGCTCCCTCAGCATGCAAATCTCTAGCTGGATTACAGAAAAACAAAAGACTTGGGAGCTCACAACATGAGCAAGAACATAAGTTCACCGAAGCAGCAGCAGCAGCAGCAGCAGAAAACATGATAGATATACCAGATGGTTTTGGAGATTGTACCTCACTCAACCATTTCCTCAACAAGCTACAAGTGTACCACCATCCAGTCCTGGTACATCTTCACACATGGGTCCTTGTCTCCTCACGTCCTCCTTCTCACTCACAGACCCCTCCAAAGCACCCATCTAGCAGCTACTTCCCAAAAGAAAAGGGGAAAAAACCAAAAAAAAAAAACCAGCTGACAAAAACCCTGCAAAAGCTTCTTCTTCTTCTTCTTCTTCTTCTTCTTCAATTCCCAAAACCCATTCCAAAATCCATCCCAGCACAAGTATCTAGCCCAGCACCCTCACAAAACCAAACGCCCCTTGGAGGAGGAGGAAGAGGAGGAGGGAGGAAGAAGAGCCTTCTTGCACTACTTCCCCTCCAACCTCTCTTTACACTACTACAACCCCTCCCATGTCTCCCATTTTGTGCAAGAGGATGTGAGTGCTTGAATGGTGCTACATCACTCTTCTCCTAGCCCACTCCATAACTTCATTTGCCAAATGAAGACTGATGTTGTCTATGATGTTTCTCTCTACCCTCTAACATGGGGTGCTTGGGGTTAGCCCATCTATGTGAGTTGGGGGCGGGGGGAGGGGGAGGGGAGGGGGGTACTCAAGGCTAAGCGATGTGGGTACTTATGTATGGTATGTGTGGGATGTGGGTGACTATGTATGGTATGTGTGGAAGTGGGTGCTTATGTATGGTGTGTGTGGGATGTGGGTGCTTATGTGTGGCATGTGGGTGCTTATGTATGGTATGGGTGGGATGATGGGTTGTTGTTGTTGTTGATGTTGTTGGTAAAGTTATGAGAGATTTAGGGTTTGTAGTTTCCCGCCATCAAAAAGGTAGATAGATGGGGGTGGTGTTATAGAACGCGCCAGAGCTACTTACTTGGCAATTTCTAATTTCTGAATGAAATATAAAAAAAGGGAGAGATGAATCACTCACTCATTTCACCCAAATGGAATTTTTTTTCCTTTTTTTTTTTTTTTTGGCTCCCTAAATTTTGCAAGTTGTTTTGCCAACCCTTGGCACTAGGTAAAAACTCCCAACCCCTTCTTCCTTTTGGGAAAGGACCATTATTTTCAATGTTCAGTATAATTATTAGGGTTGAGTATAAGCCTGAATTTGTTTTCTTAGTTATCTTGAGTGAACTAAATAGTTCTGTTTACAGAAGAAGAATGGGTCTTGCTCATTACTTGTGCACTTTGTACTAAGGCAAGGATATTGTGTTTAGATTCATTCTAGAGTATATAGTAGCTTAAGGGATTTTTATAAGGCCCCTACTAGGTAATAATAATAGGTCTATTTTTAAATGAGGATTTTTGAAATAGGATATTTTGGCTTGTGTTGAAACTTGAGATTAGTTATAGAAGTTAATAATATCTTGAAGGATTTTGGTTTCTATTAGAGGATTTTATTTATTTATTTATTTATTTATTGAAGATTATATTTTTGCACGGTGAAATATTTGAGTTTCCATAATTCTTCATTTGCCATAAGATACTTTTCAAAGTAAAATGGCAAGGCCAGAGTGTGACACACCACCCCTTGTCTTTTTCTCTTCTCTGGAGTTGAGTTTCTTGCTTAGAGATTTTCATAGAGATCCACAAACTTTGTTTGTTTATTCACAAGACTCAAGACTCATGTGTCTTTTTTTGCTGACCACCATTTTTCAATGCACTGATTTCTTCTACTATTACATAGCCCAGCAGCTTTTCTTTTTTTTCTTTCTTGTTTTTTTCAAGCTTTTGGCAATCTTTTCTTGAGACAAGAGCTTCAAGACCATACCAGCTTCACTCTCAAAGTTCAACAACCCCCTTTTGGAGCCATGGGGAGGAGTTTACAAGTGGAATAGCATGCAATGGATTGCTACTGAAGGAAATGATATGGTGATTTTTGGGATCCCAAAAAGCAAAATGTGGGTATTTATTGGGTTGCAACTCATCACAAATCTGAATTGGGGTGGGTGCCCGGAAGCAGTTTGTGCAGCTTTGAGGTGCAAATATTGTCTGTTAGACTCATGTATTCTTGCAACTAGTTCCTTTTTTTGTGGGTGGTGCAAGTATGTTATTTAATACCAGACTTCAATCATATTTTTGGTAAAGTAAATGACAACGAGATGAAAAGGGATGATGATGATGATGATGATGCCCAGGATCATGGGAAGATTTGGTGTTTTTATTCCAGAAGAATGCAAGCTGAATTTGCCTATGTAGGCAAAAACTTCTGCCAACATATATGCTTGTAAGCAATACTTGGATAATGCCACTATATTATTATCTTTTTGCCTGAGAAATGGATATCCAGCTTTGTGTTTGCATTCTTTGTCGTCTTTTGTTTAAACACCAGGTGGCACCAAGAAATTGTCGGTGTTGGAAAAAAATTTATCATGAACGTAGGTGGGTCACGACCCATTTGAGGAAGTGCGATTTGATTACTTGGTGCAAAGGAGAATCATTAGAGGCCAATGATACAAGCAACAACCAGCAGAAGATGGGATTTTGTTTCAGAGCTGTTGCTTCGGCATGAGGAACTTTCCAGCTGGGGGCCCTGCTGCACTTCAGTGTTTGAAACCAGAACTTGATGACTTGCAGTGAACAAAGTCAGGAACAACGGTGAAAAAACAACAATGTCAGATGATTTGGGGGTGGGGTGAGGGGCAGAGAGCCAGGGGAGAATCCCAATGCCTTGGAACTCTTCTACATCTTTCTTTCTTTCTTTCTCTTTCCTCTGAAAAATGAGCACTACGTATGTCGAGTTGCCCAAATTTGGTTGATTTAACCAATAAGAGCCTAATAAGACTAACTCCAGTGGTGTTGAGTATGCGACCTTGCAAATTAACATTGGATGAAGAAAAGTCAAAACATGCGAGTTTGGATCAGCAAAATGGTTTTTGGCGCAGCAGTTATGCTCAATTTGCTGAGGTTGGTAAAAGGAGTGGCCAAGGCTATAACACCTGCCTGCTGTTGTTTGGCTAGATCATTTGATTGATCCATGTGGGTTGCTATTAGTAATCTCCCACCTATCTTAGTTTTATGGGTGGGGTTGGCAAAAGAATAAATTACTAAACTTGGATGTGAGAAACATTTTTTTGCAGGGCTCTAAATCCTTTCTATGGACAACCACTTTTACCTCCTTTTGAAGAAGCATTTTGCTTTCTTTTTTTTTGGGAACAAACAGGAAAACCCATTGCAAGAAACTTTGAAGCATTCTTTCAAAATCTAGTCCAATTTACTCTCACCCATGAATGTTATTACAAATCCATCTGTTGAATTCAAAATTTACACACTCAGAAATCTTTGGTAAAAATTATTTGTTGAGTGAGTATTATATGCATGGCCCAAGTCTAAGCATCTCTAAACTTCTCTCTTTTGTTGAAAAAAAACCTTCTGGCTGCCGATTGCTGTACACATTTTTGTGGCTAGACCCTTTGTTTGCAGTTAAAAGTGTTGTTGTGAAACTTTTTCTTTGTAGTCGTTAGGTGGGTTGGTAAACATCAAGTGCCATGGAGCACTTCAGCCACAAACTTCTGATTTCTTTTTCTCCAAGTATGGGTATAAAACACCCAGCACATTTGTTTGCTTCCATGTTGATGAAAACGCATACTTAAATCTTATGGAAGCCAACATACTACATGGCGAATCCTGACTCCCTTTGCTACTTAACAAATCAAGCTGCCCTGATCCACCTAGTGATAACTCCAACTGGGAGTGAATATGACAACCAGATATATCCTAAAAAGAAGAAACACTGGAATGCATGTTTTTACATGAGAAATGAGGAATTAGAGTTATCCGTAAAGTAACCCTGTCTTCACCCTGTCCTTGAGCCTCCTTTCACCCCCCTATTCCCTCGTTCAGTGGTATCCGCAAGGAAAAAACATTTTAATAAATCTCAGTACGAAATGCTGAAACCTCAGCATTTAATGCACAAGGTTCCAGACTAATTACAGTAGTTGTACAGTTAGGAGCAGTGAAAATATATGTAGCAGCAGTGGGGGCGCTCAGGAAAGACAGGATGAAACTCAGTTTACTACCAAAATTGATGGTTTTCTTAGTTTCATCCCCCTTTGAATGCTAATGTACTTTTTTGCAGGGTTCTTTTAATCTCACCACCCTGTGTGTGACCAAACTCAGGGTTCTGGTGCTGTGTTTTTCTTACTTTAGGGATCACTCAATTGTGTCTCCAACTTTCTGAGGCAACAACAAGAAAGATAGGTACCAAGAGCTGATGAAAAACTTCTATCCTCTCCCCCCCTCCCCAAAGTGCAAATTTGGATCTGTCTTTCTAGTTTTTGTGGGTTTGGATCCTTGCAATTATCAAGATGCCACACCTGCCATAACACAGATCTCCCCTCTGATCAAAAATTAATTGGTCGGATTCTCCAACACTGGAGGGACACTGTTGCAATACTGATGAGCATACTTGTTGCCAGCAGGCCCTGAGAAGGCCGTTACAAATCCTCAAGTATCGCTTATTGCATGTACCCGAAAGTTGACTTGGGACTTTGTAGCTAAACTTTGTATGTAAAAGACATTAAACTGGTCCAGGGTCTTTGAAGTTTCAACCTCTCACAGTTTGTAACTCCATGGAACACAACTTTTACTTAAAATCTCAAATGTGTTGCACAAAAACTTGCTCAAAACAAACTTACAAGGACCCGACCAATTCCACACCGACAAGAACTTCAAGGAGTGTGTCACACCGTGGCCTTTCCATTTACATTAAAACACATCTTCATGCAAAAGAAGAATTATGGAAACTCAAATATTTCACCATGCAAAAATAATATAATCTTCAAAAAATCCTTCAAGATATTATAACTCTATATAACTAATCTCAAGTTTCAACACAAGCCAAAATATCAACTTCCCAATACCCTCATATACAAATAGGACCTATTATTACCTAGGGGCCAAAATCCCTTAAGCTACTATACTACATAATGAATCTAAACACAATATTCTTGCCTACCAAGGCAAGGCCAACAAATACTATTTTTCCCTAGAGTTGACATATTATCTTCGTATGCATGTGCACTTCATATGCTTATTTTGGGAATGTGAAGTAGAAATAAGTCTGTCAAATTGACTCCTCACCACCACTCAAGGCCTCCCCCACAAAGTCCACCGCCAGGGTTTTGTTTTCTTTTAGAATTTTAGTCACTCGGCGACAAAAACTAATCCAATGTGACTCATAGACAGGATTTTGGTGGAAAAAATGGGCCAAAGTTGTCCAGCTTAGAGGGGGGAATTTTCCATATTTAGCCAATAGGTCAAAATACAATTAAAGATTCTTAAAATTTTCTACTTTCCTCTCTGCTGACCTATAGCCAGATTTGGTGAATTCCTCTTGTGGATGATCATCAGTGTGGCTACATCACAAAATTGATGAAAAAAGAAAAAAAAAAACCCTAGAAAAAACCCTAGAAAAAACCCTAAAAAAAAACCCTGACCACCACCCACATAAGTTTTGATTACTTCTTTTTGGTGGGTTGGCATTATTTCATTATGAAGGAGATTAGGGTTTACCCAAACCCTAATTGTCACCAGTTTGGGTGTTAGAGTTTATCATTGCCAGCTTTCTAGATGATATTTTGGCTTGTGTTGAAACTTGAGATTAGTTATCTAGAGTTATAATATCTTGAAGGATTTCTGTTTCTTTTCAAGGATTTTTTCTTTTGAAGATTATATTTTTTCATGGTGAAATATTTGAGTTTCCATAATTATTTTTTTGCCTTAAGATACGTTTTAACGTAAATGACAAGGCCACATGTGACACACCCCTTGTTTAAAATTTTATTTTTAACAAAAATTCCATTCAACAGCTATCCTAAAAGATACACTTGAAAACAATAATAGGAGATGACTGATGTATGGGAAAGCAGTGATTTTTTTTTAGATGGCAAATTTTTTTTGCTATTATTTTGTGAAATTATGTTTTGAGAAAGACTTAAAATGAATGAATGTGTTGTTTATTCAGATAAAATTGTGTTTTTTTTGAATTCAACGCATTCGATTCATAACCTTTTCTTCTTCTTTTTGGAAACAAATGGAAAAATCCATTGTAAAAAGAAAGACACCACTTTAGCAAAGATTCATCACTTTAGCATGATCAAAAATAGGAAGAAAAACTACTGACAAGAAAGACAAAGAAAAAATATTTACATATGTACAGAAAGTAATTATAAGAAACTTACATATATTATGTTTGTACCTAATAATATTGTTATGTCCTGAGTTTAAAAACTAAGCTGTCATCATGTTTCAGGTGTGGTTTCAAAACTGTACTGCAGTCAAAAAAACAGCAGAAAAAAAGGTGTAAGCAGCATTGATGATGATGAATGATATATGCTACAATAAAAAATTTCAGCTTCTGGCAAGATCTCAACAAGGGGTGTGTCAGTCACACTGTGGCCTTGCCATTTACATTAAAAAGTATCTTAAGGCAAAAGAAGAATTATGGAAACTCACCATGCAAAAATATAATCTTCAAAAAAACTAAATCCTCTAGAAAAAACCAAAATCCTTCATGATATTATAACTCCATAACAAATCTCAAGTTTCAACACAAGCCAAACTATCATCTTTCAAAAATCCTCATATGAAAATAGACTTATTATTACCTAGTGACCAAAATCCCTTAAGCTACTCTACTATGTAATGAATATATATATACTACTCCACAATGATTCTAAACACAATCAATATCCTTGCCTTGGTAGGCAAGACCAACAAAACGGCAGGTTTGGGTAGCCTATAACTATTTCACTTTCACCTTATATGGGCTAAAACAATTTGATTTGGCTCTCTATTCCCTCACCCAACTGTACAAAGTGTCAGTTTAATATGTGGATGTTCTGTGCCATCCCTAAAGGCATTAGCCTAGTTAGATCAGGTCCACAGGCAGCACTAAAATGGTCTGTGTTCTGTACTTTGGATGAAGTACACACTTAAATCCTGTGTGAAAATTGGTTTGAATGGGGTTTGAATCAGTGTTGCCAGGTTCCTCAGTTTGGAGAGTGTTAACTGTTAACCCCAATGTTGAGGTTATTGAATACAGAGTTATTGGGGCTTGAATAACACTTCTTTTTGTCTTTTTTGGGTGGAACTTGCACAAGAATTTTTGTCATGGAATTAGCCTTGTGATGGAATTAAAACTTTGGGGGAAGAAAAAATCTTGAATACAAGTTCAAACTTTTTTGGTAAGCAAGTGATTATAGTCATTATCCAGGTAGGAGCACCGAAAACATGTGTAGCAGTAGTGGAGGCTCAGGAAAAAGGAAAGACAAGAAAAGTAGGAGGAGAAAACATGTGTAGCAGCAGTGGAGGCTCAGGAAAAAGGAAAGACAAGAAAACATGTGGAGCAGCAGTGGAGGCTCAGGAAAAAGGAAAGGCAAGAAACGTAGGAGGAGAAAACATGTGTAGCATCAGTGGAGGCTCAGGAAAAAGGAAAGACAAGAAACCTACGAGGAGTGGAGGCGCCTAGGAAAATTGAATCTTGGCTGAGATTTGCAGGAAAAAGGAAAGACAAGAAACTTAGGAGGAGTGGAGGCGCCTCGGAAAATTGCATCTAGGCTGAGATTTGCAAGAAATTCATCTGCGATGAAGCAGAAACAGCCGCAACAGAAAAAGGGGTTGGAGGGTGGTGAAAAGTAAAGAACTAGAAAAAATCGACAATTGAAAGGAGATAGAAGAGTCAAGAAAAACAACTTGGCAAACAGGGAGGATTGTAGGGATCAAAGCCACATGTATCAACAGACAAGAAAAACATTATGGCATCAAGATTTCCAAAATTTTACCAGGACCTATCTCAAGACCCAACTACTCGTCGTATTTGGTTTGGTATCGCTACTGCACATGACTTTGAAAATCACAATGATATGACGAAGAGTGTCTTTATCAAAAGATTTTTGCTTCTCATTTCAATCAGTTAGCCATTATTTACCTATGGACTTCCAATAATTTATTCCATGTGGCTTGGCAAGGTAATTTCGAAACATGAGTACAAGATCCTTTACATGTAAGGCCTATTGTTCATGCAATTTGGGATCTCCATTTTGGTCAACCCATTGTAAAAACTTTTACTTGAGGTGTAGCTTCGGGTCCAATTAATGTAGCTTATTCCAGTGTATATCAAAAGTGGTATACAATTGGTCTACACAACAATCAGGATCTTTATATTGGAACTTTTTTTCTATTGTTTCTTTCTGCCATTTTTCTAATTGCGGATTGGTTACATCTACAACCTAAATGGAAACCAAGTATTTCATGGTTCAAAAATGCTATAAAATATATTTTTTAATGATTTGATCGAATAGAAATGAGGAACAAAATAATTAAAAATATTTTTTGAAATAATATGAAAATATTTTTATTTTTTTAAATGATCATCTAGCATCTTCAAGCCCCAATGCACCCTCAAAGGCACTATAATAAATGATTTGACCAGGAAGCATGTCCGTCATTTTGAAGTATAAATGAAAACCTTATTGGCGAATATTTTGGTAGTGAGTAGTAACATAGGTGCAATTCCTACTGTATCCAAAAAAATGCATTGGATGGATGCCTAGGCATTGGGAAGGAAGCACACTTTTAAGGGCAAAACATGATGGGAAGATAAAATCTATGATCCATGGATTTCCAATCGAGAAATTGTATCTAAGCAAAGTGGCGCATTAGTGTGTCTTATTAAATGAAGTTTCTATGAGTTGGTAATAGATTCAAAAGATTCAATAAAAAGGTTCACTAAAAAAATATTTTATTTTATTTTATTGAACCTCTTTTTGAATATCTAGCAAAAAAAAAAGGGAAGAGGTGCTTCCTATTTAAGATTTTATTTCCCTCTATTCAATCAATCCTATGGTAGTCTAATCATGTGATCAATTAATTAATTAAAGGATCTTTGGATTATAGGTGTGCGACTCATTTGAATGGATCCAAATGATCTTTTTATAAGATTATCCCTCTCTTCATTAGATGTTTATAAATTTTATTTTGGTTCAATACAAGTAATGGAGGTCAATTTACTATGTTAAAAATTCATATGTATGCCTTGGGATTTTGTTAGGAAGGGGGGGGAACAAACCCTTTGAATAGTGAGAAATTATTGGCTATAACCAACTAAAAAAATTTCAGTATTTGTCATTTTTATAAACTTTGTGTGGTATTGTAATGGTAATAGAATGTCCATCATTTTCTTGACTTCTAATTGTTTTATTTATTTCTCTTCCCTGCAAAAATAAGTATTGATTATAATAAAAATTGTTAATTGTAGTGATAGAAACTATTAATTAACTACAATCTGTTATTGTTTATTCAAAAAAGAATTTAATTAAAAAACGAATTTCTCCATGTCAAAAAAAAATTCATTGATCCATCTCTTATTTCTAAAAAACAAACGGGATCTATTGAGTTTCAAATATTTAATCTAACAAATCAGGTTTCAAAACTCACCTTTCATAAAGTTACATGGCAAGGATTATTCATCCCAAAGAGATCTATGGAAAATCTTATGGAAATGTAAGCGTCTTTTGGGTTATTTATCCCAAAACAATTCAGAGTGTTACGAAGATTTAATTAATGAATTAGGTATTCGTGAATTAAAAACTCTTTAGTTTTTTCTTCATTTTTCAAACAAATTTTGTTTGTAAGTATTCATCAATATAAATGAAACATTTTTTTGTATAATAAGGAAAATTACATATGACCTGGTATCTGAGCAATTTTACCCGTTGTTTTTATAAAATTACCTTCGTAACTGGTCAAGCCATCACCCATTCAAATGGCTTTGACATTATCTGATTCTAAATTCAAAACAATGCCTATCATACCATCTTCAAATTTGACCAACTCGCCTGCCATTACTTTGTTAAGACCAAAAATACGTGCAATGCCATCTCCTACCTAAAATACAGTGCCAATATTAACAACTTTTACTTCTTGATTATATTGTTCTATATGTTTGTAGATAATACTACTAATTTTGTCAAGTCGGATATTTACCATCATCATTCATTATTTTTTTTTGAAAAATAAAACTAATGAAAGTTAGTCAAATGTGTTTTCCATGGCTCTGAGTAGGCCAATGTGATAATCAATCATGCCTGAATGTAGTTTGCCATTCAAATGGTTGTTCAAAGTCTCTAAAGCTCTTTTTCTAACGTGAAGCAAGATACTTGCTGCCAAACTTGTTTGATTTTGTTTTGTTCCTCAAAGTGAATAGTAGCATTTTTAGAGTCTTCCAATCGTTTCGAATCTTCATTAATGACATTTTTCTCTCTCCATTTGAGAAAGTCCATTCACTCAAATTAGCTAGATATGGATAAGGAGGCATAGAATACATGTGATAAGCTACCATGATAGTTAGAGAACATAGGAGAACTAAGTTAAGGGCTTTCCACAAAGTAGTTAGAAACTCATAAATACCTTTATGGCATTCACCTATAAAAGGCCCTCTATGAGCCTTTAGAATTTCTTTGATGCCATGGCCAATTCCAAAATTAGTATTATACATATGACCAACTATTAAAAAAAGAATTGCAATAGCTAAATGATGATGTGCCATATCAATTAGCCATAAATGTCCTATAACTAGATTTAATCCCCAACAGAAGGTTAAAAAATCTACGTATTATGACCAATTTAGAGTAAAAAATGGGGTTAATCCATTAGAAAAACTTGGATAAAATCAAGCAAGAAGATCACGATTTATAATAAATTCATGAAGAAGCGGTATTTCCTTAGGATCTACCCCAACATCTAAAAGTTGATTAATAGGTTAAAAAACATGCACTTGATGCCCTACCCAAAATAAAAAACCTAGTCCTAATAGTCCTACCAAGTGATGGTTCAACATGGATTCCACATTTTGTAACCCGGCCAATTTTGGAGTAGCCTTATGGTAATGGAACCACCTAGCAAAAATCATTAGTGTTACAAAAATTAATCCACCAATTGCATTGGAGGATTGGCTTCTCATAAGGCCATGGTTACAAAAAAATTGAATATTGTGGACAATAAGTCATTCTATTATGCATGTGGATTCATGTCAAATCACAAAGCAAGATACAATCTTTTTCCAAGATGGAGAGGCTAAGAGTGTGAATAACACCCAATGACTACTATTGTCAATTTTACATTTCACAAACATGTCACATCAATGTAAAATAAATCTTGCTGAAGATTTAAACAAAAAAAAATGTACAAGGCGTGAGTTATGAAAGGTCTAATTTGACAATAGATTCTTGGATAAAAGAAAGCTTTGAAAAAATAATAATGATTGTGTGATTAACATTTTGCATATTTTGTTTTCTTCATTCAACTTTTCACCAAATAGGTTGTAGGTTTACCATTCTATAGTAACTATTCACATCATCTTGTCAAAAAGATCAAACACTTAATAGAAGACCCACCAACAAAAAAATTAATTAAAACTCATCTTATAAAAGTTTTTTCCTCTAGTTCCTCAAAATATAATCCAACAAGCATTTCCATTTGTATATCATTTACCCAAAAACTAACCCCAAGGAAAGTTACAATAGTAGGATTAAGTCTCAAAACTTGTGAAACGGGGCATGTTTTAATGTTTCCCTACATATGCAATACATTGCACATTACTTTCAAAAAGAGGTAATGTCGTCATCTCCTTTTCCTCTTTACCAATGCAAGAAGATGAACTCACAATAAACAAAGACATTTTGAGATTAAAAAAATCAAATAATGCATCTTTCCATGCATAATTTAGTCAAATATATGTCTTTTTGTAGGGTGCAAGCAAGGTAAGGTAGATGACTCACTGTTCCTTGTCCAAAAAATTATATGTAACCATGAAATAGTTTTAATGTATTGAAAGTAAAAAACATTTTGTACAATAATTAACATGATAATAATATTTCATTTTATGTTTAAAATGTTGAAAAACCCCATCTTGAAAGTAGAATTTAGAAAAAAGAATCTAGTTGCACAAAATGTCCAATTTTACAAAACAGACTACATGTAGATGAAATATTGATTTTAAAAAAATTCAACTTAATGGAGCCCTAAAAAATACTTATGTATTATCAAATAATGAATGTTATAATCATAATATATCCAATTTTAATATGAAGTAGGTTTGACACCATTTTGACCCAATTAGTTTTAAACATATTTTCAACCTATTTTTATGATACCAAAGTTGTTCAAATTTTGTATCCAACTTCCCATAAATTAAAAGTAAGGCCCTATGGTTTTATATTTCTACTCAAAAATACTTTGAATTTACTTTCTTGTGTCCATATCAAAAATTGCTTTAATTTTTAATTAGACTTTGGGTGGATTAACTTTTTTTCTATTTACTTTACCTTACCGACACCTTGCGTCTAAAAACATTAGGGTGCACAAATATACATGGCTTCAAGCCATCGACTCTGGGTAAATCCAAAGAACAAAATCTAAGTCTAGTTAACATTAAGTTTTTGAAAAATGTAAGATTTGCATGATGAAACAGTCCCCAAAGTTCATAATGTGGTTGAGTTTGTAAACAACCCAAATTGTAATGGTTTTGCATTTACATCAACCTCCATTGGTTGTGCTAGTAATCCTAATATTAAAAGAACATGATTTTTTAAACCACAATTACAACTAATGAAGCATTATGGTTAGCATTCACAAAATAAAGAAACTTTTGGAAACCAAAGAGTCATAGTGTTACAACATGGGTTTTTCATGCAACAAACAATGCTTCAATCACTCTTTCAAAAGTAAATTCAACCCAACCTAAGTATGAGCAATGGAAATGCGTTTTGTGTTATGTTATTGTTGCATGTGTAGGATATAAAAGGGGCATCATCAACTACATGGTTGCCAATGGAATTCAAACATTCCAAAAATATTTGAAGATATCTCACCAAAGTATTTAGATTGAATGGGAAAAGGTTGTTGGTTGGAAACAAAAGATTAACAAGAAAAAAGTTTAACATGACCCCTTTCAATATTGCATCTTTATTTGGTAATACTATTTTTTACAATAAAAATGATCCTCATTGAATTTAATTTGAATAGGATTTTGTTCTATTTATTGCCGAGGGATTGGTGCCTTTGTTTTTTGTTGAATCACCATTCCTTCAAAGGTTAATTTTGAGGCAAAATCCTTCAATTGACTTTCCATCAATGCGTCAATTAATGAACAATATTTTGTCAATGTTAGCTAAAACAACCAACGAAAAATTCATCTATGAGGTTTTTGAATCTTGTGACACTTTCTCCATGAGTTTTGATTTGTGCATGTCAAGAGGAGGTAGATACTTTTGTTTTGATTGTTCATTCTTTGAACCACAAATTGAGCTTGGTCATCTAACGATTGGCTTGTTTGAAACATCAAAAAACATTTGAGAATGTTATGACCTTGCAAATAAATGAAGTGCTACCAACATATGGATTGAATGTTAAAATCCTTACATCCTATATATAAAAGCTAAAGTGGTGTGTGTCCATCTGTGTGTCACACACGACGTTTTGCGTTTTAACACTACATAAAGATGGCAGAACCGACGGTAGTTAGGCAGGTTTTCTTAACCGTTTGAGGGCGTCTGCTCGCAGGTCTGGCCATCGATATCAGACAAAAGTTGGGACGCTCTGCGCATTGTTGCACTGAAACAGAGTCATGGCGGAGAATTTGGCTTTTATATTTGGCACTAAAAAGTATGGCGTGAACTGTCTTTTCTACTTCAAAATTGGAGCGTGTAGACATGGTGATCGATGCTCTTGGATGCACAACAGACCTATTAAATCGGTCCCACTTTGTTGTTCTCGAACATATATCAGAGGCCCGATATGGCCATTTCTGGCATAGACCTTCATGCCCAAAACATGAACTGACGAAGATTTCTTGGAGGTTAGGTCTCATTTGATTTGTTAGGGCTCACATATCACTCTATTTTGTGCAGGTGACTTGCAGGAAAAAGATCTCTCTGATCTCTGGAAAAGATCAAATTTTTAGAAATTGCCATGATGTCTCTGATCTATGAAAAAACTCTAAGAAATAGACAGATGCTTCACATAAGAGCAGAGCAATGTTCAATGAGACCACATTCAAATCCCTTTTGTATTTCTCTCTGTCTTTCAATTCATAACTTTAGATGCCAATGGCACATTCAAGAGATTTGTTGACCTCCAGAATGTAAGAATCAAAGTAAGACCTGCAAAACCGAATGCCACTTCCAATCTTGCACTAATGGCTTATGAAGAAGATTTGTGTCTGTTGCAATAGCAACATCTTTGAAAAACACATTCTTAAAAATTGCCAAGATCTCTCTAATCTCTGAAAAAGAACTAAGAACAGATGCTATAGCATTGAAGAAGAAGATGCATTCAGATATGTGTCTGTTGTAGCAACAACATATTTGAAAAACACATTCTTAAAAATTGCCATGATCTCTCTGATCTCTGAAAAAAAACCAAGAACAGATGCTATAGCATTGAAGAAGAAGATGCATTCAGATATGTGTCTGTTGTAGCAACAACATATTTGAAAAACACATTCTTAAAAATTGCCATGATCTCTCTGATCTCTGAAAAAGAACCAAGAACAGATGCTATAACATTGAAGAAGAAGATGCATTCAGATCTGTGTCTGTTGTAGCAACAACATATTTGAAAAACACATTCTTAGAATTCATAACAAAATTCAACAATCCTCATCAAAAAAATTCATAAAAAAATTCATAGGCTAGCAGCTTGAAATGTTTTGGAATTGTGTTATAGGAAAGTTGGAGTGTGAGGATCTGTTAATGGAAGAATGTGCATTTTCAGTGTCATCATCAGGTGCACGCTATGTCCTGGAAAAGCATGTATATGTGGAACAAAATTTCTACTCCCAATATTGCTTATAATGTTATTATCAAACTTCGTAATCTGCACTCTTGGTCAGTTCCTCCTCTACATGCTGTCTATATATGTATATATAATTTCCATTAATTTTTTTCAACGATAGATTCTCCCAACAGTTGCAATATAATTTCAACAATATTTTTCTTTGAATTATGAGCATAATAAAATATGCTGAGGTCCATTCAAATTGGACACGATCTTTCTACTTCCAAGGTGCAATTTTGTTCTTCACAAAGTACTAAATTTTGGAATTCAAATCGATTCTAGAACATGTGTTTTCTTAACAATATTTTGGATCATCAGAAATCTATCAGTCATTTAGTTGTTTTTCTGTGTATTGATGTGCCACCAATCATATTAGGTTTCTTCCATGAATTCAGATATCGTTCGTCCAAATAATTCTCAGACTTGCAAGGATTTTCACTTCAACATTTAGAAGAATCTCTCTCTCATTTTCCAAACAAACGAGACATAATTTCAACTTACCATTTCTTTGATGTAGAATTGTAGTTGGTGGCATTACCTATATAGTGTGACGCGTTCCTAAGTCCCGGGGTGAACCCACTTGAGGGTTTCCCCTTGGGAAGTTATCGAAAGTTAGGACTTAGTGCACGCTCCCGACTTCCAACACTAGAAAAGGGTAGAGGGTCGTGTTGGGAGTCTCAGGATTAGACTAGGAAGAGGGACTAGCTTAGCTCGTGTGAATCTGCATCCAAAAACCAACCACATGAGGTTAGTTTAGCATTCGGGACACCCTTGGGTGTTGGGACAAGCCACGGGCACTTGAACACACAAGACTCACCATGGCCCGGACTCGGGGTAAGTCACCACCTTCCCCCCTATAGTATTCTCTGCAGCTCGCAGTGGAGGCTACATCCAAATGGCACAAATTCCCGGGACTCCCGAAATGGAGTCCCGAAATTGTCCCGACGGGACTCCCAGAACTTTGAACGGCCATAACTCCCGACTTCAGAGTCTGATTGCGACGAGGTTTAAACCAAAGTTGTAGCCCTCGTCGAGATCTTTCCAACGCCATGTCGCACTCCCCAATCGGATGTCGGGAAGAGGTCGATTACCGACTTTTAGTGGTCGGGAGTCAAACTGACAGTTTGACTCCCGGCCCTTCTTTTGCTCATAACTTGGGCTGCAGATGTCCAAATGACCAATGCGAGGCCATTTTCGACATTTACGTTTCAAGACCTTTTCAATGACACCAAGAACACCCCAATGCAAGGTGTTTTGGGCCTTGCTATCGAGCTCTAAACATTTAGGAGTCCCGGAGGACTCCAAATCCCCAACTTTGCAAGGGTTGGGCTTCACCCCCACACTTAGCCAAAGTGGGGTTGCGACATAGTGCCAAGACAACACAATTTCTTGATAGAAAAAACTCAAAAAATGTTCAGTATTTAGTTTATGAATTCATAACAAAATTCAACAATCCTCATCAAAAAAATTCATAAAAAAATTCATAAAAAAATCTGAGGGAGAATGTGACCTGGATGTTCTAAGAAAAGTTACAAAAGGGATGAAATTGCACAAGAAAAGGCAAATAGAGCAAACACTCAAACATGACAATGAATAACTATTTCAATGTGTTGATTTCTGTTTCTGTATTAATTATGCCGTTTTTTATGCAACAAACATGGCCCTATATAGTAATGATTTTGTATGCCATGTAGAGGCATTCAAGGTTTTAATTCCAATTGAATAGTTTGTGCTTATATGTATTAAGCACTCAGCTGATTAGCTAGTTCCAAAAACTCAACAAAGATCTGCCGGAGAGGACTTTGCAACTTTTTCGCAGCTGCCTTGAATTCAGGGTTTCGCACAAAGTGAGTTTCTTTTTTTTCTTTCTCTTTCTTAGGGGATTTCACCACCACTGGGTTTGTTTTCTACATAACAAAAAAAAAAATCCCACAAAATCAGAGAAAAGAGCAATGTAGAGAATTGATTTCAACCCAAGGAAAAAAAAAAGAAAAAAAGAAAAAGAACCCAACCTTTAATCGCCTTCCGAGTTCCTCTTACAACAGGAAACCCAAGAATTCAACAATGCAAGAGTGCTCCAAAAACTCGACAAAGATCTGCCGCAAAGGACCTTGCAGCTTTTCCTCAATTGCCTTGAACTCAGGGTTTCGCACAAAGTGAGTTTCTTCTTTTTCTTTTTCTTTCTTAGGGGATTTCACCACCATTGGGTTTGTTTTCTACATAACAAAAAAAAATCCCACAAAATTAGAGAAAATAGTAATGTAGAGAATTGATTTCAACCCAAGGGAAAAAAAAAGAAAAAAAGGAAAGAGCAAAAGAATTGATGTGGGTTGTAGCAATGCAAGAGGCAAGGAGGAGCAGGAGGAGGAGGCGGGGGTTGTCGGGTGGAGCTTCACACACGTAATGGGTGTGGCTTAGGTGTGTCACGGTTCCCGGACTTTGTGTATAATGGAGAGGATTGAACAACAACAGGCAGTCAGGGAACGGAATGCCTTTGCCAGGCGTGCTGTTAGGGTAGCCCAGCCTGCTGAATAACAACAGACAGTGAGGAAATGGAATGCCTCTGCCATGCGTGCTGCCACGACAGCCCAGCCTGCTGAACAGTAGCACGCAATCAGGGAACGGGATGACTCTGCTAGGTGTGCTGCCACGGCAGCCCAGTTTGTTGAACAGCAACAGGCAATCAGAGAACGGAATGCTTCTGCCAGGCGTGCTGCTAGGGCAGCCCAGCTTGTTGAACAACAATAGGCAGTGAGGAAACGGAATGCCTTTGCCATGCGTGTAGGCAGGGCAGCCCAGCCTGTTGACCAATGGCAAGCAACCAGGCGAGGGGCTCGCGCTCGGCGAGCTGGGAAGCAAACCCTACACACTGCGGATAAGATGGAGGGGTTGGTGGTACACTCATTGGGTGCCATGTCACATAGGTGCACACACTGCAATGCACTTCGCTTTGAGCATGAGAAAAAGCGCACCACTTTGTGTTGTGGTGGTGGCAAGATGTCTGGGTTGAGCAATGCTTTCGCCGCCCTTGCACCTCAGCCACTCAGAGATTTGCTCACCAGTGTGCCTAGTGAGCACCAGCCTTTGCCACCTACCATTAAGGATTTCAGACAGAACATTCCTGTATACAACTCTTCATTGCAGATGGCCTCAACGGGCCTGCACATCCATTCCCTGGAACAAAGGATTAGCATGATTGCCATCAAAGGGGCTATGCATCACTTTTTGGGGCCTTTGCAGCCCGCCAAACATGATGTGCCACAATTCGCCCAGTTGTACATCATTGATTCCATGGATGCACAAGTCACAACACGCCTTACAGCTTTGGGTGCTACGGGCGTTGCTTTGCATCAGCCAATTTTGGCAGGGCTACAACAGATGTTGCATGATCACAACATATTTGTGCAACGTTTCAAACAAGTCATGGACATGCTCGCACACGACTTGCCTCAATGGGAAATTGTCATCAGGGTCGACGGCAACGTTGACAAGCACCGCTATAATGCTCCTACCGCCCCCGAAGTGGCTGGGTTGTTGCCAGGTGAGGTTCTTCAGCAACGTGTACTGCTGTGCTGTTTATTTGTTGCCATCGCTCATTTGATGCAATGTTCCTCATTCATTGACATAAATGTTGTTGTTCTTGCACAGGCAGAGGTGACGAGCCGGTTACACACAGGGACATCAGAGTGCGTGCACGCGGCAACAAGCTATGGAGGATCAGTGACCTGCACCCTGCTTCCGATCCGTTCCACTTTGTGTTGTTCCATCCTCATGGTGAGCCAGGCATGCCCCATGCTGTTGTTGCCCCTGTTCACCGACGGACTGCTAGCAGCGAGGAGGAAAGTGATGTTGGGCATGTTGCAACAGATGCAGAGCCAGCACAACTTGCACATGATGATGGTAGCAAGGAAGAAGGTGATGCTCAACATGTTGCAACAGATGCAGGGCCAACATAACCTGCACAACGCAAAAAAATCACTGCACGGGAGTGGGCTTGCTATCACATGCATGATAGGAACTTGGCATCGCACGCCCTCTTTATGTATGACAAACGTTTGTATCAAGAGTAGGGTGTTGACCAATATAACAAAGTGGAATCACAACGGCTGTTTTACATACGCAACAACCAGGGCCCTCTACATGCTACAATTTATGGTGGCGTGGTTGATGCTATTGCTAATAACGACGCCAACATCAACAACCTGGGCAGGCTCATTGTATTGCTATCCTCATTCATTGGTGGACACCGACACATGGCTCAGTTATACCAAGATTCCATGGCCACTGTCCGTTAATCTGGCAAGCCTGATTTGTTCATCACCATGACCTGCAACCCCAAGTGAAAAGAGATTGTCAGCGCGCTGAAGCCCGGCAAGATTGCCAATGACCGCCTTAGTTTGGTCACCCATGTTTTTGTTGGGAAATTATAGCACTTGCTAGACGAGCTTTTGAAGAAGGGCATTTTTGGCGAGGTGGTGGCTAACATTCATGTTATTGAGTGGCAGAAAAAAGGCTTGCCCCATGCACACATTCTGCTCATTCTGCACTCCGATCACAAACCACGAGGGCCCGATGAGTACGACTGCATGGTGTTTGCAGAGTTGCCTAATAAAGATGCACACCCCACTCTTTTTGAGGTCGTTACAAGTTGCATGGTGCATGGCCCCTGTGGCACCATCAACCCACATTGCATTTGCATGGTTGACGGCGTTTGTTCAAAAGGCTACCCTAAGGCCTTCACAGAGCACACCACTGACACCATCGGCTCCTACCCAACATACCGCCGTTGGGATGATGGCCGCACATTTGAACGGTAAGTGTGGTGGCAGTAGGACCATGCATTTGGACTGACAACATGCACGATTATGCTGCCATGCTTGCGTTTATTGACCTATGGCACCCCTCACGTAACAATTATTGTTTGGCTGTTGATGTTGCACGGGTGGGTTTGCCTTTGACAACCGTTGGGTGGTGCCTTACAACCCGTACTTGTCCCTATTCTTCAATTGCCACATCAACGTGGAGGTCTGCACCTCCATCGGGGTTGTCAAATACCTCTAAAAGTATGTCTACAAGGGCCACGACCATGCACAGGTGGATGTTGGCCCAATGGACGTTGTTGCACCTGATGGCGCTGCGCTCGCTCAGCCATGCATGCAGGATGAGATCAAGATCTACCAAGATGGCCACTATGTGTCGGCTTTTGAGGCCAGCCACCGTTTGTATGGCTTTGATTTGCATAAGGAACACCCCAATGTCATTCGGCTTGTTGTGCACTTGAAAGGGCGTCAGACCATCCTATTTCAAGAGGGCACAAATGTTGTGGACATACTTAACCGGAACCCTCACATAACTCTAACTACATGGTTTGCATTTAACAAAACAGCACGAGAGCATCTCAATCCATCTGCACCATTGCGCTTAGCTCTCAACACGCTTTACCATGACTTTCCATGCATTGCCACATGGAAAAAGAAGGAAAAGCAATGGGCACTCCACACATATATGCCAAGTTTACTACCTATCGGCCGCATGTACTTTGTGCAACCATCCGAGGGGGAGAGGTACTTCTTGTGTCTTTTGCTGCACCACGTGCCTGGGGTTACGTCTTTTGAGGACCTCGTGTGCACCAATAGGCACTTGCAACATCCCACGCAGCACGCATCTTTCAAAGAAGCATGTCAGCAACGTGGTTTGTTGCAGGATGATGTTGAATGGGCCCAATGCATGGAGGAAGCTACAAGCATGGCCAGTGCCTCATGTTTCAGGGCAATGTTTGTTGCTTTGCTGGTGTTCAATGTTGTTGCAAACCCATTGGCTTTGTGGGAGCGCTTCAATGAGGACATGGCAGAAGATTTCCTGTATCAAGCACACCAGGTTGGTGCTCAGCTCTACCCATGTAAGGCTCTGCATGTCAGCCTGCCTTGCGGTTTTACATGGTCATGGTTTGTGTGTTGTGCGGCCCTCAATGCTCATTATGTCGTGTGTGTGTTCCTATAACGTGCAAGGCGAGCTAGCGCGGTAACTTGATGTTGCCATCTGGGACATGGTGCTGCGGGAGTTGGCATTGCACTTAGCACACTTCAACAACAGCCAAAACTTGGCAGCATTTGGCTTGCCGACGCCTGTGGCCCAGCTTACTAGTGTTGTGGTGGTAGACGAAATTGCCAGGTATGATGCGGCAACATAAGCAGCCATGCGAAATGAGCGCGTGCCGTAATTTAACCCTGAATAACGGGCTGTCTATGACAATGTCATGGCCGTTGTCAATCGCCGTGCATTTTTTGTTGATGGCCTTGGCGGCATTGGTAAAACCTTTCTCTATAGTTGCTTGCTTAGCACCGTGCGTGCACAGGGTCAGGTCGCTATTGTTGTGGCATCATATGGCATTGTTGCATTGTTGCTGGACGGAGGATGCACTGCACACTCACGTTTCAAGATCCCTGTGCAAGGCCTCAACAACACGTCCACATGCTACATCAGTGGGGACTATGAGCTCGCAACACTTTTGCAAGCGGTTGCGCTCATTGTGTGAGATGAGGCTGTCATGATGCACAAGCATGTTTTTGAGGCTATCAACAAGTATTTGCAGGACATCGTGGCTGTCATTAACCCAACATTCAAGTTCCTGCCCTTTGGTGGCTTGGTTGTGGTGTTTGGCGGCGATTTTTGACAAATTTTACCTGTTCTGCCCCGCGGCACCAGGGGAGATGTCGTCGTTATAGCTTTGAACCGTTCCAGCATATGACAACATGTGTGTGTATTCAAGCTGCGCACCAACATGTGCGTGTAGAGGTTGCTGGCTCAGGGTGGGGCGCATGCACAAGTAGATGCCACACGACAACAGACATTTGCTGATTACTTGCAACATGTAGGGGAGGGCGCAGAGCACGTGTATCCCTCTGTTGGTGAAAACTCCATTCTTATTCCTCATGACATGTGCTGCAATGGCCCTATTGTGGCAGATTTGATTGAAGAAGTGTATGGCGCTTTGTTATCTATTGTTGAGTATGCTGCAAGATCTGCATACATCATTGAGTGTGCAATTCTTACACCTTTGAACGAAGATGTGGATGCACTTAATAAACTCATCAATGACAAATATACATTCACAAAGCACGATGGCTCACCCGCATAGCACCGCGTGTATTACAGCGCAGATTCTGTGATGCATGGGGAGCAACATGGTATTTACCCCATTGAGTTTTTAAACACACTCAGTTTTTCGAGCGTACCACCACATGAACTGTACTTGCAGGAGGGTTGTCCCATCATATTATTACGCAACATGACCAATGGCCTGGCTAATGGTACCAGGCTCATTGTTATTCAACTCATGCAACATGTCATTGAAGCAAAGGTGGCAACAGGTCCTGCAAAGGGCCAACGAGTGTTCATTTCACGGCTAAGCATCACACTTTCAGACACAAAATGAATGCCTTTCACTCTGCGTCATCGCCAATTCCCTGTGCGCCCTACATTTGCCATGACCATCAATAAGGTGCAAGGGCAGACATTGAAGATGGTCGGCATTTTTCTGCCCAAGCCTGTATTTACACATGGCCATTTATATGTGGCCATGTCGCACATTGGGTGCCCCGAAGGGGTGAAACTGTTGGTTACAGATGGGTGGGAGGATGCTCATGAAGATGCACCTGCCGGTGTGTACACTCGCAATGTTGTTTACACAGAGGTGTTGTAACATGATCGTGCAGACAATAGAGCTTAACAGAGCGTTCGGGGTGGCTAGAATGGCATAGCCACGGGTTACCCACTAGTATGTATAAAATGAAAGCAACAATCTAAGTACTTTCACCATTGTCCTAACTTATGTGTTTCTTATGAGGTGCTGGGATGACAACACCATTCATAGGGAGTTATTGGGGGCATATATGCAATGTCTAAGTGCTACCAATATGTAATAAATGACACCAAAGTGTGTGTTGGACTAACATTAAAATGTCATCCAAATGTGTGTATAATGTTTGGCTCTTGATTCTTTAAAACTCCAAGATTTTGATGTATAACTTCCAATTTTATGCAACGTATCACCTACTCAACATGAAGTTGGTTCAAGACAAGAATCAAACCTAGTAGTTCTACATGGACCTAGACCTGACCTTAGAATTGGATCCAATGGGTCTATATGGACTCGTCCAACAAGCATACATGACAAGTCTTAAAGGATTTTTTTAATAAGTTATAGGTCTTAGGGCTAGGTAGGGGCTAGGGTGAAAGCTTAAAAAAGGTTTCAGGTTTCTATGTTTAATGGTCTTATGTCTAAATTCTAGGGTCATAAGGTCCTAGCCTTAAGCTTCAATATATATGGGCACCCCCAATTGTAGCACAAAAATGGCCTTTACACAAATATTTGTAATGTTCCTTATTGCACACATGTCCACATAAGGCTTGTGTGGGTGGATGCCATTGCTGAGTAACTAGTCCTTATGTTGTTCCCTATTGTTATGTTGCTTCCTATTGTTGTTATAAGGAACATGTTGACGAACCAATTGGGAAATTAAGGGAATTGATGGGAACACCATGGGATTCTTTCGAGAACTTGGTGGAACACCAAATCCAAAAAAATGAAAATAGCTTAGAAACCAATGTTGGAATTGTCCCCAAGAATAAGTCGGAACTAGCCCCAACCTAAAACCCAAAACAGGAGGTTCTTGTAAAGGTCAGACCTGGAATCATTGGTCAAGAAAATTTGACCAGGCCCCAAAAATGGCAGGCTTTAATTGTTGAAACTATTCAGTAAAACCTGGAACAAGAGAGTCTTCAATTTTACTGAAAAATAAACACTCCAGACCTAGACCCAACAGTTTGTGCAAAACCCAAGAACCAGCCATCTCTGGTACTAACCATTGACCTATTTTGGACAAGATGGGTTCCCAAGGTGAAACTTGATGTCAACTCAGTTTGGCATTCAACTGGCGTTGTCTAGAACTGACATGTAATGCTCTAAAGCTGTCATAATATTAGCTTGAGCCTACCAATGGATAGCGGGCTGGTGACTGTCTGGTTCAATGTAGCCTACAGGGCCACATTTGGTGGTAGTGCCCATGTTAGTGTTGTGTCTAGGGTGATAGAAATGCACAGCAGTCCACACCTACAATGCTGCCTAACAATAATTCATACATGGCAAGTGACATGGCATGGGTGTTATTGTGGTGTTAAGGGCCAAAGTTAACTTCCAAAGCTGCATGTTTTAGAAAAAAAATGTTTGGTGTTACATAAACTCTCCAAAATGGAGCCATTACCTCAAATGTGAATGCCCCCCCCTCTGTCTCAATTCAGACAGTCAATTTTTGTGTGTGCCCCTTCTTTGCTCATCCCTGCTCAAGCTTCATGCCTTTCTTTGTTCGTCCCCCCCTCTTTGCTCATCCCCACTCAAGCTTCATGCTCCCCGCTCAAGCTTCGTGCTTTGCCACAAAGGAGGTTCCTGCACAGCAAACACTCAAGCTCCTCACTCTGCTGCAGAGGCGGTCCCTACATTGCAAATGTTTTGGCTCTCACAAAAGCACCTCCAATGCACATCTTTCTCCCTCCAAACTAATTCTATGCTCTACATTCAACTACAGAGCTCCATCCAGATTCCTACCTATCTACACACACTATCTAACAACAACCTTTGTCCTTATCAAAATGCAGTCCCCTGACAGCAGCAAACAAACTGCCTTCATCTTGAACTTTCACATGCCACAAACATGTGTGATCTCCAAATAGAAAACAAGAAGATACATCATGCCCACTTTGAGAAAAGTAATCTTGCGCTCAGACCATGCAAAGAAAGAAGAAAAACAGGTTGTTAAAAAAACAAGAATGGTGTACAAAGAAAGAAGCAAAACCCAAGAATGTTCCTCCTTGTCTCCACAGTCGCAATGAAAGAAACAGGACAATATTGCTAAATGCACCACACTGAGAAGGTCTGTGTGTGGTGTACAAAAGTAAGATTGGAGCAGAAAATGACAAAGTTCCTCCCCACCTCCAACTGCACAAAGAAGCAAACAGCATGACAAGTTGGTGAGAACTACAGCAAGAATCAAAACAAAACAAATTTGAAGCAAAAAAGACAGCATTGTTCACTGTTTCCAACTATGCAAAGAAACACATAGCACAACACCACCTAAAGCAATTCCGTGAGAAAGTCTGCAAGCAACAAAACATAATAACTTTTAAGAGAAAAGCAAGAATGTTGTCTCCAGTCTCCAACACTGCAAAGAAAACTCCAATGTTGCAAAGAAAAAAGCAGCTTGACATGGCCAATGGCACCAGCATGAAAAGCTTCATGAGTGGTGGAACAAAGCAGTTGCAAGAGATCACCAAAGCCCACAGAGCTCTCGCAATGCAAACAGAGTGAGAGACATATGAGCACAAACTGAAGATGAAAAGCAAAGAGTGGAAAAAAAACAAAATAGAGAGAGAAGAACTCACCTCTTTGCTGCAGGTGTGGAAGTGCTGCCAAATATGGCATGGCTAGGTGATGCTGCCTACCTTTGGCCCATTTTGTGTGGACAGGCTATTCAGGTTAGCACTTCCCCTTCTTTCTTTCATGCTGTTATGGTTTGGCAAGGTCACCACATGTCAAAGTTTCATGGTAGGGCCTCCTTTACCACCCCACCTAAACACTATGTGTGGTGCACCCATTAGATGGTTGGAATGCAGCTAATGGTGTTGTTAGTAAGTCAGTAGAAAAAACAGCAACTGAGCTAACCACTGTGGCTAGCTAGGGAACCCAAACCCAATGAAAAAGAGTTTCATGTCCACCCACCATCCATCTCTCATGGTGCAGTGGGTGTTGGTTGGGTTTCACCTTGGTAACCTAAACTGTTGAAAAAGTAGGTCCTGTAGGTAAGTAGGTGGGTAGTAAGGACAAAAGATTCACATAGAAGACAGTCACACCAAGTAAGATTCACATAGAGAGAATGAATGAAGAGTAATCAGGACAACAAAATGGAGAACAGAAACTCATTCAAAGACAGTATTGGAAGAAAAACAAACATGATAACACAGTTGTAAGAGGCAAGCAGCTTTTGATCAAGAAGCTAACATGAGGCCTTGATTTATTGTTTGTACAGGTGCCTCATCCTCAATATGTATGAACAGATTGGAAAGAGGGGGAAAACAACAGGGGACCAAAGAATTGCTGGCCAAAATCAATAGCTGAGAGTGGCATTTATCCCATAAGGGACAAGCTACAAATGAAGAAGGGTGCAATGCTAGCCTTCTTTTCATGAAACATCAATATATGTAGCAGGGTCTATACCAAGTGTGGCTATGCTTTCTGCCTCTCAGCAGACACCACATATTGTAGGGCCAAGAAAGTTAGGGCACTCCATCTGCTCGGAACTCCAGAGAAAGAAACTGCTGAATGTGAAGAGCAAAGAATAGTTACCAAACTGTCACAAAAAAAACACTGAGAGAAACTAGAGTTAGCAACACACTCATGCCCGCCCCATCCATCAGAAAAGTATCCACAACTGGATGTCACCAATTCAGAGGCAACAAGGACAAATGCTAACATATACACATCATGAGCTTCAAAATTGAGGGTATACCTTACCCCATGAATCTAAACAGTGCTTGTGTTGACCTCCAATGTATGGTGTGTCCAGAAACAGGAGCACTTGACATGAAGAAGAAAAATTACTAATCAACAAGGAAACAAATTCACCTATTTAAAGTTTGTGTGCAGGAAGAGACACACAGTGCACTTCTTCATCACTCTGCTCCATTCTCCAATCCCACTGGCCCACCAATTTCCAAAACCATGCCTGACAAATCACCAAATGGAAGGTCCAATGTTGGATTTCCCTCCTCTGAGATAGGATCACTGCAGAAGGCACCCCTGGAATTCCGTTGGGTAAGCCAGCCTCCATTATCTTCCTCACTTTCATAGAATTCATCCTGGCTTTCTGCCATATGACCTCGCCCAAACCTTGGAGGCTCAAAGGAGCTTTCAGGCATCCCTGTTGACCCAGGACCTTGACAGGCCCACCACCTGCTCTCTCCAGCTGCCTGTGCAAATCCCTGTTTCCCAATAATTCCTCTAGAAGAAGCATTTACTGCAAATTGGCTACTCAATTGTTCTGTGTTGCCATCCCTATTCAATGCCCCTAAATTTTCCCCATTATCACCCCCTCCTCTAGAGATCCCATGCAAAAGCAATCCCCTTTGATCCCTTTGTCTTTCATCAATTAACAACCCAGACTCTGGACTTTGTGGTGACTGAGAAGCTGTATAAAATTTGTCCAGCCAATAAAGCTGATCATTATTTTCTGTAAATGGAACCCAGTATTGCTGACTAGACCCCACAAGAGAATCCAGACAGCCATCATTGGTAGAATGTGGATAGGTAAATGGAATGTGATGCCCAGATCTGGCTCTGACACTAGTGTTCATTGAACGTATGTATGGGCTGTTGCTAGATCTTGCAGCAGCCTGTGGCCTTAATTGATTGCCAGATTGGGATAAGCATAAAGATGAAAAGAGCGGAGCCATTGGACCCTCAGATCCCACATTCTGGTCACGGAAATCATCCAACACTGCCATGAACTGTTCGCCTTTGCTGTCTGGTTCCCAGTTAGGATAGTTGCCCTTGAAGCTGGTCATGCCACATTCTACCCACAATCAGTAGCAAATACTTCTGCCACACTTGCCCAAAGCCATGAGATCCTCAAAGCCCATACACTGAACTAGGCTTATATCCTACTAAAGAAACTCTCACCAAAATTAGCACACTTACATTCTTGGAAAAGGCAATGGAGAAACTAATGATGTGACAAAAAAGCCAAGTGTGTTCAAACAACCAGATGAGGATGTCGATGTACCTGAGGAAAAACTTCTCCATCTTGCCTTGTGAGCTGCGCCTATCCTTGCTGGTTTGGTATGGAGAATCATACTTGGAGTTGCCATGGTGCTCAAAGTCAAAGACACTCAAGCTGTTTCATGGAGACACACCATTCTCAGGGGATACACTAATAACACAATGCTCTATGATCATTGGATTGTGAGATCCCACAAAGGACTTCTGAATGCCTTTATCACAGAAACAGAGAGAACCTATAAACATTTGTAAAAGGGCTCCTGAGCATCAGGGTGCAGGAAATTCATTAGGACAAAAACACAACAGTGAAGCAACTGGGCCATAACAACATAACATATTCCTGTGTGTATTGCCCCACGGACTACTGTATCTAATGTACTAAGTATCCCATCTTCAGGAGTACATTCTTAAGAATGAAACATGAAGGAATCAATTGAAGGCAACACCTACTCAGGAAAGTACTATTGCAAACAGGTCAATGAGATTGAGTCCATGTCATATAATAATGAAATACCATGAAGGAAGAGGATGGGTACTAGTAGCAAGCTCAATGCAAGGAGAGGGGAAAACAGTTTGGGCACACACCTGCAAACATGACCAACACCTTCAATGTGTACAGTGAAGTCTTGTACAAATCGCAGCACATCATCCACACACTGCCCCGTCACCATCATGAAACCCTTAGACATCTCACAGACAAAGCTTCTAGATATAAATCTCACTCCATCTTCTAATTCATATTCTAAAGTGTTCATATGCGAGAAACTAAATGGAAAGGAAAGGAAAAATGCTGGCGGAATCGAGCATCATAAAAGCACCTTTGGAAGACAGAAAAAGAGGATGAAGGGTGTGAAAAAGATTGATGCCATCTCCTCAAAGAACAGCAACCCCTTGTACTGCATTCAGACAAATAGTTCCGCAAACCGTTAGCATCTGTGAAGAGCGAACCTCAAGAATACAAAGCAGTCTGGAAACTAGAGAGTCTTCATAACCTAAATCACTGCATCGATATCCTTTGGGTATGCTACATCACTCTCATGCAAGGGCTTAAATAAAAAACCTGAAAAAGCGCTTCAAATTCTGAACGAACAGTTTCAGTGTTCTCTGCACCTCGCCAATGCTTGGGCATGTAATGTGTGTGCCTCGAGATATGCCGCATCACCCCCTCAGGATCAAGGATCTGATACTCTTCCATCACCAGTGACCTACTGAGTGACAGAATTGTTGCTGAGATGGCTGTATACCATATAAGATTGTGATTGCCTATCTGTTATCCCCAACACACATTAATCATCAATAGCTATACACTTGAAAGATGCATGTTGCCAAGTACTCTCCTATGGATTACAATACAATAATGGAGATCTCAACAAAGTAAGCGTGTCTGAAGCATCTTACATGGCCTTCCACAAGGGACTCATCAATAAGCGCAATCAGAATGAGAACAGCTGCGAAGGCACCCGCAACAAATGAAACAAACTTGGCAATCATTGAAATAATGGGTGACGGAAACTGCTTCAAGTACTCCACTGCATGTTTGTAGCTTGCATTCAAACGATGCCTGAACATGTGCTCCAACTGTGGCAGGAGAATGCGTAATCAAGTGAGCATAATGGGGGCATGACTGTCCAACGAGAACTAGTTCAAATTCCACCACAGGAAAGGAGCATTCCATACAAATGTACTTCTGAAACTACTAGGCAATAGTAGTAGTTTTAGTAGCTGCTATTTCCATACAAATGTACTTCTGAATGAAGTTCTCAAGGAGCTCTCAGGAGACAGTGAAGTGTGTATGAAACATTGATTCTAAGCTAACTGCAGGACAAACTACAGGTGTTGCACAGAAAAGCCCTTGAAATGAACAATAAGGACAAGAGGGAAAACAGTGCCTATCAAACATGCTCTGAAGGATGCACCAGTTGAGGCTCCATTCAAGTGTCTTTGTCAAGATCACCCGCTTCTTGGCACCATGCTCGTCCTGACCGACTACAGGACCCATCCCTGGGACCCACTGGGGTAACGTCAGTGCAAGCACACCCTTGTTAAGCAGGCCAATCATGTAATTCTCCTTACGCATGATGCGGCTCACTATGTCATGTGCTGAAAGCTGCCGGACAATGCAGAGCCGCTGGTGGCACTGCAGCTGCACAATCTTGTCCACTAGCATTGGCCATGTCATTGTTTGAAGCTCATGCTCTGTGACCTTCAAACTGCCAGGGACCCCACCCCCGATAAGAACAGTGAGACAAAGGGACAAAAACCACAATAAAATCTGATCCGTACTACTCTCGCAAGGCGAACAATGATTACAGTGCCAATACACATATAGCAAGAAACCCGAGAAACTGATGGTGAATCCAAGTGTAAGAAGCTCCACAAGCCATTGAGTGACTATACACCAAAAACCCTTGTCACAGTAGTACTGATAAACCCGCTCAAAGAATCTGTCCAGATCAGTTATGGCTCCCCACTTGGAGCTTTCACCCCCGAAAAAGTCTGGAGGGCTAGAATTGTTGTCCCCTCCATGTAGTTGATGATAGTCAGGAAGCTCTACTTCAACCTGTGGGTTCACAACTTTTCGGTTGACAAACCATAACTGTATGGGTAGTTGCAAACCAATATATGATCAGCTGCAAAGCAACTGACCTGGAAGTGACTTGCTCCTAGCTATCATGGATATGGCCCCAAGTCCATAGACAAGCCCATCAAAATTCCTATGCAATCAGTTTCCCGACATTTTTACTGATCCATATACTCTTGACACTCCTGAACTAGGGTGCATTAGCAAGTCCTCTATAGCTTCTGTAACAGACAATCCTGAAGTCCAGAGTGACAACAACTTGAGCCAACATGCCAATTGGAAGACTCCAGCAAATCAAAGGCAGAAACAATAGGGAAGACCAACTTCTTAAGAAAGATATTCACCGCAGCATGATGAAGCCCTCTTAGAGTGTCAGTGTTGGGGTGCATAATCTGTTGTAGCCAGCTGGCGCTGCCACCCCCAATCCTGTTATGGTGTTGTTCCAGACCTCGTAGCCAAGGCTGCTCTGGCCCGGGTCCACCATGCATGACCCTTAGCCTCTTCTAACCAGTGGCCAGCTTGTCATTTGGTTTCATAGAACTCCCTTCCCATATGCTACACGAAAGAAAAACTGGATTAGTTGGTAAAAAGACAAACTTTCGTAGGAAAATAGACCCCATGGTGATAAACCTGACACCGGTAATTAACCACCAATGCACCCAGCATGAGATGCTATCGAAAGGAAGATTCTGAGATACAAAGTCATAAATTTAAAAGAAGTACAACACATGTACATATTGAGCAGCACATGGTATCAACAGGAAGCAGACAATCCATCATTCTTGGAGCTATATCTCCCATTCAACATCTGTCATGGAGCCCAAACAATACCAAAAATGTCCAGATGTGATGCTTGAAGCCAACACTGAATATTGTCTCCCCTTTTAGATGGCATTCAAGGTAATACAAAACCTTAATGCTGGAATCCTAGAACAGTGTTTCTTTTCTGATCACAACAACAAGAAGGAATCACAAATGGGGTTTAAAGCCCAAAAGACAGTACTTAATCCCAAGAGACAATGTGCAGACTGAGCAGACCAGACAGTTGATAGCAACTTCCAAAAGCAGGCCAAGGGGTGTGTCCTAACAAAAAAAAAGCTTTGAACCCATTAAATTGCTCCTGTGGTTCTGACGCCACCAGAGATGAAAATTGATGGCAAAACTTGTGGATAAGAGTTTCCCTCATCCGTTGCAAAATCATTCAGAGGATAACCGCGAAACGTCCAATTCTTCAGTCTGAGGCGAATGGAGTTTCTAAACGCAAAATGGGCGTGACGAAGGAGGAGAAAACCTTGCTTCGAAATATCCACGGACACTAAATAGAAACATTAGCCTAAAAGCTCTGACGAAAACGAGCACCCAAAAACAAACGACCATCTGCGGGGGTGGGGAGAGAAAGGTTGGTAGGGAGGGAGGCAGGCAGGCGCACAAACCTGAAGGAGATAAGTTCCAGAAAACTTCCTTCCTACGCCAAGCACACCAACACCAAAAACCTGTGCTTGCAACCACGAACCATTCCAAGGAAACTGGAGCCAGGGACACGAAACCCGGCAATTGAGTGCTCAAATGGACACCAAATGAGAAAAAGTTAGAATCCCTTCGGAGAGGGCGAGGATGGGATGCTAAAGAGCGCATGGGAGACGACGGGAGACGACTGCGCAAGGAGCAGGGAGCGCTACAAGGACGAGCAAGGGGAGCGGAGAGTATGTACTAAAGGGGTGCACAACGACGACGGTGCGCTCGAGACAAAGAACGAACAAAAGAGGAGAGAGTCTCAGTAAGAAAGTAAAAAGTAAAAAACCACACCCAAGACTCACTCAAGGGTGAAACTATGAGGGGTGAAACTGATGGATAATTAAAACATAATATATTTTCATCATAAATTGTTATTTACAACATAGCTAGGTAATTGAAAATGCAAACTAAGTTTATTGGTAATTGGGTTAATAAGTTTCTACACATCCTTTAATGGATTCATTACTTGGAATAAAAATTTAAAGGAATTGTTCTTTGTTGTATCAATTATGGTTTTGTAATTTTAGATTGTGTTTTTTGTATGAAATGAATGAGATTTTTAGGGATTGTAAATCATGATTATATAGATATCATTTGAACTTTATATGTATGACAAGATTTTGAAACAAATCAAATAAATAACTTCAATAGGTTTCCAATAATGGTATATTTACAATTGGGGTACCACTTTTTGGCGATAAGAATTAAGGGCTTTGTTTTTTTGTTATTTACCAAACACAAAATTTATATGGAATCGCTTTAAGTGTGAAAATTAAGATAATTCAAATCATGATAATCCATATGGTGATGACGATTTTTCAAATGCATATCTAATTATGTATCAATATTTTGGTAAAAGATCATAAATAAAAAAAAGAGTACATAAGTTTTTATAAACAATTTGATATGTTTGCTTGCATGATTATTTCATTCACATGTGACCTATAGTTGGGGTCACAAATCCAAAGTATGGTGAATATAAACAATCAACTAAATAGCAAAAAAAAATCATTTTTTTTACAACCCTTTCAAAATGAATCATGTAATCTTCAAATTTGTTGTACCATGTATGACCTAATCAAATGCATTTAATTATCATACATGTAAGGCTTAAAGATTGTTTATCCATGAAACAAATTTCAATTGCATTACTTAATGCATTCCTTTTGATTTAAAAAAATGAAAATTGTAATTACAATAAGGACTTGAATTATTTAAAAGGACTCAAAATAGCATTTGTATTGTGTCCAATATTAATCTATTTTTAGAATTTTTAAATAATTTAATATGACATCAATCGAGTTATAGGCATACAACAATTTAGTATAAATATAAGATAGTAAATATTATAAATAGTCCTTTGTAAAAACAATTTGTTAGATAAGCCTTTTGAGGAGCCTAACTATGAATACACCCATAGGTCATCTAGCAAAATTGGTGTTAGTTTGAAACTTGACATTCAAAAAATTTAAAAAAATCAGGTAAGCACAAACTTGAAAACCAAATATTTAAAAAATCAAATAAGTAAAAAGTTTGAAATTTCAAAACCAATCCACCAAGACACGAAATAATGAAATAACCAAAAAAGCTTGAAGTTGACAACCATAAATAGATAACCAAATAAATTGAAACATGAAAATTAGAAAATTTTCATAATTAAATAAGTTGAAACTTGAATACTTGATAACCATATAAGTTTGAAAGTTGAAAACCATATCACTTAAAAACCATTGACTTATTGATTTTGTAATCAAATTTCTATATCTCAACATAGGAAGATGTGTTTCATGAACTTTCAAGGAAAAGAAAAACCACAAATAAACGGTGAATTTTGATCAAGCATGCATTACGACTAATGAAGCCATAATATACATTGGAAATAAAAGCTTATGTAGGTCAATTCTATCACAAAATTCTTCAAAAATTAATTGAAAATGTCAATTCCATGAAGAGAATCTTACACATGTTTGTGAAACTTAATCCTACCATGTCCTACATTTGTTATTCTTCCTATTTCAAGCCAACATGATGAAATTAATGCTAAGACCTAACACCATGGACAAGGTTTAATAGTTTCAAAGGAAGCACAAGGGATTATTATCCTTGCATAAGGGACTATTAAATGCAAGGATAGATTAGGCTAGTTAAATGACAGTTCTTATACAGCAATTGCAAGCATTGGTGTTTTCCATCCTTTGAGCAACATCAAAGGGCATTTTGCCAACACCACCAAGCTAATTATTATTGTGCCAACAATCATCCCCAACAACCCCACGAATATTGATCTCGAAATGGTTTGCCAAACTACCTAAAACAACTAGCCCAAACAAAGAAAATAAAATATCATTTTTTCTTTTTCATTGCAAATGTGATAATATGTTTTTGATGGTTGCCTAGAATATATTTATGCCATAAACAAAATTGGATTCTCCGGGCATTTCAAAGTCAAAAGATGTACCAAGAGTGATTAAACTTGATAATAAGCTACTAAATCTTGATGTTCATAAGGAGTTGAAGGTGAGCAATGCTGAATTTTTGGATCTAGAAGAAGACATAGGAGAACAAAATGACTAGAAAGGCAACTTGGAGGTACCTACAAACAATTTAGAGCAAGTGCCAAGTCATGAAAAGTAGCATGGCTTGCAAACTAAATTGGGAATGATTTCAATGTCATGTGGTGTTAATAAAAGAAAAGTGCAATCAACTTTCAAACCTAAATACAAGTCAAAGAAATAACCAATTCATCTTTGTCTTTATGTTGCTACAAAAACTAAAGTTGCCCTACAAATTCACACGAGTCACTAAAAGGTTGGATAGATAAATTTTACGTGACATAACATGCACATATTAATTTCTAATTTTGTGCTAAAACATACCTTTCGACACTATCATAAGTTGACCACATGCATTTATCAATTTTATGTATGAATCCACTCAATCCATATCGTTGTCCAAACATGGAGTGGATTTGAAAACTCATCATGTTTGATTTAATAGCTTCTTACCAAGTTTAGTCACCCTTGGTACATCTTCTAATATGCGTGAAACATTTCTTCGAAGTTTCATGTCCACCCACCATCCATATGATCTCATCATCTGTTAGTGGGTGTTAGTCAAGTTTCACCTTGTAACCTAAATAGTAAAAAATAGGTCATATAGGTTGATAGGTAGGCATTCCCATAGAAGTGAGAGAGATTCACATAGAAAGAACGCACCAAGACTCATTAGGAGACTTCAAGACAATTATTGCAAATGGTACTTACCAGAGTATAATCATCAAAATTTTAAACAATTTCACCTCCCTAAACTTTCTTACTGTCATCTAATTTTCGTAGAATGAAAAGAAGGAACAAACAATAGATAACCGTCTTTCATGGTTTTTCCCTTGATCATATATTTTAGACCACTTTCAGACTTATTTGAACAAAAGTTGAGAGGATTCCATCAATAATTGAGTTTAACATTGCAAAATGTTATGTATAACACCATGTATTGTTATTACTTGGTAAGTATCATGTTGTCATTGTAGATGAGTATAGATTCTTTGATGCATCCCTTAGTGTGTTTAATGGTGAGGAGTAGGAATAGATATTAAGGACCCATGCATGTTACAAGGAAATATGCTTTCTCTTACAGTGCTATGTTGACCTTCACAAATAAAACAAAGAAATCTTGCACCTAAAGCTCAACATGGAGGAAAGCTCTAATTTTTAAAAAAAGAAAGAAATGAAAGTATACCAAGACATGACCCACTTAAACAAACAAAACAAGTAGGTAAATAGTATAAACATCAACTAAGCTAACTGCTGTGGTTAGCTGGGGGACAAGAACCCCATAAAAAAGAGTTTCATGTCCCACCACAATCCATCTTTCATGGTGTGCCAGTGCATGTTGGTTGTGTTTCACCTTGGTAACCTGCACTGTTAAAAACATAGGTCCCGGAGGTAGGTACATAGGTAGGGAGGACAAAAGATTCACACAGAAGACAGTCACACCAAGAGAGATTCACATACAGAGAATGTACTGGTTGTAACCAGGACAAATGAAATGGAGAATGGAGACATATTCAAAGACAGCATTGGAAGAAAAACAACCATGATAACACAAATTGTAAGAGACAAGCAGCTTTCGATCAAGCAGCTAACATGAGGCCTTCATTTATTGTTTGTACAGGGGCCTCATCCTGAATATGTATCAACAGATTGGAAAGAGGGGGGGGAAAACAGAGGATTAAAGAATTGCTGGCCATTTTGAGTGGCCAAAATCAATGACTGAGAGTGTGATTTATCCCCATAAGGGACATGCTACAAATGAAGAAGGGTGCAATGCTAGCCCACTTTTCGTGAAACATCAAGACATGTACTGGGAGGGCATATACCAACCATGGCTATGTTTTCTGCCTCAGTAAACACCACATATTGCAGGGACAAGAAAGTTAGGGCACTCCCTTTGCTCATAGATCCAGAGAAAGTAAGATACTGCACATGAAGACCAAAGAGTGGTACCAAACTGTCACAGCAAAGACACCAAGACAAACTACAGTTAGCAACACACCCCTGCCTATCTCATCCACCAGAAAAGTATCCAGAGCTTTTCAGCTCACAGAATACAGCAGATATCACCAATTCAGAGGCAATGAGGGCAAATGTAAACATGCACACATCCCAAGCTTCTAAATTGAGCATAAACCTTAGCCCATCAATCTAAACAATGCTATGTTCACCTAAAATGCATATGGTGAGTCCAGATACAGGAGCACTTGACATGAAGAGGAAAAAGTGCTAGTCAACAGGGAACACAGATTCACCTTTTTAAAGTTTGTAGGAAGAAACAGATGTGCAGCAGACTTCTTCTTCATCGCTCTGCCCCATTCTCCAACCCCACTGGCCCTCCAATTTCCAAAACCATGCCTGACACATCCCGTGGCTTTGGATACACATCACCAAATGGAAGCTCCAGTGTTGGATTTTCATCCTCTGAGATATGACTACTGGAGAAGGCACCTCTGGAATTCTGTTGGGTAAGCCAGTCCCCATTATCTTCCTCACTTTCATAGAATTCATCCTGGCTTTCTGCCATATGACCTCGCCCAAACATTGGAGGCTCAAAGGAGCTTTCAGGCATCCCTGTCGACCCAGGACCTTGACGGGCCCACCACCTGCTCTCTCCAGCTGCCTGTGCAAATCCCTGATTCCCAATAATTCCTCTAGAAGAAGCATTTACCGCTAATTGGCTACTCAATCGTTCTGCATTGCTATCCCTATTCAATGCCCCTTCATTTTCCCCATTGTCACCCCCTTCTCTAGAGCACCGATCCAAAAGCAATCCCCTTTGATCCCTTTGTCTTTCATCAATTAACAACCCAGACTCTGCACTTTGTGGTGACTGAGAAGCTGTATAAAATTTGTCCAACCAATAAAGTTGATCATTGTTTTCTGTCAATGGAACCCCGTATTGCTGACTAGGCCCCACAAGAGAATCCAGACAGCTATCATGGGTCGAATGTGGATGGGTAAATGGAATGTGCTGCCCAAATCGGTCTCTGACACTAGAGTTCATTGAACGTGTGTATGGGCTGTTGCTAGATCTTGCAGCAGTCTGTGGCCTTAGTTGATTGCCAGATTGGGGTAAGCGTACAGATGAAAAGAGTGGAGCCATCGGACCCTCGGATCCCTCATTCCGGACACGGAAATCATCCAACACTGACATGAACTGTTTGCCTTTGCCGTCTGGTTCCCAGTTAGGATAGTTGCTCTTGAAGCTGGCAATGTCACATTCTACCCACAATCAGCAACAAATACTTCTGCCGTACTGCCCCAAAGCAATGAGATCCTAGAAACCCCATACGTACACTGAACTAGCCCCCCAGACTAAAGAAGCTCTCATGAAAATTTGCACCCTTACATTCTTGGAAAAGGTGATGGAGAAACTAATGACATGCCAAAAAAGGCAAGTGCATTCAAACAACAAGATGAGGATGTTGATACCTGAGGAAAGACTTCTCCATCTTGCCTTGTGAGCTGCGTCGATCCTTGCTGGTATGATATGGGGAACCATACTTGGAGTTGCCATGGTGCTCAAAGTCGAAGACACTCAAGCTGTTTCATGGAGTCACACTGTTCTCAGGCTATACACCATTTAACACAATGCTCTATGATCACAGAATTGTGAAATCTCATAGAGGACTTCCCAATGTCTTATATCCACAGAAGCAGAGAGAACATATAAACACTTGCAAAAGGGTTCTTGAGCACATCAGTGTGTAGGAAATTCATTAGGACTAAAACATGATGTAGAAGCAATTGGGCTAGACTTAACAAAATAACATCTTCCTACATGTATGTCACATGCACAGCTCTATCTAATTGGATAAGTATCCCATCTTCAGGAGTACATTCTCAAGAATGAAACTGGAAGGAATCAATCGAAGCCAATAGCCACTGCAGAAACTACTTTTGCAAATAACGGCAGGAGATTTAATCCCTGTCATATAATGATGCCATTCTGTGAAGGAAAGGAAGAGGATGACCACTGTTAGGAAGCTCAATGCAAGGAGAGGGAAGAGGGGAAAACAGTTTGGACACACACCTGCAAACATGACCAACCCCTTCAATGTGTACAGTGAAGTCTTGTACAAATTGCAACACATCATCCACACACTGTCCAATCACCATCATAAACCCCTTAAGACATCTCACAGACAAAGCTTCTAGATATAAATCTCACTCCATCTTCTAATTCATATTCTAAAGTGTTCATATGCTAGAAACTAAATGGAAAGGAAAGGAAAAATGCTGGCAGAATTGAGCATCATAAAAGCACCTTCGGAAGACAGAAAAAGAGGATGAAGGGTGTGAAAAAGATGGATGCCATCTCCTCAAAGAACAGCAACCCCTTGTACTGCATTCAGACAAATAGTTCCGCAAACCGTTAGCATCTGTGAAGAGCGAACCTCAAGAATACAAAGCAGTCTGGAAACTAGAGAGTCTTCATAACCTAAATCACTGCATCGATATCCTTTGGGTATGCTACATCACTCTCATGCAAGGGCTTAAATAAAAAACCTGAAAAAGCGCTTCAAATTCTGAACGAACAGTTTCAGTGTTCTCTGCACCTCGCCAATGCTTGGGCATGTAATGTGTGTGCCTCGAGATATGCCGCATCACCCCCTCAGGATCAAAGATCTGATACTCTTCCATCACCAGTGACCTACTGAGTGACAGAATTGTTGCTGAGATGGCTGTATACCATATAAGGTTGCGATTGCCTATCTGTTATCCCCAACACACACGTTAATCATCAATAGCTATACACTTGAAAGATGCATGTTGCCAAGTACTCTCCTATGAATTGCAATACAATAATGGAGATCTCAACAAAGTAAGCGTGTCTGAAGCATCTTACATGGCCTTCCACAAGGGACTCATCAATAAGCGCAATCAGAATGAGAACAGCTGCGAAGGCACCCGCAACAAATGAAACAAACTTGGCAATCATTGAAATAATGGGTGACGGAAACTGCTTCAAGTACTCCACTGCATGTTTGTAGCTTGCATTCAAGCGATGCCTGAACATGTGCTCCAACTGTGGCAGGCGAATGCATAATCAAGTGAGCATAATGGGGGCATACTGACTGTCCGCGGAGAACTAGTTCAAATTACACCACAGGAAAGGAAGAATTAAGACACAGCTACATACCTCGTTGAATTCCCGGAAGTTCCATTTGGCCAAGTTTGACCAACGGCGGGAACCTGCTGTGGAAGGCTCATGGTAGAATTGTTCAGCATTGCGGAGGAAGAAATAGCAGAGCATGAAGATAAGAAGGAAAGGTGAGAGAACCAGCATGAAAATGCCCAGTCCCATGAACCTCTTCCGCAGCCGTGCACCGTTGCTGGTGAAATCCCTCCGAATCAAAAAGTTTCTGCATTCCCCATACATTCCAATATTAATCACAACCTTTCCATACAAATGTACTTCTGAATGAAGTTCTCAAGGAGCTCTCAGGAGACAGTGAAGTGTGTATGAAACATTGATTCTAAGCTAACTGCAGGACAAACTACAGGTGTTGCACAGAAAAGCCCTTGAAATGAACAATAAGGACAAGAGGGAAAACAGTGCCTATCAAACATGCTCTGAAGGATGCACCAGTTGAGGCTCCATTCAAGTGTCTTGGTCAAGATCACCCGCTTCTTGGCACCATGCTCGTCCTGACCGACTACAGGACCCATCCCTGGGACCCACTGGGGTAACGTCAGTGCAAGCACACCCTTGTTAAGCAGGCCAATCATGTAATTCTCCTTACGCATGATGCGGCTCACTATGTCATGTGCTGAAAGCTGCCGGACAATGCAGAGCCGCTGGTGGCGCTGCAGCTGCACAATCTTGTCCACTAGCATTGGCCATGTCATTGTTTGAAGTTCATGCTCTGTGACCTTCAAACTGCCAGGGACCCCACCCCCCGATAAGAACAGTGAGAGCTTATTCCTTACTGTGCCCATAGAAATCAAATGCAGATTCTGCTGCAAACAAGACAGGACCCTTCAACCCACTGCCACACTTTGACTCTCCATGTCTTTAACATAGGTGCTATCCTTGCTTTTCCATGAGAGTTTGTCAAAGAGGAAAAATTATAATGAAGTGCATAATGCAGAGGCAAGAGCTTGAAAAGTACAGCACAGAGAAAAGAAAAGGTATGCCATGTCTCCCAATGAGTGCATAAGCATTTAATCGCCTTGGTAAAAACCTCCTCATCAGAGATAGACAGTTTCTAAGTGTATAGACTGTGTGGTTAACATTACTAAGTTCCCACACTTCGCATGACCATTTGAGTATTATCAGTAGAATCTAACATGCACCTCATAGGATTTGGACTAACAACAACTTGCAAGATGGGCTGCAGCTATTGGGTTGCCACACCATAGCATACAGTACTGAGCAGCTATATTCAAGTTTGTAAACTGCAAGAAAGATGAATTTCCTAATCAAAGAGTACCAAATTAGAGTTCTCAAGAACACTAAGGAGCATGCATGTCGGCTAAGAGACCGAAAACCAGAATAAAATCTGATCAGTCATTACTCTCCCCAGGCCAATAATGATAACAGTGCCAAAACACAGAGCAGAACATCTGGTGGCGGTACCTGTTGTGACAAAAGTCCCGGACCTCAAGAGTCTCCCGGAGTTGGGTGAAGAATCGCACAAAGCAGAAGAGCCAGTACATGGAGAAAAGGATCAGGTAGATGCAGATGATTCCCTTCAGGAACGTGAATGGACTCAAGGGGTGCTTGTGCAATGCCTCCTTTGCCAGATCACAATTATGTGTATTGCCTTCGTCAATGGCATCAATACCACATTTAGCATTTAATAGCCCCGGCCAGTTCACAAACAAGAGCAAGAAACCCGAGAAACTGATGGTGAATCCAAGTGTAAGAAGCTCCACCAGCCATTGAGTGACTATACACCAAAAACCCTTGTCACAGTAGTACTGATAAACCCGCTCAAAGAATCTGTCCAGATCAGTTATGGCTCCCCACTTGGAGCTTTCACCCCTGAAAAAGTCTGGAGGGCTAGAATTATCGTCCCCTCCATGTAATCGATGATAGTCAGGAAGCTCCACTTCAACCTGCGGGTTCACGACTTTTCGGGTGACAAACCATAACTGCATGGGTAGTTGCATACCGATATAGGTTGGGGTTAGCATGATCAGCTGCAAGCAACTGACCTGGAAGTGACTTGCTCCTAGTTATCATGGATATGCCCCAAGGTCTATAGACAAGCACATGAAATTTCCTATGTAATCATTTAGAGACATTTTTACTGATCCATACAGCCTTGACACTACCGAACTAGGGTGCATTATAAACTCCTCTATAGCTTCTGTAACAGACAATCCTGAAGTCCAGAGTGACAATGACTTTTGCCAACATGCAAATTGGAAGACTCCAGCAAATGAAAGGCAGAATCAATAGGGAAGACCAACTTCTTAAGAAAGATATTCACCGCTGCATGATGAAGCCCTCTTAGAGCATCAGTGTTGGGGTGCATAATCTGTTGTAGCCAGCTGGCGCTGCCACCACCAAATCGTGGTAGCCAGCTGCCACCCCCAATCCAGTTGCGCTGCTGTTCCAGACCCCGTAGCCAAGGCTGCTCTGGCCCAGGTCCACCACGCATGACCATCAGCCCCTTCTAACCAGTGGCCAGCTTTTCATTTTGTTTCATAGAACTCCCTTCCCATATGCTACAGCAAAGAAAAACTGGATTAGTTGTTTAAAAAGACAAACTTTCATAGGATTGGAAAATAAACCCCATGGTGTAAACCTGACACCGATAATTAACCATGAATGCACCCAGCATGAGATGCTATTGAAAGGAAGATTCTGAGATACAAAGTCATGAATTTAAAAGAAGTACAACACATGTACATATTGAGCAGCACATGGTATCAACAGGAAGCAGACAATCCATCCTTCTTGGAGCTATATTTCTCATTCGACATTTGTAATGGTGCACATGGAATGCCAAAAATCTCCAGATGTGAAGCTTGAAGCCAACACTGAGTTCTGTCTCCCCTTTAGATGGCATTCAAGGGTAAACTAATACAAAACCCTAATGCTGGAATCCTACAAAAGTGTTTCTTTTCTGATCACAACAAGAGGGAATCACAAATGGGGTTTAAAGCCCAAAACACAGTACTTAATCCCAAGAGACAATGTGCAGACTGAGCGGACCAGACAGTTGATAGCAACTTCAAAAGGAGGGCAAGGGGTGTGTCCTGACAAGAAAAAAGCTTTCGACCCATTAAATTGCTCTGTGCTTCTGACACCACCAGAGATGAAAATTGATGGCAAAACTTGTGGATAAGAGCTTCCATGTGCAAAAGGGTTTCACATCTTCCTCAAGAGGAGATGATGTCCACAGTCATGCAATTTCCTGCCCATATTGCAAACTGTGACCCCATGTTCTCCATGAAGTGTTCCAATGTCCACAGCCACACATCCCTACTACTTGCTACTGATCTGGAGAACTGTCATGACAACTACTGCCTCTTATCAATTCCCATCTCTGTGCACAGCATTGTCCCAAGCTTCAAGACCAATTCCTGCTGCTGCTCTACCAGGGTTTGAAATGAAGGTTCCTTGTGACCAACTCCAAGAACTGGCTTGCCCAACACAAGTTTGCCAATATGTGCATGTGAGATTAGAAACTTGTCAAGACTTCATAAGTTTTGAAAGCAAAGGAGGCTCCTGTGTCCATAACCAACCTCAGTAGCTTGAGACCCCTAGCCTATGCCCATTCTCAGAGATGCAATCAATCCCTTGGCTAAATAATCTTGAACCTGTATAAGGTCTCATGACCAGGAAACCCACATGGCCACATATGAGTAATTGGAGCCATGATCAAACCTCTCTGCCAAATAACTCCATCCTTCAAGAAGGCTCACAACAAAGGAGCATGTATATCCAGGTTCGTATGACATAACCAGAAAACGTGGGGATGCCAGCTCTGAAGCGCCGATTGCACGCTTGGAGATTCCAGTAGACCACAAAATTCCAGGATTTTTTATCTACAATTTGTGAAGCAGTCCTCTGTACCACATAATATAAATTTCAATCCCTACACAAAAAATTGCATCGCTTGGCTATCCTAAAATTCGGATAATTCCTTAACCCTAATCCCTCATCCGTTGCAAAAATCATTCAGAGGATAATAGCGAAACGTCCAATTCTTCAGTCTGAGGAAAATCGAATTTTCAAACGCAAAAAGGGAGTGATGGAGGAGGCAAAACCCTTATTTCCAAATATCCACAGCCACAGAATAAAATTTAAAAAACCTAAACGAGCACCCAGAAACAAAATGACCATCTGCAGATAATAAGGGGGCGGGGGACGGGGCAGAGAAAGGTTGGTAGGCAGGCAGGCACACAAACCTGAAGGAGATAAGTTCCAGAAAATTTCCTTCCGACGCCAAGCACACCAACACCAAAAACTTGGGCTTGCAACCACGAACCGTTCCAAGGAGACTAGAGCAAGGGACACGAAACCCGGCAATTGAGTGCTCAATGGACACCAAATGAAAAAACGTTTGAATTCCTTTGGAGAGGGCGAGTGTGGGATGCTAATGAGCGCCTGGGAGGGGACGGCGAGACGAACGCGCAAGGAACAAGGAGCACCAGAAGACAAGCAGGGAAGCAGAGGGCATGTTCTAAAGCGGTGTGCGCACACGGACGACGACGGTGCGCAAGAGACAGAAAAGCGAACAAAAGAGGAGAAAGACTCAGTGCGAAAGTAAAAAGTAGAAAACCACCCGACGGGTAAAACGTAGAGGGTAAAACGGAGGGATTTTACGTTGTCTACGAAACGGTACTGACCGTGGAATCCACATTCGACGCGTGGCGCATCGCCATTCGGTGACGTGTGAGTCCCCCGGTGAAACGCTGGTTCACCCTCCCTTTTCAGCCGTTGCTTCAGCAGTCAGCCAAACCTGACCCGGCGTCGACCTGATTCCGACGGTCAGTCCAACACAACCCCTCCACCCGTCCAAAAGGCTAAAAACAAAAAATTGTCCAAAAAAAAAAAAAAAAAAACACACAAAGGCCTCATTATGCACTAGTGGGAGTTTTTAAAATAATAATAATAATAAATATAAATTAATTTTTATAATAATTAAATTTTTATATCGAAAATTAGTGTAATTTTTACACTAGAAAAAAAAATCCAAAATCCTCCCAAAAAAAAAAATTGGTGGAAAAAATGACAAAATCTATAAGGAAAAAAACTAATATGTAACAAACATGAGATGCATAAAGCTTCTTTTTTAATTGATATGTTGTTTTTAAAGGACTTAGATTATGAGGACATTTTTGTGTTTGACACCAAGATGGTTATTTTTTAAAAAGATTCATTTGTGCTTTACACAAAGAATAACACAATATCTCATCAAATAAAAAGTCCATAAAAAGTTCATTTGATAATATTAATTTTTTGATTTATTGTGATATCATTGTTTGATTAAGGATTAAATATGATTAATGAATTAATTAAGAGGATTTCAAACAACCATTTTGAAAAGGGAAGGATACGATGCATAGGGGCAATCATTTCGTGTGTTGTTGGAATCCATTTTGTCAAGCATTGGGGCTTGTCTTGTGTTCACATTGTTTAACTATTTACTTTTTATCTCAAACATTTTGTATTGAAATATGTTTTTATCTTTCATTTTGGTTTATTAATTTGTGTTATTCTTCATTGATCATATATCAAAGCATCCTTTTCACATACAAAAGGGCAAGTTATTTATTTTCACACAAAATAAATATGTGTAGAACATAACTGTCATATTTGAGTTTCATAAATATGAATTTATGAATTCAATTCAATAAATTATGTATATTTCAGCCATACATGTTATTTCCCATCCATTTTATAACAACATTCATTGGACTAATTTAAGATATTTTGACCAATTTTAATTGATTTTGGGTCATTTCATTTCCTAAGATTATGTAATTTCATTTATATGTATGTGTTTCATCCATCTTAACATTAAAAAATTTGTATAGGTATCATAAACTTTGTATCCCATGATTGGGTAATGGAAATCATGTAAAAATTGTTTTTTCATAAGTTTGAAATTTTTGCACATAAATGTCACGTGTTCATGTGCACCATTATCAAATCATGGGACACAAAGTTTGTGATGGGCACCTCAAAGTCCCAAAACATTTGTAATTTCTTAGGCGATTTAATTAGATTCATTCAGGTTGGTGATTAAATAATATTCCTTGTGTAACAAATTGCAATCCATAAAGTTTTGTGAGACACCAACCATGAATCTGACCCCAAAAGAGGGAAATCAAAAGTTTTTCTAAAGTTCACCAAACATGCATACTTTTGTGGCTTCATTGTAAAATCTCTTATTCAATCAAAATTCTTAAGAATAATAATGTACTTTAAAAGTTTGACACATACACTTTTGACCTTTAATTTTCACCACCCTCAAATATTCAATCCCAATGATTCATGATCCACATCATGGACAAAAGCATAGACGATGTTAAGGATATTAACATCTACCTATTAGTATAAAAAAAAGTCTCAAGCTACCTGTGATAAGATTTTGGCCCCTTCACCCTTAATACCCAAAAACACCCAACTCTAAATTCACTTAACACAATTTCCAATGCAAATATAATCTCCCATGAATGGTCATGTGGAGGGGAGGTGTATAATGTACACATGAAATCTTGTCCAATATGACTAAAGTCCATGAAAGGTAACTTTACTCCCCAATTTGAAAAAAGTGAAATAGAAAAATTGCACGGAATTGTTGTAACAAAATTATCTTTTGACTTTAACTATGTTGTGATTTTTGAATATAAGGTTTTTTTTCAAAACAAATAACAATGAAGAACATGTCCCTCATATCATGTAACCATTCACGATATCCTCGAATTTAAACCCTAAACGAATAGACGATCTCATTCCAATGTGTGATCACAAAGTAAGCTATCAAGTTTCCATTTTTCATACCACAACTTGAGTGCAGGTCTCTGTTTGCTGAGCCTACAAGCTTTGCAAAAGATGACACTAGAGTGACTCCATTGAAATCACTCCCCCACACTCTTAGAAGCCACAATAACTTGATGTTTTATCCTTTGGAATGTTATGAAACCTAATACACTGCCCGCCCCCTTCCCCAAAGTCCAGGCTTGAGCAATAAGTTATGGCATTAAGTTCTGTAATCTCTCATGAAACAAAAGTATAATTACATAGTGCCATGATACTTAAAATAAAAATTTACTTAATTTTCAATATAACTCCATTTCAAATCACCCAATTTATTTTACACATAGCTATTTGTATTCCTTAACCTCATATTTTTTCAAAAATTGCACAAGAAATGAAATAAAATGAGATTGCATAATAATGGAGTAAACCTTTGAAATAAATGGAAATATCAAATCATTTGGCTAGCCTTATCTACATCGAGAGCTTCAAGTCTTTAGCCCATTTCTTAGACTTTTGGTGCAAGCATTTTAAAAGCGTTTAAGTTAGTTCAAAATTATTGGGTGTATTCTATATGTGTCTTTGAAGATCATCTATTAATTATGTCCATAAAAGTCGAGCTCCTTCTAAGAGTAAGGTGTTGTACACTCAAGTGAATATGTAATCCTTCTCCAAAGGCATGGCCTAACCAAAATATATAGGTATATAGTTGTAGTCTTCATGGTGTCACAAAGGAAGGGTATTATTATTTTCCCAAGTAACCTACACATAAATTACCAACCTCTTCCTTGGGTATCTATGCTCGAGAGATTAAAAGATTTAATCTATGTTGCAAACATTAGTAGTTTAATCAAATATTTTCCTTCAATTTTTTTTTCTCTTTAAGAATTTTTTTATTAAATAAAACATTTGTAGCAATAATATAATTAGTGTTAAAAGCTACCAAGGTAGTAGGGTGTATTGATAATTGGCTATTGTTTATTTTTTCCAAATGGCAAAATGAAGTATGAATGAGTGTGAAAATGCTTCATAAATTGAAATACAATAGTGAAAAAGGGATACACCCTATTATCAAAATTTTCTCTTTGTAAATTGCAATGGAATTTGTCTTATATAAAAATGTGCTCAATTTTAAATTTTTTAGTGTAGTTGTAGGCATTATTTTTTTTTTAAATGCCTACCCTAATATTTTTCCCAAGATACCTGGTAGGTACCATATGCGGAATATTTTTTAAAATAAAATTGAGCAAGATTTTAGCTCGATAAAGCCCTTATCGAACGGAAGCCTACACTCGGCTCCACCTTGCAAGGGCCCTTATTCCAATAAAGCACACTGCCTCGCGCTTTACCCTATGCATTACATATAGTAAAGGACGTCGGGATGAAATGAAACTTTCCATCCATCCGTCCCGTCATCCCCCCGTCATCCGTCCAAACAGAACAAATATATATTTAAAAAAGGGAAAAAATTAGAAAAAAAATATAAACAGAAAAACACTTTAACAATTAGAAACTTTTTTTAAACACTTAAACATGAAACAAAAAAGGGAAATTCAGTAAAATATTCTTAAAAGAAAATTAAAAAATAGATGACAAAAAATAAGAAACAAAACAGAGAGCAAAAGAAAGAGAAAACAAAACCATACTTGAAAAAAAATGAGGTTTGTCATCTTTTTCCAAACTTCAAACCTGCATCTAATCAAACAAAAATAAAAAGGTTTTTTTAAATTATTTTTATTATAAAACATATAAGAAAAACTAGAATTGTTTTGAAAAAGAAAATAGAAAAATAAAATAAACAAATGCATAAAAATAGAACAAAATGAAGATAGACAAAATAAGAATAGAAAAAATTAAAACATGAAACAAAAATTATTTTAAAAAAAAGTAAAAACACAAAAACTATAAAAAAGGAATGGAAACAAATGAAACAAGGAAAGGGAAATACAGTAAAAAACTTTTAAAAGAAAAAAAAATAACAAAAAAGAAGAAACCAAATAAAGAGTAGAAAATTAAAAAAAATTAAAAACTTATAATAATGAAGAAAAACCCTACTTGAAAAAGAATGAGGTGTGTCTTTCTTTCTCCAAACTTCAAACTTCCATCCAAATGAACAAAAATACAAAAGTGAAAAAGAAACACTTTATTTTTAGGGTCTGGCTAACGCAACACACCTCGATGATAGAAAAACACACCTCTTAACCCGATCTGCCTAGGTAGGCAGTACCATGGATTCCCACTCAGTGTAAGGGGTATTTTCTTGGGTGTGTCCGCAATGGGTATCACTCAGTGTAATGGGTATTTTCTTGGGTGTGTCCGCAATGGGTATCACTCAGTGTAATGGGTATCCTCTTGGGTGTGTCCGCAATGGGTATCACTCAGTGTAATGGGTATCCTCTTGGGTGTGTCCGTAATGGGTATCACTCAGTGTAATGGGTATCCTTTTGGGTGTGTCTGCAATGGGTATCACTCAGTGTAATGGGTATCCTTTGGGTGTGTCCGTAATGGGTATCACTCAGTGTGATGGGTATTCCCTTGGGTGTGTCCGGGTTTAGGGTTTAAGGTTTTTGCACTAAATCATGTGTGTCCGTCTGTCCGTCCGTCCGTCCGTCCAATATCCTATTGGCTAGAAGATTGTCCGACGTGTGATTGGACGGAAGGGCGGAAGGGAGGTGAGTTCTCTCTCTCACTCATAAACACAAATGAGGAGGTGAGTTCTCTCTCACTCACACGCACACATTCATTTACATGTGTAAATGGGTTTAACAACTAAGGTATCACTCAGTGTAATGGGCATCACTCAGTGTCAAGGTATCCCTCAATGTTAGGGTATCACTCAGTGTAATGGGTATCCTCTTGGGTGTGTCCGGGTTTAGGGTTTAGGGTTTCTGCACTAAATCGTGTGTGTCCGTCTGTCTGACTGTCTGTCCATCCGTCCAATATCCTATTGGCTAGAAGATTGTCCGATGTGTGATTGGACGGAAGGGCGGAAGGGAGGTGAGTTCTCTCTCTTACTCATAAACACAAATGAGGAGGTGAGTTCTCTTTCACTCACACACACACACACACACATTCATTTACATGTGTAAATGGGTTTAACAACTAGTTATGGTATAGAACAAGGGTCTGGCTAACACAAAACACATATTACACTGAGTGTTTGCCCTTCCGTCCAATCACACGTCGGACAATCTTCTAGCCCATAGGATATTGGACGGACGAACGGACAAACACAGACAGACGGACACACACGATTTAGTGCAAAAACCCTAAACCCTAAACCCGGACACACCCAAGAGGATACCCATTACACTGAGTGATACCCTGACATTGAGGGATACCCATTACGGACACACCCAAGAGGATACCCATTACACTGAGTGATACCCATTACGGACACACCCAAGAGGAGACCCATAACACTGAGTGGGAATCCATGGTACTGCCTACCTAGGCAGATCGGGTTAAGAGGTGTGTTTTTCTATCATCTAGGTGTGTTGCGTTAGCCAGACCCTATTTTTATTATACAACAGAAAACACATTAAAATAAATAAAATAAAAAAGATAAAAGTTTTTTAAAAAAAACTAAAACATGAACCAAACATTATTGAAATAACACACCTGTGCATTAGGCACGGGGTTCGAACTAGTAAAATTGAAAAACAAGGGGTGTGTCACAATGTGGCCTTGCCATTTACATTAACAAGTATATTAATGCAAAAGAAGAGCTATGGAAACTAAAATATTTCACCATGCAAAAATAATATAATCTTTTTTAAAAATTCTCTAAAAAGAAACCAAAATACTTCAAGATATTAGAACTCTATTATTAATCTCAAGTTTCAACACAAGCCAAAATATCATCTTTCAAAAATCCTCATACAAAAATAAACCTATTATTACCTAGGGGCCTATAAAAATCCCTTAAGCTACTATACTCTATAATGAATCTAAACACAATATCCTAGCCTTCGTAGTAGGCAAGGCCAACAAAACCCCAATCACAAGAAGGGTAAGATTATGGTGAGCTTAAGCTGTGATCCATGAGTAATCCTCACTTTGAGCTTCACACTACCCAATTATTTTGTCTTTTGAGTTATTCATAAAGTCTACCAAAGTGAAGATCCCTTCTGAAGAGTAAGGATGAACATCCCCATAGAGCTCCCTATAGTAATTTCTATTTTAATCACACTATAGTTTACCTAGGTTATTGCCACATAGATTAGGGGACTACCTAGGGTAGGGTGCTAACTAGTTAGGACATATTTAGGGGTTATTTATGGTCTACCTACGGAGCTATTAAGGAGCCTAACTATGTTAGAGGCTAGCTAGGGCCTATTTAAGGAGCTCTCTAGGGGTTACCTAGGGCACATTACGTCTTACTTAAGGACTATATCAAATAAGGGCTATCAAAAGCTTATATAAGGATTACTTAGGGTGCTACATAAAGGTTATGTAAGGACTTACCTAAGAATTATTAAAGGGTTACATAAGGTTTACATAGGGGGTTATGAATTAACTTTAAATAATCCCTTAGGTAAGCTCATAGTTTAACCCTAAGCAACCCCTTATGTAAGACCTGTGTAGCATTCTCTTGCATTATGAATCAACCCTAGATAGCCTTATAAATAATACTTATTAACCCCATAGGTAAGTTCTATGTAGCCCCTTAAACCATTAGGTGTTTCATAACCTGGGTAGGCCCCTAGGTGCCTCCTTATGTATGTCCTTGGGTAGCCCTTTAAGTAGGCCTTATGTGATCCTCTAAGTAACCTTGAGGTATCTCACAACCTAAGTAGGCTTTTAAGTGCACTAGTAGAAATCTTGTCATATGCAACACATCATTTTCCTACTTGTGTACAAGTGGTTTGTGTTTTACAATTAGATTGATCATACTTGAAACTACAAAATTGACATTGTACAATTTTTGGACTATATAGTTGTGTGTCCAATTAACACATAATTAATGGTGTACAAAATGGACATGTCTTCCTAAAATAATGGTTTAAACTAGAACATTCTTGAATTAATATATCAAATATATTTATTTTGGTTAATAGATATAACTTATTTACACCTAATGTACATTAGTTTGAACTAACTAGTTAGTTACCTTAACCTAGTTTAGCTTAGGGTATTATTAACTATGAACTATAATAACGATGATGATAATAATAATATGAATAATTACCTTTTAAAAAAAACTTATAACTACAATAATTATATTAATTGTTAGTATCAGTATTAATAATTAATATTAGTTATTAGGCTACCTATGTTATGCTACCTTTACATAAATTACCTTAGGGCATTATTAATTATTGTTACCTATAATATTTAATATATCTAGTAGGTAGACTATGTTAATATAATATTTACCTATTAGATAATAATTGTAACTAAATTGCAACTAGGATGCAACTAAAACTTTTATCCCATATTGTTGGTCCTACTTTCAAGTTTGTAAAATATAACTAAGCGGACTAAATGTGTTAGAAAACAAATGACATTTGGGATGAACCAATAAAAGAATTTTGGCCTTAAAGGCTAAACCCAAAATAAAATAAGATTGTCCAAAATTATCTACATGCCTACCTAGCTAAACCTACCTACATATCTAACTAAATTTAACCACCTACCTATCTAGCCATACCTACCCACCTAGTTTAAGCCTACCTACCTAGGCCTATTAATTTACCTATTTAAGCACCACATGTCAACATCTTACCTTCACAATGAGAAAATTGTGTTTGTGAAAACCAAACTAATTTCCAACTAAATGTGCATACCACTTACATTACAACTAAATTGCAACATTGGAAAATGATTAGTCACACATGAGTTCTAGGGAAGTTCCAAGCGTATGAAATATTTTTAATGTATTTTGGTTGACTATACAATTTTGGTCAATGTGCATTGACTTTGTGTTTTAATTATTTTATAGTTGTAATATGTAACTTAGGCACCCAAATGCAATGATGTGGATTGCATGGTCCTTCCCCATATGAACACATCCAATATGGCAAATGCCAACTCTATGAGAAAAAAGGGTGTTTTATAATTGGCCTTATAACTCAATTTATGAGTTACACCAGACATTTGTAACTCACTATATTTATACACCATGAGTGTTAATGAATAAATTACATGAGTTGTAAAGTTGCAACTCACCATATATAGAATGCAATTGTTGCAATTCAATTGTAATTTTGTCAAAAAAACTCATTTTCAACTACTATGCAACTCTATTATAATTGCACCATGATGTCATGTTAATGTCATTAATTGTCATCCATCTATTAAAATCTGACACATGGCACTATGAAAGTTTTTGGACATAAAAATTATATTCTTTTTGAAATATGGATTTGCATCGTCCATTATGATTATCAATGATGGTCTAAGATTATCACATGTGGCACAATAAAAAAATTACCACATGGCATATTAATTGTATTTTTGGAAAATAAATAAATAAATAAATATATTTATTTTACAGTTTAGGTAGGTTGTACATAACCATAGGCAGAAAAATTGGTAGGTCTTAAGACCTACATATCTATGTATTTACCTAGGACCTATCTACCTACCTACCTACATAGGTAGGTAGAAAAGTAAGACCTACTTACTTACCTAAGTAGGTAAGTAAGTAGGAAAACATAAGACTAAGTGAATTAAAAAATAACAATGAATTGTTATTTTTTAAATTTATGTTTTACCTTTCAATCAAACTTTTTTGAGCTCATCCCAAAATAGCACATGTATTTTAATGTGAAAACATAAGAAAACAAATCTTTTTTTGTAGTTTGTAACATGTGATTTGAAAACAAAACATAAGGGTTAAATCTTTAAGTTATCTTTTAGTTGCAAATTGAATTGCAATCAAGTTGCAACTATACAATAAACTTGTTGGTGATTGAAAACTTAAACATTCAAGGCAACCTAGATCCAAGAGTAGGGCTCCATTGTTTTTGGTGTACAAAACAAATTTGAACCCTTCTTATTAACACTAAAAATTGTTAAAAAATGGAATAAAAATGAGAGAATTAGAGGCCCCCAAAATAGAGGGCTCAAAAATAGAGTTAAAAACTAAAAAAAAACCCATCAAATGTTGCAAAGGTTGGTTCCTAAACACCCAAAAATTTCCTTTTATGTTACTTTGTTGCTATCAAAGTTCAAAATGATTTGTAAAAATTCAAGTGATGGTCCTATGGCACTTTAAATCGTTTAAAATGAATAAGAAATAAGAAAGTTATGAGGTTTGAAAGTAAAAGGGTCCAAAGAGGAAACTAAATAAATAAATCATGTTTTGTAAATTGGATGACTTTCTTCTTGTTATTTTTCCATTATTCCTTTTCCTTTCACTTCAAAGATGATATCTAAAACTTGAAGTAGCGTTCCCATAACATTTTAAATCACTCAAAATGAAGCACATATGATGAAGATATAAATAACTGATGGATATGTATTCTTATTAAGTTATAAGTACTTATATTATAATTATAACATAGTTGAATAATAGTTCTTTTGTAGTGGCAAACTAATGGCTATATTAATTGTATCAATGGAAATCATAGTTGAAAACTAGTTGCAAATGTATTTCATAATGGGTGGCGGAAATGTGAAATGTGGCATGATCATGTATGTACATTTCACACTAGTTACAACATAATTGTTACTTGCGATTATAACATAACTAACTAATTTTTTGACATGATAATTTATTTATTAATACATTGTATTTTTAGGGGATAGTTGCATAATAGTTATAATACTTAAGGGATAATTACATAATAGTTATATATGAATTATGTTTTGAGTTTTAGTTGCAAGGTAGTGTGGTTTTGATGGATGTGATTTCTCATAGTGTAATTAGCATGGATATTCCATGCCATATGCATGATCTTTGTGATAACCTCATGTGCAATTGCCTTGTAACTTTAGAGATTGCATTGTAATTAAATATAAAGTTAAAATTTTAATTGGCCATTTTTTATTCACACCACCAAATAACATGGCTACAATCTTGGATTCCAATTTGACTAAATGCCAATTATTCATCAATGTTTCACCACCTACATAATAGTTTGGTGGCACAATGGAATTTAAACATGAATGTAAATTGTTAATGTAATTTAAATACATAATTTAAAATGTCCTTGGTCTACCTTAATGTCTTTTATTTTTCTTTGAATTGCTTCATCCATAAAAGTTTATTCTTTTGCTAATAATTCCTTAGCCCTGTCACGGACGTGACAGTGTGAAACCAACTTTCCAACATTGGAGTTTCCAATAATATCTTAGCATTGGAATTTACAACAATATCTTAGCATTGGAGTTTCCAATAGTATCTAGCATTAGAGTTTCCAATAATATCTTAGCATTGGAGTTTCCAATAGTATCTAGCATTGGAGTTTCCAATAATATCTAAGCATTGGAATTTACAACAATATCTTAGCATTGGAGTTTCCAATAATATCTTAGCATTGGAGTTTCCAATAATATCTTAGCATTGGAGTTTCCAATAGTATTTTAGTATAAATAGAGGACCTTGAGACTTTGTCCCTCACTCTCGTCAACACTAGTTGTATTTGCTCTTCCAATATCAATACTACTTCCAGCTTTCTTTCTTTCTTTGAGTGTTATTGATTCTAGTTTTGAAGCTTCAAATGCTATTCCCAGTTTTGGTGTGAGTTGTTGTGTTATTAGTTCTAGTTCCTAAGCTTCTAGTGTTATTTCCAGTTTTTGTGTGAGTTGTTGTGTTATTAGTTATAGTTCCTAAGCTTCTAGTGTTATTTCCAGTTTTTGTGTGAGTTGCTGTCCGCAACAGTTTGACGAGAGTACACTACCAAGATGGGTGATGCTTCCAACATCCAGATGCACGATGTGGTTGCCATGCTGCAACAGCTACGACAAGAAAATGCCAACCTACGAAATGCCATGGAACAACTCCAAGTTGCTCACGCTCCAGTCCATGTTCCAGTTCCACAAGCGCCAAAAGAACCTCGAGTAAGCTTGCCAGAGAAGTTTGACGGAGATCGTACAAAACTTCGAGATTTTGTCAATCAAGTTCGACTTGTCTTTCGTCTCCAACCACACAGATACGCAACAGAAGAAACACAAGTTGGGTTCATTGGATCACTGCTCACCGGAACTGCATTATCTTGGTTTTCGTCACTATTAGAGAAGGATTCTCCACTTCTGGCAGACCTTGATCAATTCTTGGAGGAATTCAGCAGAACGTTTGGAGAGAGAGATCGAGCCCTTATAGCAACAACAAAACTTCGAACACTACAACAACGATCACGCCCAGCTTCAGCATACGTTGCAGAATTTCAACAACTTGCATGTGACCTTGATTGGAACGACACAGCTCTCATCACCATGTTTTGATGGGGACTCCGCGATGATATCAAAACCTTGTTGCTAAACTTGCCCAAACCAACTACTTTGTCGGAAGCCATTACTCAAGCAATCGACTGCGACAACCGGCTGTTCGAGCAGCGACAGGAACGACGACTGCTCTTTGGATCATATCGAGCGGATTACACAGCTCCAACCCGCCAAACATCTTCAAGCACTTCGACCCCAGAGCCCATGCAAATTGACACTTCGAGGGTTAGGAAGCTAACCGAAGAAGAGAAAGAACGACGTCGCAGGGAGCACTTGTGTTTTTATTGTGGAGGCAAGGACCACAGCTTAAACAACTGCCCTTTGAAACCTCAGGGGCCAAAGGCGCACAAATTTCGATACACCTTGAACACTTCTGAGCCAAAACATGAGGAAATCGAATCGGAAAACGACAACAGCCAGCCACATTAAGGACCGTGCGGCTGACCAGTATTACCACGTCATTAGGTCCTATCTTATCCTCTGAACCTTCTCGTTGTTTTAATATCCCGCTTAAAATAGATTTTCATCCACATAGCATAAAAGTTAAAGCCTTGTTAGATTCCGGAGCCTCTGCTTGTTTTATTGATAAAAGTTTTGTGAAACGTCATAATCTTCCTATAGTCCTCAAGAAATCCCCTGTGGCAGTAGAGGTTATCGACGGTAGACCTTTGATTTCAGGAGATGTCACTCACGAAACTAAACCCTTAGACATTATCCTAGAAGGACACCGAAATACTATTGTATTCAATATCATTAGTTCTCCCTCTAATCCTCTTGTCTTAGGTCTCTCTTGGTTAGAGATGATTAACCCGGATATAGATTGGAAAAAGCGAAAACTAACATATCGAACCATAGTTTCTCATATTTCGTCTAGACACCCTAGGAATGTTCCAAATCCGTGTCCTTACCAAGTCTAAGGGTCCGCGGTAGAAGTTCCATTGATGGTCGGTGCCCGAGCCTTCATGAGGGCTGCCAAGAATGGGAATATGTTTGCAATTTATGCAATTCCGACATCTCAACCTGTTCAAGAACCAATCAAGTTACCAGCAAAATATGAGGAGTATCGGGACGTGTTTGAGAAGAAAAACGCTGATATACTTCCTCAACATCGATCTTATGATTGTGGCATCGAGCTCCAAAAAGATGCACAACCTCCCTTTGGTCCAATCTATAGTCTCTCCCAAAACGAGCTTGCTGCATTACGAGATTACCTTGATGAAAATCTCGCGAAGAACTTCATTCAACATTCTAAATCACCTGCTGGAGCTCCTATCCTGTTTGTCAAGAAAAAAGACGGCTCCCTTCGGATGTGCGTGGATTATCGTGGACTAAACAAGGTCACAATCAAGAACCGGTATCCATTGCCGCTTATTTCAGGACTTCTTGACCAACTCGGTCAAGCAAAGATCTACACCAAGCTTGATCTTCGTGGAGCGTACAACCTAGTACGTATCAAGGAAGGTGACGAATGGAAGACGGCGTTCCGAACTAGGTACGGACACTTTGAATACAATGTCATGCCTTTTGGTCTTACCAACGCACCTGCTGTCTTTCAACACTTGATGAACGACGTATTCCGAGAATTTTTAGATGATTTTGTTGTATGTTATCTCGACGACATATTGGTTTTCTCCAAGAATGAAGAAGAGCACATCAACCATGTCCGGCTAGTTTTGGAGAAACTACGCACTGCTGGACTGTACGCCAAGCTGGAGAAATGCGTTTTCCACCAACCCCAAGTCGAATTCTTGGGCTACATCATTTCTGGAGAGGGTTTATCCATGGACCCGCAGAAAATTCGGACAGTTATCGAGTGGAAGAAACCGGCTACCATTCGAGAAGTACAATGCTTCCTCGGTTTTGCGAACTTTTATCGAATCTTCATCCGAAACTATTCCAAGATTGCCGCTCCGTTGACCCGATTAACTTGCAAAGACAAGCTCGAGTGGAATGCGGAAGCAGACCAAGCATTTGAAACTCTGAAGAAGGCGTTTACAACGGCGCCTATTCTGACGCATCCTGACTTCCAGAAACCGTTTTTTCTAGAAACGGATGCTTCTGACTTTGCTCTTGGAGCGGTCCTTTCACAACCCGACAAAGACGGACGCCTTCACCCTATCGCATTTCACTCACGAAAATTTACTGCTGCCGAGATCAATTATGAGATTCACGACAAGGAGCTTTTAGCCATTGTCGACTCATTCCAAGAGTGGCGTCATTTTCTTGAAGGAGCTCAACATCCAGTCACGGTCCACACCGATCATAAGAACCTTGAATATTTCATGTCTGCCAAGGTACTGAATCGACGACAAGCTCGTTGGAGTATATCACTTTCGCGCTTCAACTTTGTCATCACATACCGTCCCGGTTCCAAGCAAATTCAGTCCGATGCTCTTTCCCAACGAGCGTATCTTGCACCAAGGGAAGGAGATGCAGCTTACGACCAACAGAAGACTACCCTTATCAAACCCGAACAACTTCAGTTGAAGATCATACGCACCACAACTTCAGTGGATGCATCTTTTCTCCAAGATATCCGAGTAAGTTTAAACTTTGATCCTTTGGCTTTGAAATTGAAGAACAATGCTGGCATTTTCAATCCTAGAGAATTTCCAAGTCCAGGCTCAGATCCAGAATCCCTGGATCACCCTACTTCCAGTTCACAGGGTTCCAGATCGCATAATGTTGATCCAAGATTCCAGTTCCACGACGGGCTGTTATATTACCAGGGACTACTTTATGTCCCTGAAGGTCCATGCCAACTCCAAGTGCTCCAGTCTCGACATGACTCTCCATCGGCTGGACACTTTGGTTACAACAAGACTATGGAGCTGATATCCAGAGACTTTTGGTGGCCCCAAATGTGGAAAACTGTGAAGGACTATGTCACGACATGTGACACCTGCTCTAGATCTAAGATCCCTCGTCATCAGCCATACGGGTTACTTCAACCGCTGCCGATTCCAGAAACCCCATGGACATCCATATCCATGGATTTCATTGTGGACCTTCCAAAGTCCAAATCTTTTGATTCAGTTTTTGTTGTGGTGGACCGGTTAACAAAGATGGCACACTTTGTGCCTTGTAACAAAACTATCACAGGTAAAGAAACGGCACGACTTTTCTTGGAGAATGTGTACAAATATCATGGACTTCCCAACGATATCATATCTGATCGTGGTACACAGTTCACGTCCAAGTTCTGGCAATCCCTGTTCAAGATCTTACAAGTGAAGACCAATCTATCATCAGCATATCATCCTCAAACGGATGGACAAACCGAACGAGTGAATCAAGTATTGGAGCAGTATTTAAGGTGCTTCATCAACTACCATCAAGACAATTGGGTGGATCTACTTCCAGTCGCAGAGTTTGCCTACAACAATACATTTCAAGAGTCCATCCATCAAACTCCATTCTTCGCAAACTATGGATATCATCCACGATTTGACTCTTTGAACTTGAGTTTGGCAGAAAATCCGGCTGCGCAAGATCTGGTCACCAGACTTCTGGAAATCCACAAAGACATGAAGGCAAGGCTTGTAGAAGCTCAAGAGCGGCAGAAGAGAAATGCAGACAAATCCCGAAAGCAGAATCCAAACATCTCGGTTGGAGATAAAGTTTGGCTTTTACGTCGCAATTTGAAGACTCGCCGACCGAACGACAAACTTGACTATCGTCGTCTTGGACCTTTTCGCGTGATTAAGCAGGTCAACGAGGTAGCATACAGGTTGGACCTGCCATCATCTATGAAAATTCATCCAGTGTTTCATGTTTCCTTGCTTGAACCATATAAAGAATCGTCTATTCCAGGACGGTTGCCAGCACCTCCGCCACCAATCGAGATTAACAGAGAAGAAGAATTTGAAGTTTCTAGGATCATCGATTCCCGCATCAATCGAAGGAGATTAGAATATCTTGTACATTGGCAGGGCTATGACATAAGCGAGCGAACTTGGGAACCTGCTGCTAATCTTGCTAATGCTCCCAAAATGATCAACAAATTTCATCGTCAGTACCCAACAAAACCAAGTGCCAAAGATATTTGAATCCAACATGTCTAGATTAACACCACACCATGTAAATATCACATGGACTTCTTGTAATAGATTTTTAGTTTTAGTTTTTGATAAGATAAATAGAACAACTCGTAGGAACTCGTTGCTTGAAGGGGGGGGTGATGTCACGGACGTGACAGTGTGAAACCAACTTTCCAACATTGGAGTTTCCAATAATATCTTAGCATTGGAATTTACAACAATATCTTAGCATTGGAGTTTCCAATAGTATCTAGCATTGGAGTTTCCAATAATATCTTAGCATTGGAGTTTCCAATAGTATCTAGCATTGGAGTTTCCAATAATATCTTAGCATTGGAATTTACAACAATATCTTAGCATTGGAGTTTCCAATAATATCTTAGCATTGGAGTTTCCAATAATATCTTAGCATTGGAGTTTCCAATAGTATTTTAGTATAAATAGAGGACCTTGAGACTTTGTCCCTCACTCTCGTCAACACTAGTTGTATTTGCTCTTCCAATATCAATACTACTTCCAGCTTTCTTTCTTTCTTTGAGTGTTATTGATTCTAGTTTTGAAGCTTCAAATGCTATTCCCAGTTTTGGTGTGAGTTGTTGTGTTATTAGTTCTAGTTCCTAAGCTTCTAGTGTTATTTCCAGTTTTTGTGTGAGTTGTTGTGTTATTAGTTATAGTTCCTAAGCTTCTAGTGTTATTTCCAGTTTTTGTGTGAGTTGCTGTCCGCAACAAGCCCATACAAGATTGAGGCTTTAGGGGTTTTAGTGGCATTTTCAAAGTAAGTATTATTCAACCTTGGTGCATCATTGTTTGTGTAATCATTACCATGTCATTGATGCGGTCTTTATGATGATCCCATTTGTAATTATCTTACAATTATAACAAAAGTGTGTTTTAATTAAAAATTAATTAGTTTATGACTAGGTTTTGATTTTTCAATTCAATTTCAAAACAATTATTGACTAAACATCATCCTAAAGATTCATCCATTTTAATTTGCTTTGAGGGTGCAAACAAGATAACACAAGCCACACCCACTACCTTTTTGGATTACTTTTGGGAGAATATTTTTTTAAATATTTTAAAAAAGTTTTCAAAAATATTTTTAAAAATATTATTATGTCAATGTTTGTGTAAAAGATTTCAAAATATATGAAAATTTCAAAAGTTTTGAAGTTTATTTATAAGTCCTTTTAATGCTAAAAATCATGTATTACAGTGTTTCATGAGTGTTTTTGAGAGCTTATTATTCATTGGATTTTTTCCACATCAATTCACATGTTCCAATGATATATTATGAACCTTATTATATATAAAATAATTTTCACTTCTAAATGTGAAAAACTAAACATTGGTTACACATTGTGGCTCATATTAGTGTGATTGGACCCTTGAAACCTTTCAAAACTTCAAAAATGTTGATTCAATTACAAGTGGATGAATCTTAAAATGCAATGGAGTTTGAAATTTGTACCATTACAAGTTTATGAGCTTCCATAAAAGAACATTCCATGAGAAGTTTCCATTAGAAACTTGAATTAGAGACTTCCATTAGAAGTTTCCATATATTATGTCATTAGATTTTTTTTTCAAGTTTTTCTTTTCTTTTCAATGAAATAGATGCTACAATTGCAGTGGAAAAACACACTCATCTATTGTGATTCTTTGGATTCTAACTTTGTTTTGCCTTTTAGTTTGGTTTTATTTCGTCATGGAAAAAGTTAACAACCTTTAAGACACTTGAGTCTTAGATGAAAAAAAAAAAAGTTTTTAGAAGTACAATATATGTGGTGTCCATTGTTGACAAAACAAGTAAAAGTCTAAAGGATGATCGAAATATTTTTCATTAACCACAACCATTAGCAAATTGTTGTGTAAAAAGAATTATATGAAAGATCATTATTTTCTACTTTTTTTTTTAGGTTTTGTTATCAATGTTATTTTTTTCTTATTGTTGTTATACGTGAATGCTTGGTAAACTAATATGCATTCTTCTAATGGTTGGTTTCTTTTTAATGGAGTTTATTAAGAAATCACTAAAAGTTAGTTTGGTGTTGAATTTGTGTGGATGGAAGAAAAGTAATGGTCACTTTAATTGGTAGACATGGCCTTCAACAACTTGTTCAACTTGAATGTGGTGAGTAACATGTTTACTTGTCACTTATTTTCATTTAATTATTGCATTCTAAGTTTCAAAAGGTATGTAAGTTGCATAGTGGGGAAACTAGTTGATTTTTAGTCAATTTGTAATTCCATACAAATACAAACACTCCAAATTTTGAGGTGTATATTGTGATGAAGATATAATTGTGGCATGTAATTTTCATTAATTGGCACCCATTTGTGATGTGTTAGTAAAATGTTACTTACACCAGAACATGTGTGAATTGAGTCTTTAATAATTAATACAAGTGAACAATTCATGCTTGTGTTAGTTCTACCTTAATTGCATTTGTTCATGGTAGTTCAACTTTAGAAAAAGGATGGGCAAATAGGTGGGTGCAAGCTTCATGTGCAATAGGATAAGGGCATTGGAACCCATACATGACATGACACCTTTGGGCACTAAGATGATATTCTTATGTACATCATTAGTGATTATGTTAATTATAAGATACTTACAATGTAATTTGTGCTAGTTACAACATAGGATCATTTATTTAAGACATAGTTGCAAGCATGTTCCAAAACCATTTTTGTTAGTTGTAAGTTTTTACTCCATCCCTTATTTGTAAACCAACACCATTTATGGAATTCCCACAATTATAACTAAGAAATGTGTTATTGAATGTAATCAATTGCACTTTACTATTAAGCATATTGAATTGATAATTACAATATGATGACATTGCTACCCCTTTATATATTCATTTAATTGAATAACGCCATTAGAAAATAATTCACATAAGTGCAAGTTCTTAGCATTATTGCTAATTTTTTCACAATGATATCTTAAATCCTTTATAATCACACAATAAAAAACTTGATTGTGACAACATCATCCCACATGTGAGGCCTTCCAAAATCATGAAACAATGTTTACACAATGATTAGTAACTACATCATAATATTAAAATCAATTATCATACAGTTGTTTTAGACCCAATAACCAAGCTTTTAATTTCGAGACAATATAATAATGAAAATGTAGAATTGTGGAAAAATACTAAAAACCAAACATGTTAATTACCAATGAATTGCTTCTTAGTCACCAAAATATTTACATTAGTTGCAAGGTAGTTCCATTTTAGTTGAATTATTTTCATCCATGTTGGATGAATGAAAATCGGCAAACTTACCATGTGTCACAAAGTTTGTTTCTTGCTTAACATGTGGCAATGAATTGTGCATTTTGACATCTAGGTGCAAAGCAATTGCATTAAGTTGCATGTATTTTTGTCACCATATGTATAATGACCATACACAATGAGTTGCATCATTGTAATTGATGCAACTTGTTTGATGCAACTAATGTTGTATTTATACAATGAATTGCAAATGGTCATTATAACTAGAAAATATAGTTGTAAGCCCATTTTTAAAGCTCCCATTTCTTTCATAGTGCTTATTTCCCTTTAGGGACCTAGCTCAAGGAAGTTTTTATGGAGGCTTTTATGTGCACATTGACTAAAATAGCTTTTTAAAAGGCTTCTTAACTACAAATAAATTATTTAAGATTCATTTAAAAATGAATTATGAATCAATTAAGAGTTAATTAAAAATGAACTAAATTAACTTGTGATTGAATTAAAACATAATTATAAATTATTGAAAAATGAACTAGGAGTTAACACAAATTATTTAAAAATGAACTATGAGTTAACTATAAGTGGAGTACAAGTTAAGTATAAGTGAACTATAAATTAACTACAAATGAAGTATGAGTGGACCATGAAACTATGGATGGAAATTCATGTGAATGAAATCCATTCATTATGTGACCATGTCCAATATTAGTGTCCATGACATCACCTCCCTTTTTAATGACAAGTTTTACAAATAGTGGCCTTGAATTTGTTTAAATATCATCAATGAAATTCTTTCACTTTCTCCATGGCGTTTGATTGTTTTTAGTTGGTTGTCAAGTGCATTCGTTGACATCATATTCACATTAATGAATGAGGTATTGGAGTTGATGAGTTAATACCCTTGAATCGAAAACAACCTCCATTTCATATTCTTGTTTGTCATTAATTTTCACAAATGGGGATGGCTCATGAGTTCTTCTTGGGATGGTAGATGTATGGTAAGGTTTCAACAAAAAGATATGAAACACATGATGAATTTTTATGGAATTTGGAAATTTGAGTTAGAAGGCCACATTGTTGAATTGCTTCATGATAGTGAATGGACCAGGTTTTTGGTAGTCCAATTTCTTTGAAAGTTGAATTTTTTTCATGTTTTGTCATCGAATGGTCTCCAAACTTGAAGTTTTATTGGTCTTTGTGATGTTCATCAACATTTTCTTGTAACATTTTTATGCCTCCTTAAGGTTGGAGACAAGTTGTGCTTAAATGTCTACCAACCAGATGGTTTGATTTTCAACTACAAAATTCACAATGTTATTCACACCTTGGATGTAAAATTTAAGGTGCAAATCATGATTTGCAAATAATAATGCTTGTTATGTTGAAGAATGGACTGTGTTGTTTTAAGCAAAATTTGCCATGGATAAAAAATTTGATTGATTATTTTAATGATAATTCGTTGTACAATACAAGTATTGCTCCAAGATTTGACTGACCCATTTTATTTGTCCATTTGTTTGGGGGAAAAAGGTTGATAATTTCACTTTCACACCTAATAATGCAAAATGTTTATTCCAAAACTTGGATGCAAACTAGGGTCCACAATCAAAAATATATCTTTAACAAGGTATTGATATTGAAAACATGATCAAGAAATAACTTGGTTGTCTTTTTGCCAATTATTGTTTTCTTGCAAGGAATAAAATGAACCATCGTTGTGAAATAATCAATAACTAGCAAAATGGAATTGTATGATGAAATCCATGGCAATTGAAGACCATGGCGATGCAAGGATTGGTAATAACTAGAACAATCCATGTGGGTGATGATGAAGATTCTTTGTTCGCACATAAACTCCTTCAATTATTTCCAAAGTTGTGGCCATTAATAATTTTGAAAAAGTAGTTCCATGGTGTTGTTGAATCCAAAATGGCTTGTAATTAGAGCATCATACCTAGTTTAGAGTACTTGGAATCATATAGGGCCATTAGGTACATACAAAAATCCATCATGATATAATAAACCATTTTGAAACTCTAACTTGTCATGATCACTAAAAACAATTTGACTTGAAATTTGATTTTTCATTTGAACTTTGAAACCAATAGCAAAGGGATCCTTCATTAAATCTTCACAAATTTGACAAAAAAATGTTTTGTCATCAAGAGCTACCCATAATGCTTGAAGCCAAAGATGTTTAGGTTTGAAAATGATATCTCATTGTTGGTCATAGGCTTCATTTCCTTCCTTAGGTGTGAGGTACAAATGATTGGATGATGTGTCTAGTTTCCTTTACTTGTGCCTAGGACAAGATGTAACTAAGATTGAAACAAAGATAATGCCCATCAAACTTGGAGTTAATTCAAAACATTAACAAAAATAAAATATTATATATTTTTACAATTAGAATACATGATTTCATAAATTCCTTCAACTAAATGACACCATTCTTCAAATGTATTCATAATAACCAAATAGTTCCTTATCATGAATGTCATAGTTTATTTCAATAAGATAAAACTTATGAGAATGAAAATTGACAAGATGAAAAAAATTGTTTGTTTAAGTTATGATAATAAGACATTTAATGTGAAGTCAAAAACATTTGTCTCCAAAATAAATAGTTTAGAAAGGTCTGCATGAATAAAAAATTGGGCAATTGTGAAATAAATTTTCAATGGTTTAAAAGCACATTCCACCTCAAGTTTCCAAATAAAATTTTGACGCTTTTGAATTAAATGAATGAAAGGGGTCACTATCATGAACTAATGGGCAAGGAAATGAGTTAATGGAAAAAAAAAAACATTGAACATCATGAATATAAGTTGGCATAACCCAATCCACAACAATTTGGACATTACAAGGTTCCATGCAATGACACTTCTAGAGATAATATACCCAAGGAATTCCATTTTAGTTTAATGCAATTCGCATAAACTAGTCCAACTTCTTTAAACTTGTCCAAAATGAGTTAAACATGTTGTTCACGTTCCTCCATGTTTTTGGAAAAAACAAGGCTTTCATTGATTTAACAAACCACAAAGTCATCCAATTATTCATAGAAAACATTGTTCATCAAGTGTTGAAAAACAACATGTACATTAATAAAGCCAAAAGGTTTTGTGGGACCTAGGCACGCCTGCCTAGAGTTGCATATAGTCTTCTTTGGGGTTTTGCAATTTCTATTGCTAATAATTCACATAGGGTTACCAAGTTTTCATTTTATATGTTTTTTAGAAAGCTAGTAAAGTAATACTTTGGGAGTGGTTTTTTTTAGGCTTGCGCATTGTTTCAAAAATTCCATTGTGTGTTTGAACATTGCCTAATGATAGTCTTTTACATCATGTTCTATAAATTTGGGGTTTGACCTTTTCCTAGCAATAACAAAACTTTGTTGTTTTGTTTTTTCATTTGTCCATCATAAGTGGCCCATTCATTTGTGTTATCCACTTTGTTTTTTTGTAGAGTGCCCCATTTTTTGATTTTTAACAATCCACATAAAGGGTCAAATCAACGTCATTTTGAGGAGTTCAACATGGTCTTATTATTTGCTTTAAAATAAAATTCAAAATTGTTTGCAATAATGCGTTTTCAATCATCATTCAATTGTGAGTGGTAGTTCTCCAATAATCATTGATTTGGTTATCATTGTTTGGGAGAGAATTCACAAAAATGGAGATATTTAGTAAGGCAATTAAATAGACAAATTAATAGTAATGGTGGGAAGTATAAAAATATTTAGTCAAGGTAATAGGAATGCAATATTACATTGCAAATATACCAAATGCAAGTGGATAATGATGAGAGATACAGAAAGTGCAAATAAATAGTGCAAGGCGAAAAAATATAATTTAAAAATTAATTGAAAATGTGATTATAATGCAATCACTGGATGCTTGCTTTGTATGTTTCCTTTGGAGTTTTAGGGACTCAACAACCATTCTATATGCATCCTTTGGAGTTCCAAGGCCTGAACAATTACTATTTATGTGTCCTTTGGAGTTTTATGGATTGAATGGCTATTGTATATACGTTTTTGCAACTTCAAGGGGCAAGATCTCTTAAGAGATGTGCCAAAAATCTTCTTGTGCTTCAACGTATGGGGCACAAATCTTGGTAGAGTTCTGTACTCATGCTCATGTTCACACACTCACAAATCAACAATCCCCCCATATGAGGCTACTTACAATATGTGGGCGGATGTTCAATTAGGATAGGGTCCAAGTCGATATGCTTGGAATGTGAAGCTATTTTGGCAATAAAATTTCCCATGACATGTTGCTAGATAGCACTACCAATACTTAGGTTTATTGCCATCCTTTTTTGCAGGTCACTAGTATTAATATACTTTATTGCAATCATTCATTGGAAGACATAGAAAAATTGCCATCATCCCAAGGAGGATTTAGTCAAATCTGGCTATGAATACCAGAAATAAAATCCTAATTTATAAAGTCATCCTTCTATAGGGTTGGCTACAGAATGAAAACCACATATACCAGTGTGGGTATTTTGCCCTTTTTTCCCTCTCTCACTTCTGGCGATTGAAAACCTCCAAAATCACCTTTTCTTTGAATTTTTAAATTTATATTCCACCTTTTGACGATATATCGCCAGTATAAAAAAGGGCTGATTGGAGGTTTGCCGCTTTAGAACATTTTTTGCAATAATGTTATGCTTTTTGTTCAAAGGTTTCCCAAAAGTAAAAGGGTTTAAAAACACTCCACAACAAAATTAGTAATTAAATTACTTTTCGGAGACTAAATTACATGTTGCTGGGCAAAATGTTTAAGCTTTCCATTTACTAATCTGACATTTAATCAACTTATAATTTTGTTTGTGCAACAATTAATTAAAACTCATAACCAAAGTTTTGTGAAACTGGACAAAACATGAAAAGAGCATATAAACTTTAACAGTTATTTTTGTTGTGGCACAAAACCCAAGACCAAAAAACCCAACTAATAAAAATTGACCAATGAAATTGGGCTATTTAGCCTTTTCAACAAGCATTTTGGGGTCTCAAAACCTTCAAGTGGTTAAGAAGGGGCATGGCTGAGATCAGTCCTGTTTTCTTTTCTTTTTTGGCAAAAAAATCGCCAAAAAAAGGCAACACTAAATTCCATTTCTTGGCAAAAAGTCCTTTTTATTCATAAAAGAGTAACCAAAAATAGTTTTTAAAATATTATTGCCAAAGTGGGTCCTATAATCTATGGGCTAAATGTGCATGCACCTTAGAAGCATAGATGAGACAAAGGGTACATAAAAAAAGAAGTCAAAATAGGACTAGAATTACATTAAAAAAAAGTGCTACCCTACTTTCATGCCTTACGGCCCTTTGTACAAAGAAGGGTCAAGATACCTTTTGTAATAAGATCCCAGTATCGGTTCCCTCTTTTCCTCAATTTCTCAGATCGATTGGGTACATACGACAATTTTGTACTTCCAGTTCTTGAGCCAAGGAGCTTGCATTCAAGCTTTACTAGTGTGGCCTCTGTGCCGTTGGCCCAAGTGTTTTTACCATGTCCTCAACTCATATTTCCTTCCATCACCTGGTTTTTTGGAATTTATTTGAATTTTCAGCAGCAGAAATCACTTTTAAATCAATAACTCCCATATTCTGAATCCAAATCTTACCAAATAAATTCCATTAAATCCTGCTCATCAAAGATCTTTCTTACAACACCAAAGGCACATTCCAATTCCTCCGAAATTTTCAGCTACAATTTTAATCTAATTTAATTTCCAGTGAAGAAATCATTCAATATTCAAGAACTTTTGCACTGCAAGTTCAAACATCATCGAACCAAAGCCCATGCATCCCTCCTCATGGAGGACTTTAACCATCTGAAGCATCCTAGTTGGGTGGATCTCATAACTACAAAACAAAACAAAACATAACAAACTACCTTCCTTCATAGGTAGATTATATGATATTGCAGTCTCCACATGGTCCTCCAAATGCACCACTATCTGTCCAACACTCCACACTCTTTGCTTAGCAAAAGGAGGATTGCCCCATCTTGATCTTTCAAATAGGCGTTTGAGGACAATCATGTGGTCCTCCAAGTGCCTCGACAATCACCCCAAAGAAACTAAGAAACCTATTAGGAGTGGCCACACTTGGAGTGACCCTTTGCCTTAAGAGACCTAATTGTGCAATAGCTAATACTTTAACCCTAAACCATAATAAAGCTCTGTAAGTTATGGCAAAGTTATTTTCTTACAGTGTTAGAGCAAGGCACCTTGGAGCACCTCTAGTTAGTAGAGGGAGGCAGTAATCGCCACACTAGAACGAAATCCTAGATATACTAACTAAGCTTTGCTCATAATTATGTCATCCTATTTACTGAACTACATGTTATTTTATTAATTGTTTCTTATTGGGTTGCTAGCAAACTTCATTTCTTAGAGCACCTCCACCGGTGCTCAGTATGTCACTCTGGATAATAAAATTAAATGTCTAAGTTTAGCTGTTTTTTTTGGAACCTCCACCAATAAAACTGTAACGGGAACTACACATATGCGGGGACGACTACTAGCAAACCACGTGGACCAATGATTATGATCGACCTATCAGAAATACTGAGCTGCACAAATTTGGTGCAGAAAAACCCATTTCCTGAGATTAAACCAGCACATTTTGACTCTTTCGCAATAAATTTTACTGTCTGGAGTCACATACCGAGCACCGTTGGAGATGCTCTTAGTTGTTTACATGTGACTCTAGATATTTAATATATGGGATAGTAGCACCTGGGCTGGTTTGGCAGCAAGATGCTTAATAATAATCATTGTTTTGTCATTCATTTTCAGCAGGGAAAATAACAATATTTTAAAATTAAGAACTATATTAAATAATGAAGTTAGTGCGCTTGGAAGTTTTTTTTTCAGATTCTTGGTATGGCAGCCCATTGATTTTTTCAGAGTTGAATTTTCATCATTTTGCTAGAAAAAGTCCTTAGCTGTATGGGGAAGGGAACTTTTTGAATTTATTTTTAAAAAAATCGCCACATTATGAGGAAGAAGATTATGAAATTGTCAAGATTTTTGGAGGATTTGGGCAGATTTTATTTTCTTAAAATTTTTATTTTTGAAATCTCCACATTTTTAGCTAATAGGTTCTAGTGGTTCGGCAACATGTAATAGGACTCCTAGATTTTTCTATTTCTCTATTTGCGTTGTGGCCAGATTTGACTAAATCCTCTTGTGGCTGATTGCAACACTTTGGGAGCACCACAAGAAATTTGGAGAAAAAAGAAACACTGGCAGCCTACAGTTAGGTATTTTTCAGAATTTTTGGCAAATTTAGAAATAATTAATTATTGTCTAACCAGCCCATGTTGAGCCTAATAACAATGCATGGTTGGAACTGTTCTTATATCCATGTAGCTCCTCTAGGTACAGAGGCACCTCCCACCTACAAATAAACATAAAGCTATTTTAGAAGGCATTAAAAAGAATTCCCATGGTACTCAGTGCGCACTTGATTGGTACCTATTGAGTATTTTCGGCAAAAAAATGATTGTGAATGTTTTGAAGATTGAAATGCTCGCTTCCATTTTTCAAAATGCCCATGAGTTTTTTACACTTTAGAAAGATATTTGCAAATACACTATGAAACAACGAATAGGTCTATATGAAGAAGCAACAAACCTTTATACGTTGTAAGGCGTTGGGGGAGAGTGTTAGCAAAGCTAAGGTGACCTTCCTCCTAAGGCTTCACCGACCATGTTAAAACCTCCAACAAGATTCATAATATATTTGGAGGAATGCTTATTGAGAATAAGAACTTGCAAGGCATTTTGCTTTCTGAAAGGCCTCATGTGATTTTTTCCTATGATACGCGGTGGGTATCAATGAGATTTATAAACAAGCAACTCATCGCATCAGGACTCTGCCTTGTATGGTGAGTGCAAAGTTATTCCAATAATGCTTGTGGCCTTGGGCCTTATACCCTAGACATTCATCATCACCTTGTGACTTCTGAATGTTTAGTTCATGATTTGTTTCATGCTTTACATCAAGTTATATAACACCCATGGGTGAGGCCACTCCCAAAATGTGGGGCTGGGCTGGGCTCCTCATTGCCTGGGCCCTTGATTTCAGGAATGCTCACACATTGGGGGCATTACAAGGTAGTTTTGCTGGTTCATTCATTGGGTTCAGCATAAGTTTGATGCTTGAGGTGTTCATTTATACTTCAAAATGACGGACATGCCTTCTCAACCCAAAACAGATCATAAAAGAACAAGGGGTGTGTTGCACTATAGCCTTGCCATTTACATTAAAAAGTATCTTTAAGGCAAAAGAAGAATTATGGAAACTCAAATATTTCACCATGCAAAAATAATATAATCTTCAAAAAAATCCTCTTAAAGAAACCAAAATCCAACAAGATATTGTAACACTATAACTAATCTCAAGTTTCAACACAAGCCAGAAACATCCTCTTTCAAAAATCCTCATATAAAAATAGACCTATTATTACCTGGGGGCCAAAATCCATTAAGCTACTATGCTCTATAATGAATCTAAACACAATGTCCTTGCCTTCCAAGGCAAGGCCAACAAACATTTATTTTCTCATTCCAAAAAAATTTAAGTTCCTAATTCTTTCTATTGGCAGTTTGGTAAATTTTATTTGGGGTAAGGAATCTGTCATTCTTATGACGATGCCCCAAGCTGCCACTTGAGAATTTTAAAAATAGATACAATTGCCTCTTTCCCTCGATTTGCGGCAGCCATCCGGATTCGATCCGCGCACCTGAATTTTCGGAAACACCATTGGAACAACCGAGAAGCCAATTATCGGAACAACCGAGACGGACGACGATCGGAATAACCGAGACGGCGACGATCGTGTGGACTAGATAGATTCTCGATCGTGGTAGAAATCTGGATTCAATTCGCGGCTCGCATAGCGGCCCCAATTTGTTCTTTTCGGACACAATTTTGTCTTTGTTGCCTCTTTTGTCAATGCACGCATCCGCAATTCCGACGGAAAAAAGAGCTTTAATCTAGTGCCAGTCCTCTGTGTGATCGGGTTCTTCAGTTTGGGAAGAAAGAATTAAAGAAAGCGAGAAAGCAAGAGCGCGCAACTGGCGATCAAAGAGCTGGGGGGGAGGTTTCTACACACAAAGAAAATGTCGGCTCTCGTGGCAACCATTGAGATGCTTTTTACTCCGTTGTGGAGTTTTGAGCAATTTCGGTATCTCTGTTGCAACTTTGCGGCGCGTTCCCACCAGCAGCCCGACGTTGTGCAGGTAAGATCTGTACAGTCTCCGATTCAGCTTCTGAATCCACATACGCTTGTCTAACCTGCCGTCCAAATTCGTCCTTCGTGTTACATTTGGCATTTAGAGTCTTCCATGCTGGCGATGGCTCTTCGCTCTGCTGATGGTAGATCTTTTGCGGATATGGTCATGGATTGTGCATTCTTAGTTGTTTCTGCGAGTGCGAGCGATTTAAGTCTATTACTTCGTGTTTCTGACTGTGCATCAGCATATGACCGTGTGGCATTAGCTTTCGGACCCGAGAATGTGGACACTAATGTACTGCATTATTTGTGACATTCACCAAATCACACTTGCCAAAAGTGCTTCGACTTGTGTCTTCCTTAACACGCTGCGTCAGTATTCAATGTTACGCACAGTACAGAAAATTTCGAGCAGGATGCTAGATATGACCGAGTGAATGGAGATCACGTTAGTGATATGAAACTGATGTGTTGTTGCTAATATCTGGTATCAGGGACACGCAAACTGCCTGGACACTGACACACATAATGACTGTGACCTTGGAGATGATCTGCCGCAATCGGAGCGTCTATCTCGTGGTGTGAAGAACTACGGGTCGGCAATCTCTTCTAGTGTTTACCTTGCTCATCTGATTTTTGTAGTCACGATTTTATATTCTCCATATTAGCTTGAGTGGCTTTGGTGCACCTGAATCTACTCGAAGCGATCGCAGGAATCTTTATGATAACTCTGGTGTTAACTGTCTGAAATGTCAACTGTGGAATTCTGACAGTAATTCGCATCATATATCTGTCTCTCTCTCTCTCTACTGCAGGTGTTCACACTACAGAAGGAGATGTCGTATCCTAGCCCCCTGCTGCAATGAAGTCTTTGACTGTCGACATTGCCACAATGACATTAAGGTTTGCATATACAGTTGGACGTATTTAGATTCATTTGTTCAATTGTATCCAAGCAATGCTAAATTGCATTCAGCACTTTGGAGAGAAGCCATAGATTGAGGTCTGTGGAGATGTAGAGCCTAGTTTCAGATCTGTATTGACTTGTAATTTGTTAGTATCCTGAGTATTTTTTTGGGTTCATTGTGTGCAGAATGTAAATGAGGCTTGTCCAATGAAGTGCCATGAAATTTCCAGACACCTTGTCAAGCGGGTATGCTGACTTGAGTTTAATATGAAAACCTGCTGCATCTTGAGCTCATGCCAATGCAGTTTGTAGCTTGCCTGAGAACTGAAGTTGATGCATTTGTTGTTTCCCAGAGATCTATGGTCTACTCTTGTGTCCACAGCTCAGGTTAACTGATGCTGCTTTGAAGTATTTCAAGACACACACTTCACTCATAAGCATGAACATCTTCTTAAAACCCTGCTCCTATATGGTGCAGGTCATATGCTCTCTTTGCAGTCATGAGCAAGATGTACAGCAGGTTTGCGAAAATTGTGGTGTATGCATGGGTGAATACTTCTGTTCAATCTGCAAATTCTTTGATGATGAGGTTGACAATCTTCTCTTTGCAAAACTTTATTCTTGATATATATAATCATGGCAAATATTTCTGTTCTATCTGCAAATTCTTTGATGGTGAGGTTGACATCTTCTCTTTGCAAAACTTTATTGTTGATATATAGCCATGGCAAAGTCTTTCCGTGAGAAGTTCCAACCATTAAGTGGTGTCTGTTCACTAAGTCACTTCTTTTCTGATTACTTTGTTTGTGACATGATATTCTCCTACTGAGATTAATGAGGACAGGAAAGCCCTGTTTACAGAATTTTGTGTTGTAGCATGCTCTGTGCTCATCTCATGTGTTTTGGCAGACAAAGAAGCAGCAGTACCATTGTGATTCTTGTGGAATTTGCAGAGGTGGCGGACGTGATAATTTCTTCCATTGTGACCGTTGTGGTATATGCTCTTCACAACTCATTCTGGATGCAATCTGTGATATTCTCTACTAGTACTGTTGTCCTTTTTTTGCAGAATCTTAAAGAATTATAATGGATGACGCAGAAATTGCAAGTGATGGCAAATTTTTTGTGGTATCACACCTGCCTATTACAAACTAGCCATTGCAACAGGAATATGTGATTGGTGTCAAAGTGGCTTTCAATGTCCCTCAAGATGTTGATGCATGCGTTGCAGGGTGCTGCTACTCAAATGCCCTGCAAAATGGACACCCTTGTGTTGAGAAGTCTATGCACCAGAACTGCCCTGTGTGCTTTGAGGTACTGCTACTGTTCGTCTCCTGCCTTGAAATTTTTTCATTTGTTGTGTCATCCAATATCTCAGAACCAAAACAGCACCTCTGGATGATGGCAGACTTCCATGCCTGACACACCCTCTAGTAACTTTGTTCATAATGGTCTTCAATGTCAATTTTCGTGAATGATTTTGAGAGCAATTAGGGATCTTAATTGGTGAATCTTGAAGAGATTGCTTAGTTGCACACTTATTCACTGTGCAGTACCTGTTTGACTCGGTGAAAGAGGTCACAGTCTTGAGATGTGGCCATACAATGCACCAGGATTGTGCACGCGAAATGCACACACATGCTCAGTGAGTCCACAACTTTAGATAGCTTTCCTATGTTTTCCCTTCACACATGGGCTTCAGATTTGAAGGAGACACACACACTATGCATGTGAGGCATCTCAGAAATAGGTGATCAAACCTCAATATTTAAATGTCCTGCAGCATATGGTGCTTCTTTGTTTGCAATAATTGTGTACCCACGGAAATCTGTAGTGTGTCTCTGACAAAGATGTTCTCATGTGTACAATGCGGTTGTAGATACTGCTGCCCGATATGCTCCAAGTCTGTCTGTGATATGTCCAGTGTTTGGGAGCAGATAGACCGAGAGATAGCATCAACTCAGATGCCTGAGTCCCACAATAACAAGCGGGTATGCATTTCAATAGCTCTCAGTATAAATCTACTTTTTATGTAGGCATGCATAACTCATCCATCTGTGTCTGCTCCTTTAATTTGATGTGGACACATTTGGTGTGAATGAGAAGAAACTGTAGTTTGGTCTTCAGTGAGGAATTGCAACTCCATTGGTTGTTTCAAGGAGAATATGACCAGTCTCCATGCAAATTTAACTCTTGCTTGATATCTGCCAGGTATGGATATTGTGCAATGATTGTGGTGCTACAAATGAAGTTATGTACCATATAGTGGCACACAAGTGCACAAGTTGCAGCTCTTACAATACTCGTGTCACCAGGGGTGCACCGAACTCAACAAGCTCATCATCTTAATGATGATTCTTTCCCTAAGCCATCGATCTCAATCTTCCCTAAAAGCCAGTTCACCAAGAGGAGAAATTTTTGTGCTTGCAACCCTCCCCATCACACTTCAAAAGAACATTGAGAAGTCAATGGGGAAGAGGTGGACACAATTTACCTTCAGATATGTCTGCTTGTTCTGACCACTATTATGCAGGTGTTATTGACAAGAAGCTCAAGATGCAGCGTCTTGCATTTTAGTTGAAGACTTGAAGTTAGATGGGTCAGAAGGAAACTCATTAATCTTTTTCAACTTTTGGATGTATCAATTCCCCTTTTTTCATATGGATTTTGGGACTGTGTTCACAAGATGTGTGTCACAGGTACCCTGACATCCTTTACACAGGTTAGAGACTCATGACCTCTTATTTCTTTTGATGATTGTTTTCTCTAATGATAGAGCATGGTGACTGATTTCAGTGTTATATGAATAGGCTGCATAAATTCTAGTCTCCTTCATATGGGTGTTCTCTCTTTTGTGTATGTTTATCACGAATGTGTGGAGCCTGAAATCACATACAGCAACCTTGTACACTCAACCTGCTGCACTATTGAATGATTGTTGTTCTGAAGAGACACAGCAGACGCAAAAGAATGCAGGTGTAACAAGGACTGCAAGCTGGAGAAGGGAACTCAAGTTGGATACCAATCCTGTCAGCTGGTCACAATGAAATGGTTCCCACAGGATCCAGTGAGGATTTGTCTCAAGAAGGGCAGACCTCAATTTCTGAGCTGCAGAAGAAGATGGCAAGAGAGGGGTGTCTCCATAAAAGGTCAGAAAATAGTGACCATGAATTAGATTTTCTGTTGAGAGCTCTGTAAGACTGTCATTGTGGCAGAAGACTCTGTGGAATTGTTGTGCCTGAGAGGTTCCTGTTTTGTATGGCCAGTAATAATGCAAGCACACCAACAGGGCATTAGAACCTCGATGAGCCTGCAATCACAATTGTAGCAGAGTTCCCTGCTCAGTACAATTTGTTGCTCTGTTGACCGACAGTTTTGCTGAGACAATCTCTGCATAGTAGAACAGCTGTTGTATCACTGAGCGCCTTGCAAACTATTTCTGGAAATTTCTGACATGGAATGCAATTTTAAAATCAGCCAGTGAAAGAATCGTGGTGCCCTGGGTATTGCAGATAATTTGCAGAAGACTTGCAGCAAGAGAACTTAGAGATGGCACAAGATCACACTTTTATAGGTACGGGTCCTAAACCACTTCCTTATACCAGAGGTGTCTGGTGTTGTCCATGGAATCAACTGGAAAATGACATGAATCTAAAGCCCATGCTGGTCCCTTTCTTGTGTCTGGAGTGACCACAGTGAACCAGCTGCCAAATTCTGTGGGTTTGCAAATGTCTTGACCTTTGATGGTAAAAATCAATGTATAAAAGATTGCTGCCTAAACTTCCCCAATCAAACATTGAAGGTACAACATGCATGTAACGGTTTCCATAAACCTGAACTCACTTTGAAAAGGAATGGAGTAAGGTTATAATTCCATTATCTGTTTTCAAGAGGAGTTTTAGATTCATTATCCAGACAATGTAGGCACCCATGTGAATGAGGGATTATGTGACCAAGCACCAACAAGTATACCATCCATTGGAACCATGTTATGACTCGGTTGTTATAACCACAAGTGAGTTATCACCCAGGTAACTTGTCTTGCAAATCCTCATCCTTCCTTATGGAATGGAAGTGTAACTATCTACATATGTAAGTATGTAAGGCACTTTGTGACTAGTAAGTAGGTGGATACTAGATACATATGGATGCTTGGTAAATAGGTACTGTACCCACAAAATAGGGTCATTCATGTTGAAACAAATGAATAATTATTTTTGGAAATTAAGGTTTTCTTGCCAAAAGTTAATTTGTTGAAATTCAGTTTTACTTTTTGGAATTAAAAAAACATCTTTTGTGTTGAAGGTGGTTGCATTGCCTTAAACCTAATCTTCTATCCTAATCTTACTTAGTGCGTCTTAAGGTGGTGGTGTATGTCTTTGTACTTGTATGTCTTTGTTGTTTTGCATGTGTGAAGAGGAGATTGCACAATGGCTAAGCAAAAAGGCAGAGATTCTACAAAAAGCATTGGTCACATGGCATGTGAAACTTGGGCATTGTCAAAATTGCATTGTACATCAATGTTTCTTTTCATTTTTTTCTTAATATCATTTTTCAACATTTCACTTTTATATCCTCATATTTATTCCAATTCTTTTGTTTTTTTTTTCAAATTCTTTTTTGGTGAACTTGCTATGTAGGTATAGTAACCAACCACTAAATAGTGGCTTGTAATGGGATAGGAGGTTATGTAAAAGTGTTTGCAATATCACAAGAATAACCGCGCGTATAATAATATGTTTTGGCACTAGGATGTAAGTTTTCATCTTGTGTAAGGTAATCGGGTCAATAGGTATTATCAAAATTAAGATTAAGTGATTGATTTTGTGTTCAATTTATCTTTTTGCTTCTGATATTAAATAAAATCCGCATTTGTGGTGAAACTCTTTTTGTTGTTGACAGCTTTTTTTTTTTTTTGGTTGAACATTCAATGTCACGAAAGAAGAAGATTGTGTATGTGTCTTAAACCTTTTGTAAGTTTTGTGTGTGTGTGTGTGTGTTTTCTTGTGTATGTGTGACATTATTTTTATTAGGGTTTACTTGATTCAAGAAAAAATATGTTTCAATTGAGGGTTTGAGCTTGTGTTGTAAAATAAAATATTTAAGAGTTATTTAATCTTAATCTACAATGAGATCTTACAATAAAAGTTGAGACTTGATTCCTCAACACACATCATTTTTCACACATTGCCCATCTTACATGTCATGTTAGTGAGTGATGATTCATTTTGGCCATGAATGAGGACTTGGTAGCACACCAATGGATGGAACTCCACTATTCAAAGGTGGATGAAATTTAACTAAGTTAACATGGAATTCATGTCAACATGGTGTACAACTAATTCCCATTTTTATTTTTCCTTTTATCTTCCTTTTAGAGAGGTCTTATACCTTCACCTCTTAGCTCCTACTTTTTACTTCTCCCATCCTATTTATTACCTTCCACTTTTTAGGTCTTTTTTCCACCCAATCCCAAACCTTAATCAATTGATCCCATTCTTAGATGTGATTATTGTGACTCCTTTTTAAGTTGTGAGGATCTTCATCATTTATATTTCCAAACCATCACAAAGGCTTGTTCAAAGGAACATGAATACTTTTATGCATATTGTCTTTCATTATTAAAGTTCAAAAGGAATAATATATATATATATATATATATTTTCTTCTTTGATATTAAAGTTTACTGTTTTTTTTCTTTTCTCCCTTTTTTTGTCATCATAGGATTATTTTTTTATTTTATTTTTTCCTTCATTTTGTGATATTTTCACCAAAAATAATAAAGAGAAACAAGAAAGCAAAGGTAATGGCTTTCAATTTTTTGCACCTAGGGGCATCACATGGCCAAGATGTTGGACCACCACCAAGGAAAGAGGTGGGTCAAATTAACACATGTGAGGTCATGTGATAATTGATTAAGCACACATTAAAACATTCCATTTGATGGGGGGAGGGGGGAGGGAGAGGGTTGTGTGTATGCACATTCATGCTTTAAGTGAAATGGGTTGATTTTTTTGCATGTGAGGGTTGTATGGATCATGCATTCACACTCAAAGTCAATTTTTTACTACATGAAATGGGTATGTTTACCACCATACATTCACATGAAAGGGATTTAATTTGTTACATGTCAAATGCAAAGGGTGTTTGCATTACACATGTGTGCTGCTTATTATTTTAACAAAATGTGATCTCCATGTTTTGTAACAATAGTACCTAAATTTGATTTATTTTCAATGTTAAGTAATTTTCAAAATGATGAATTTTTAAAAATGAGATTTACCATCTCACCTTACTATATTTTCCAATAACATTTAGAATAAATAATTTCACTAGGTTACTATAAGAAATTCAAAATTTAAAGGAGACCTTCTATAATTACACTTTATTGTTGAAATCTTGAAACATTCAATTTTTGGGCCTATCAAACCTTTTTGTTGAAATATTAAATATTTTGACAAATTTTATTAATTACTAATCATAATTGTATGATATATTAAATGAATATATGTTAAAATGTGTGTGAAAAGTTTGGGATGTGTTATTTGTAAACACTGTTGCAATAGTTTCATAATTAAAATTACACATGATATCCAAAGTGAATTGAATTAATTGGTTTCGAAGGGGTGATTGATGTGATTGTGTGGGTTAATATTCATTTATTCATAGTGAAGTAAACTACTGAAACTTTACAAAGAATATTATAGAAAGGCAATTATTATTATTTTATTTTTCTTGTTTTAATAGTGAAAAGATAATAATAATAAAAGGTGGATCCATTGGGGGTGAAAAATGTGGTGATGTGTGTTAACATGTTCATTAATTTATGGTGAATTAACTTTTGAAGTTATAAGGAATGTTATGAAAAACTTTGAATCTTTTCCTATATTAACATTATAATTGTATATATATATTTGAATGCTTTATATATTTTAGGAACCACCTTTTGTGTAACCATTACTTAAAATTGTAGGTTTTATGATTTCAAAATGTGCATTGTCAAGATCTTGTAAAAAACTTGCATGGAGATTTTTATTATGTGTTTATAATAGGTTTTTTCATTCTATAATGGAGTCCTAAAAGGTCTTGAAATTATTGGGAGTAATTGGGGCTGCCAAACATTGAAATCACAACTATTGACATCTAGTGGTCATGGCAAAGGTGCAAAATGAAAATTGAAACAACACAAAGGAGCTCCGAAAAATGACGCACCTTTCGAAATTTTATGGTCACCATAATATCCATGCGTCCAAGGTATCATCATTCCTTGAGATTCTGGAGGAGTTTTTTAATGAAGATTGTGCGGATGCTAACAACATTCGTGCTACATTTTTCCAAATGTAAGGGAAAACCAAAGAATTTTGGATTCAAATGAAGGAAAGGCCCAAGGGAATAACTATTTGGGCAAAGCTCCAATGGGTTTTCATGGAGCAATACTTACCATAAGACTATGCTCATTAGATGAAATTAGGGTTTATAGGTCTAACCCAAAGTCATATGATTGCCTTGGAACATAAGGTGAAATTTGATGAGCATGCCTCCTATTTTTCGACATTAAAAAAATTAAAGCGAATTGATTTCTTCATGAACAAATTGGATAAGCCCATTAAATTCGTCAACGGAAACCAAAGTCTACCGAAAAGTTAACACTTGGAGGGTCAACATAATGCCCAACAAATAAAGTATAACCTTAGTGGGAATTTTGAGAATTGGTGAAGGGGGGCCATCCCAATCAATTAATTTTGGAAGGGCCAAGATGAAGTAGGATTGGAAAAGGCCATATGGGGTTAAAAGATTTTCTAAGCCCTAATTTTAATCCACTACTTCATTGACCTCTTTGAAACGCCTTTTTGAAAAGGAATAAAATGAACATAAGAAGAATGGCCTATGTTTCAATTGCCACCAAAAAGGGCACCGATCCCTTGATTGCCCCAAGAATTTACATACTTGAAGTCAATGACAAATGTTGTCATCAAGAGGTGAAAGATAAAGTACAAAGGGTGAAATATCTAGCCTAAATGGCGAGTTCATGTGTTAATTGAAATTTTCGGCTATCATGGTTAGTGGGGGTCAAATGCAATGTAACCCAAATGTAATCAATTTGGTTGGTCATATTGGTAATGAATTAATCATGATCCTAATTAACTAGAGAACTTTCATAATTTTCTATTTCATGAAATGGTTGACAAGTTTAATTTATGACAAGTGAAGGCTAAAGTTAAATACCATCCTACTCCTTAATCATGGTATTAAGATCACCAATACTAAGGTGTTAATCTAAACCCTAATGGTGATGCAAAGAGTCAAAATAATATTGGATTTTGAGGTTTGGGATGGGGTGCCCTATGATGCAATTATTAGTATGGAGTGGTTGATGCAAATGGACATTAAGGCAGGCGTCCTAAGATATGGCAAATGTCGATTTTATCGCTTCTAGTTTAAATTCGACGTCCAAAAATCTTCAAAATTGGCAATAAATAAAATGTGGCAAATTGCCTTGAATTTTATCAATTTTCATGACGTAAGTAATCATTAATGGCCTCCTAAGATATGGCAAAAGTCGATTTTATCGCTTCTAGCTTAAATTTGGCGTCCAAAAATCTTCAAAATTGACAATAAATAAAAAATGGCAAATTGCCTTGAATTCAATCAATTTTCATGATGTAAGTTGTAAAAGTGTCAGTTGCTCGTTGTATTGGGCCCAGTGCCATCATCAAACCCAGTCAAACAAGAATTCCCATCACAACACGATGCTACCTGGCCTGAAAGATGCATTCCAATGTCAGGTTCATCATTGATTGTCGAAATTTTAGCGTTTCCAGACAAAACATTCACTTCTTATTTTCAGCATCCAGGAAACCTTATATTATCTAAATGTGGCGTCTAAAAATAGAATGCCACATTTTAGGAGGCCTGCATTAAGGTTAATTGTTACGATTGCTTATGATTCAAACCTTCCTTGATAATCCATCCTTTTATTTGATGATTATGAAAACATTTTTTAATACCCCATTACTTTCAAGTATTTAAGTAAAGAAGGGCTTAAGGAAAAGGGATCAACATTATTAGGTAAGCTTCTGCATGAAGACCCCAGTGTAAATCATGAAGTCAACACAATATTCATGGGGTCAAGAGTAATACTAAAGTTTTTCAAGAATTTTTTGATATATTCCTTAAAAACTTGCTTGGAATATCCCTTGAAAAAATGGTTGACTGCGCCATAAAATTACCCCCTAGGGCTACCCTGATTTCTTGCATCCCCTACCATCATTATTTGTTGGAAAATAATGAATTAAAGACCCAAATAAAATAATTCCTTGAAATGGTATATCCAATCCAAAAAAATTCCATGGGGAACGTTTGCATTGTTTTTAAAAAAAAAGGATGGCACACAAAAAATGTGTGTAAACTATCATTGGTAAAATAAGTTCATTATTAAAAATATGTTTTTCTTACCCTGTATTGATGACTTGTTTAATTATTTGTGTGGAACACAAATATTTTTTAAAAATCGATCTATGTGGATTTCACCAAATTTGGATTAAACAAATTAATATTCACAAGACAACCTTTCAAACTCAATTTGGGCATTACAAATTTATAGTCATGCCATTTGGTTTGACCAATGCCCCAACTATGATATGTGTTTGATGAACATGTTGTTTAAAAAATACTTTGGAAAATTCGTCTTAGTGTTTATGGACGACATATTGGTATATTCCAAATCATCAACGAAACATGAAGAACACCTATGACAAATGTTACAAATACTAAAAGAAAATAAGTCATATGCAAAGTGTAGTAAATGTGAGTCTTTTTCATCCCGAATGAAATATTTGGAATTTATTGTATTTGAGGATGACTTATTAGTTGACCCCAAAAAAATACAATCCATGGTTGATTTGCCCACCCCAAGACTTGAAAGGATTTTGAAGCCTTCTAAGTTTTCATAAAAGGTTTATTAAATCATTCTCCAAGGTTTTGGCCCCATTAATTTAATAATTAAAAAGGAATGCTGAAACTAAATGGACTCCAATGTGTGAGGATAATTTTAATATGTTTAAAAGGGCCTTCACATAGGCACCTATTTTGACATCAATGGATTATTATATATAGTAAAGGACGTCGTGGTCATTTTTGTGAAGCTTTTTCCATCCATCCATCCATGGATGGCATCATACAAGGAAGAAAACCCTAGTAGAAATAAATAACCCCCTGCCCCCTTGCGCATGTGTCATTGTCGAGGAAAAACATGCCTGACCCCAAGGTATTGATTGTCAAAAGATTGGGTCAACATGTCATTGAAGCGGAGATCATCACATGGAACAATGTCGGCAAATGTGTGTTCATATTCGACCCCAAGGTATTGATTGTCAAAAGATTGGGTCAACATGTCATTGAAGCGGAGATCATCACATGGAACAATGTCGGCAAATGTGTGTTCATATTCCTATTTGAGTGACATTTGGGATGATAATCAACAAGAGTCAAGGTCAAACACTGAACAAAGTTGGGGTATATTTGCCATCTCCGGTCTTTTCCCATGATCAATTGTATGTTGCTATCTCACGGGTCACAAGCAGTGCTTTAGCAACCAGGGTCCTGATGGATGCATGTGGAATGTGGTATATAAAGAGGTTTTGAAAATGTAGTTTGTAGTTGTAATTTTGTAATATGTATCGTCAAATACACACACGCCTATGCATTAGGCACGGGGTTCAAACTAGTATGAAAGATGAATTAAACCTATGTACAAACACAAGTGAAGAGGTTGTTAGGGTTATTTTAATGCAAAAAGAACTTGTTGTGGCCTATGAATTTAAAAAAATTAAAATTTGATGAACATAACTATCTAACACATGAAAAGAAACGATTGGCAATTGTTCATCTTTTGAAGTTTAAAGTCACTATCTTTTGGGAAAACATTTTAAGATTGAAACAAACCATGTCAACCTGAAATTCTTGACCACACAACCAACATTACGTCATAGGTAATGTCATTGCAAAATTATTTCAAGAATTTTCTTTTGACACACAATGTGTCAAAGAAAAGGAAAATGTGGTTGTGGATGCCTTATTTAAAAGGAAATGGATTAATGCCATTTCCATAATTAACAATGGCCTCTTTTTTTTAAAAAGGACTTTCAATGCACCTTTTTATGCCCCAACCCAAAGGGAAAAATCCTTATAAAAGTTGGGCAAGTACTTAACTTATGTGTTAAAAGATGGGCTATTATATTATGATGGCCACCTATGTATCTTTGAGAAACAAATTAGAAGTTGACAATCTCTTATATAATTACAACAGTGGTGTCCGTCCGTCCGACGACGGTTCCGCGTTTTAATTGACGGGCGGAACCGTCCCGGACGGTCGGATTCCAAAATCGGGAATCGGCCCGGACAGCCGGATTCCGAAACCTGTGGCAGCAGGGGGGGGTGGGGAGAGGAGGGGGAGAGAGGGGGGGGCAGCAGGGGACGGGCGGGGAAGGGGTGGGGGGGGGGGGCCAGGGAGGAGGTTTTTTTTTTTGGCCGCCCTAAACTGCCGTCGTCGACGGACAGTGTCCGACTTTCTTTTTTTTTTTCTTTTTTTTTTTTTTTGCGTGTCCGAAGGTCACGGGCACCCACTAGTTTTATACAACTACCACAATATCCTTATTGCAAGTTATTTGGAATTTCAAAAAACTTATATCACAATTTGAATTATTTTTTTAGCCCAAAATGAAAAGGGATATTCATGACTATGTGGAAATGTGTTAGATCCATGTTAAATATCAAAGATTGAACAAACAAAAAACTCACGGGTTGTTTTAACCATTAGTTATACCAATTGCAAAATGACAATCCATAAATGTGGATTTTATTATGGACCTACCTAAAACAAGGAATGATCATAATGTCATATTTGTGATAGTAGATCACTTGTCAAAACAAGCCCATTTTGTTTTCACAAAAACGATGGCTATAGTTGGGGAAATAACCTAATTTTTTATAAAAGAGATATATAGGTTTCATGGGTCCAAATGACATATAACAAGCCAATGTGTTTACTTTGTTACTAGGACAATTATCCTTTTTAGGGTCCTTTTTCTCAAAAAACATGTTTTCTTCAAGAGGAATTTTTTATTGAAATATTTTGAAACTTTTTATATATTGTATTTATAGTTGCCCCAATATGTCATATGTTTTTGAATAATCAAATTTGGAGAAATACAAATTTTTGAAATGCACAAATTTTGCCAGATTTTGTGTTTTGTCTTGAAATTTCATAATTTCAAATCATACCAAAACATGTTAACACTTTCAACTTTAATTTTTTATGTTATAAACTACAAGTTTTCTTTAAACAACATATACATTGCATCACATTTACAACTCATGAATGTCTTTTTAAACCTTGATTTTTATAAACACAAAAAAAATTTAAATGAAATTTTGATTATTTTTTAGATGTGTCTAATAGTACCCTATTATTATTCAAAAATTAAGGATGAAATAAATTGTAGTATGAAAATTAAAGGGCCTTTTATGAAAGTAGTGTCATTGAATGAAGTTGTCAAACATCCTTTATTCAAACCAAATTTTGATATTCAAATTTTTTTATATTCATTTTAGATTTTTCAATATCCACATTATTCAATAAACACAACTTTCCATGATTCACATGCCATTAAAGTGACACCACATAGACAAATGTAACAAGAATTGCATAAAAATTAATGATTTCACATCAATTTTGGCTCGTTGAACTCATCCACATCCTCATGGGCTACCTAAAGAAATTGCATCTAATAGGGATTCAAAGTTTTTTAATGTTTTTTGAACAATGTTATTTTAAGGCACGGGGCTCAAAACTATGTTTTAACACCACCTACCACCTTGAATTTAATGGCCAAATTGAGAGAACTAATTGGACCTTAAAAGATATGTTGAAGATGTATGTAGGTTCGAAGCAAAGATTTGGGGAACAGTATCTCCACTTGGTGGAGTTTGTTTATAATAAGAGTGTCCACATTTCAATTGGTGTGACCTATTTGAAGTTGTATACCACCAAGAATGCTTGACATCAACATCTTGGAATGATTCTATGATTCAAGTGAAAACATTCATTGAACTATTAAACAAAATGCAATTAGAACAAGAAAACATTAAAAACTATATGTTAAGGGCCTAAGCAAAAGCCAAAACCTATGACGATCATGCATATATGGGCCCTACCTATGACATCCTTTAAATTCTCCCTTTTTATTTCTATTTTAAAAAGTTATTTATTTATTTATTTTTTCATTTCTCTCTCACTCCAAAGTGGAATGAAAATTTCTTTTTCACGGATAATTTGAAAAGTTTATTCCTCTTGAACCAATTAATCAATTCATTAAACAATAAAATTGTACCTTGAGTCTCACATCCCTCACTTAATTAATATGAATTATTATTTTTTAAATGTTTTTTTTTAGCAATGAGGCAAATTGATTGGCCCAATATTCCAAAAAATATGAAACCACAAAGACTCCCCAAAATAAAAAGGTTCTATTTTAGAAGTAAGGTGCTATTGGGAACTCTTTGGGGGGGAACATGTCGGGAACTTGAGAACTCTTTGGATATTTCTTTCTTAGCCCTCATTGGTTGAACAACATCACTTTTTCTCATTCTATCCTGAAATGGGCAAGGATAAACCCTAAACTCTAAACCCTAAAAGAGAATTGCATCGGTTGTAAGATCTGATGTTCCTCTTGTTGTTGTGCTTCTGCTCTGAGATCCTCCTCCTCCTCCTCCTCCTCCTTCCTTTACTTTCTTTTCCGCAAGATGCTTCAAGTGTTTTCAGCAGCAAATGGCAGTGAAATAGGCCAGGCAGGATCATAACTCTACACTTGGGGGCTCAGCCATGCTGCTGGTCTTCTTGTGATGATGAATTCTCAGATGGCAAGAGTACTAATCTCGTAATACCCAAGTGTTCTTCAGAGGTTTCAAAAGCCTTCCTTCATTCTTTTTTGGTTTTAAGAATGTCTCAAGGGATCATCACCCCCATGATTCTCTCTTCTTCTTCTTCTTCTAAGCTGCTAGTTCTTAGAAGAAGAAGATTGTGTGCAAAAAATGCACATGGGTGGTGTGGTGGAGAAAGATCTCCAACGAACTTGGGCAAAAAATCACAATTGGTGGGCCATATTACAGGGAAGAGCTTGTTGTGTATGGAAACCCACTTCCCAGTTTATGTGGAGGGAAGCCGCTGTAAGGAATCCCGTGTTCATGTCGACTACATAGGGAGAAGGTTTTTGAGGATGATGATGAGTGAGGAGGAAGGAAACCCTGTTGTGGGTTATGCACAGGGAAGAAGAAGAAGTTGTTCTTCTTCAAGGCGAAGAATTTGGGATAGAAACAGAAACAGGTGTTGGAGAGGGAGGTCTACAATGACACTCATAGGGCCAGAATGTGGGCACTTGCTATTCTGCACATTGAGTGCATGTGCAGCATTAGCTCAGGTAAAAGAAAAAGAAAAATTCTTCTCCCTTTATGCTTTAGGGCTTTTAGGGTTTCAATCAGCGATTACATGGAATCCTGAGTACAAAACAGGACTGATCTATGTTGTTGGTCAAGGTGATGGGTGAGCAAGCAGTGCATGTTAGTTTGAAGAACATGAACAGCTCTGTTGCTATCTGGAGCTCATCAAATGCATCATAAGAGACAGAGAGAGAATTTGGTACTGGAAAAATGCAACAAGTTTGAAGAGAGATAGCGAACAAAAGAATGTGAGTTCCAAGTTTTTGATTCATTGCTGGTGGTGGCAGGTGTTAGAGACCAGAACCGAATTTGGAGCCCGAGTGTCAGCTCCACTACTTGCCATGGGTACTGGGTTACTTCTCTCTGGATGCCGAATTGTTCCACCCACTGCACCTGCATATGACTTGGTATGCCTCTTCAAATGTCCCCTCCTTCCCAAATTGAAAGTCCCCTCTTGTGTGAAGAAAGATAAGCTTTATGTTTTGGGTCACATTTACTAGATCATGCCTGCCTGTATGTAGAAATAGTAGATCATGAACTCTTGGATGATTTACCTTAATTCAATGGTCAGAGTACACAACCCAACTCTTTGACCTCACTAAACTTCCCAGATGTTTTGTACCCACTTCCAATTTATTTGGTAGTTCCTTCCAGTAGTCAATTTTTCCTCTAATAGATTTTTTGAAAGAAGCCACCAAGTTTTCTCTTCATCAAATTAAATTTGCAGAAACACAAGCTTGTCTGCTCATTCAGTGGTATACTTTCTGAGATCATTTGAGCAACTGATATCTTGTGATGACGTCAGAATCCATGAAGGGAGATGGTGACCTAGCTACTGTGGAAAAATGGTAGAAAAATGTGTTTTTTTGAGTAGGTTCAGATAGGGTGAAAGATGACTGACAAGGGAGAGTACAGGCAGATTTTTGCTCTGGGGATGCCAATGGCAGTGTCCCTCTGTCTTCTTGAGACTGATGTCATGCAAGCATTCACAGATGCAGGTCCTCCCTATACATTTCCCTTTTGTATGATGAAGTACCCATCTTGTGCAGTTCTATGTTTGTCTTACACTCTGTCACCTTCCATGAAGATCAATTTTCATTGCACTTAAGATCTGGGTCCAACTCCACTCATCTGTCCAGATGTCAGGAACATCACTGTACAATGTCAAGAGGATTTGAACATATGCAACATCAAGAATCTTGGGGCTGGTACATGAGCTTTTGGAAGAGAATATATACGTGTTATGTGCAGGTTCAACATTGAAAGCCTTTTGGTTTGGAGCCATTGGAACCGTTATGGGAGCAGTTGTAGCTTTTGGTGCAGTTGGGCATTTCTTAGGCCCAAATGGCTGGAAGGTAATCTAACTCTAGCTCCCTGATGTGATCATTTAGTCCTTGCAGCAAATGATTTCAACATTCAATGATGATCCATACTCATTAGAGTTTCTTGCTTGAGTGTCCTGGCAACTTTAAATTGTGATTTGTTGCCTGGGCACACAGTTGGGAAACCCTCTTTTTTCAACTTCATCTGGGATTGTTGGCTCCAGATTGTTCTTGGTTTCTGGTTTTGACCCAAACTGTTGTTACAGGTTATGTGGGCTCCGTTAGTGTGTGTGTGTGTGTGTAATCACATTTGTACTTTGGGGTTCAGATTGCATCATCACTGTGCGCAAGCTATGTTGGGGGTTCTGTCAACTATGCTGCCACTGCCCAGGTGCTCCTCATTTCAAAATCTGTTTGTTAACTATGTATCCTGGTTATCACAATTTCAATTTGCTATATATTTTGACAGAAGGTGCTTGAGAGGGGATGGATGCATTGACCCAATGTATGGGCAGATAGTTTCCAAAAAGCTATGTCCAGAGCCCCTATGATTGATAGATCCTATTTGTCATTTTTTCTAGGCACTTGGTTTGAACTCGCCAAGCATGCTTGCAGCTGGCATGGCAGCTGATAATCTTGCCATGGCTGTCTACTTTGGGATCATCATGTCAATTAATGTTGATCGAACAGGATTCACCTCTACTTTCCCTCGAGGTGGAGGTAATCCATCATCCTACTACTTTCTTTCCATTATTTCTTTGTGGGAAAAACCTCTGTCACTTTGCTCTCTGCTGCATTCATTCACGAGAACATCACTCTCTGGACCACATTGTGGGGTTGACTCTAGTTCTTGTGATGAAGATGACAAGGCAACTGAAATGGAGGTGATTCCGACGGTGGAAACCTTGTCAGTGTCAATGGCAGCTGCAGCTGCAGCATGCATGATTGGCAATGGACTGGCTGCTGTCCTTCCCTCTCCCTTTGCAGGTTAGTCTAAGGAAGATATGCTCTCAAACTTTCAACTGCCTTAAACTTTGAACCCTACAAATGGACTACCTAAATGGAGTTGTTGTGCCTTGAGAAAAGGTCTTGGTTTTGTATAAAAGTTCAGTGTCTGGTGCTGTGTTAATAATGAATTTTGTGTGGATTGTAAATTCAGGCTCAGGCTTGGCAATGATGGCAGTGGTGGCATCTCTAATCTCTACAGCGGTAGCGTTTGTCTCTGGCTGCAAACAGAATGGATCCACTATTCCCATGTTTGCCGGTTCCCAATCTCTTGGGGGAGTTTTTATGCTTCTTTTTTTCTCTGTAGTAAGTACTACAGATACATAACTGTTTGTGTGAACTCTTGAAATTTAGGCTACATTTAGCATGCATTGTTTGGTATTTGTGCAACCCACATGAGGAAGTTGTGTTATTCTCCCCCGAAATTGCTCTAATTGTTTTTACACAACCATGGCTCTCTGCTTTTTACGGGATGTAGGTGGGTGCTTCAACCTCTGTTCAGGAAGCAGTGGCAGGGGGTTGGCCTCTCTTTATCTTCATCCTCATTCTTTTTGTGGTATGGACTCAGTTTACTCTTGGATGAGATGAGATTCAAATTGTGTACCTTTCTTTTTCCTGTTGTTTTTCATTTGTGGGTATGTGGGGAAAAACACTAAACCTTTGTGTGTACATGTGGGTCTGTGTCTTTTTCTTCCTCAGATTCATCTCTTGGTTACATTGTCACTTGGCATTTGGTTTAAGCTTCCCCTGCACATGGTATGTTTATTTGCCATGTCCACCACAAGTTGCAACAAATTTCTCCCAGCTAAAATTGTCTAGCTCTGCAAAACACAAAAGGAGATGAAAGGTGGTTATCATGAACAACAGTAATCTGATTAGTAAGTGTGTAACAAAAAATTTTGCATGCAACAACTGTCCAATAAGCAGCAGTAAAGTCATCGAGCATCAATGGGTTTCAAGACAAGTAGTCACCAGTGGTGTGCTTAAAGGATATGTTCAGGGTGCAGGAGGCCCCAACCACTACCCTATATATAGGCCTCTATGTCTTTTAGGCATAGATGCTTTCATATACAGGGACATGCTAAAATGAAATAAAAGTTCTTTCCTTCAGAAGCTTGTTGCAGCTTGAATGAGGATACTGTTGACTTTTTTGATTAGCATATGTCTCTTGAGTGCTAGCCAACATCACGTCTGAGTCTTCCCATTGCTTCCGGAAAGGCAACAGAAACTCAGGACGCAGATTGTGTATAATGGTTTGCCCAAGTTTTTGGGAAGATTATTATATGCTTATCTACACCCACTGTTGGGAGCTGATGAACTCAGTGGGTAGTCATGGCAGCTCGTCACTGCCGTTCGTGATGAAGGTGATGGTCTGTCACTTTGTGAGCGACTCTCATGAGGTTATGACTGCACTCATTGTCGTGTTACCTTTAATTGTTGTTGTGGAGATTTCTCTGCAACTTCATCGATGATCAATGGGTTTCAAGACACTGATTAATTTGATTTTTTCAGTTATTGGTGGCATCAAATGCCAATATTGGAGGCCCAGCAACAGCAGCAGCCATGGCAAGTGCAAGACGGTGGCCTGAAATGGTACTATATTCTATTGTTCCCCTGCTACATACACTACTGCCAATTCTGTCCTTTCCCACTTAGCTATGGTCATTTACACCAGGGAACACATCACTAGGGTATATATTTTGTCTTGAGTTTGTCCCTAGGGCTTGGCCTTTTGGCCTGACCCTAATGACTCATCAGGAGGCAGAATTTGTCCTGGGGAGCATGGTCATTGGTTGTATAGGCCATTGGTCACAGCCTCTAAAGCCGAGGGAAATCTGATTTGTTTCATAGGTGTGATAGTCTTCTGTAATTTGCCAAATGGGTATATGGAATTGGAGTGCATTAGACTTTGAAGTGGTGCTGCCTCTGACAACAATTGTTGCTCTTTGTTATAGGTGCGACCTGCATTATTGGTGGGTACACTAGGATACACAATTGGCACAGCTGTTGGGTGCACTGTTGGTTTGCAATTCTTATTACCTATGGTAAGGAAGTCTCTGCTGCTTGTCTTTTGAGGGAGCTTTTTTGTGGTGACCGACAGTCTCTCCCTCAGAAGGACACAAAAGCAGGACCAGTAAGAAATCTGTTGTGACTACCTAGTAGCATAATTGGAAGTTGATTGGAGGGTACATTTTTACCTGCAATTCTCCCTCTTGATGTCATTTGTTTTAGGTCTCAGTACTTCATGAAGATATGAATAAATTTGTGTATGTTTTTAAGGTCTTAGGGTCGATGGTTTCATAAGATCTGTTTTTGGCCTTGGTATTGGAAGGCAGCAATACTTTGAGGTTGATACTCCACTTCATCTGGTGTGAGTTTGGTGTGCCCTATTTCTCTCCAGTGGGTACGAGTCCAATATGAGTTTTGGAATTTCATTGCGAAATATAAAGGACATCAATGATGGACACAAGTTTGTGAAAAGAGTGAACGAATGAACATGTCCAAAGGATAAAGCACAAGCAATTCTGGTACCCAAACTCTCTCTTCCTGATGTCTCCATCCCATTTCCCATATGAAATCTTAGGACGAAGAAAGGGACCATCCCTCTTGCTTCATGAGGTGGACATTCACATCCATCCATCCTCCTCCATGATGGCAAAAAGATGATGCCAAAAACCGATGCGACTCTATTGTTGACACCATTTGTTAAGAAGGGGAAAACTTTTGTATTTTGGAAAATCTTGCTCCTTTGGTAGTGAATGAAGTATTGAAATGCCTTCTGTCATTTTTTTTTCATTTTTTTTCTTGTGATACTCATCGGTTATCATGGGAAAATTTATGAAAATAACAAGATTTGTGATTTGAGCAGAGTGTTCCCATTTAATAAATGCCCTTTGGCTCTCTACCTTGGGAGGTACTAATTTTGGGAACGCCTAGCTCCTTGGGCATTACCCTAAACATTAAAATATAGCATTTTGGATTTTAAAATGAAATATTGAGAACATTGCACCATTTTCTCCATGAAAAATCCATCATATATGTTCAAATCTTTTTGAAAAAAATCAAAATTTGGCGAAATTGTTTTCTGTAAAAATCTCACTTAGTGTTGCTTAAATTGTTGTCTTAACCATGTAAGACATGTCTTGACACGTAAAGGCTCTCCCTATATTTGAGTTCATTAAATGAAGCTAGAATAGCAAGTGGTTTCATGGCAACACACCATAAAACAACAAGACCTTCTTTGCTATGTTGGGTTATCTTTACACAAGTTTTACTTATGTCCTATGTTTCCTAATGCCAAAACAACCCATGAAAATAAATGGAACATGTCCTAGAAATGAGAATTTAAACTTTGGACTCATTCACAAACATAACCAAATTGTTTTGACACATCCAAAAATTCAAATTATTTCATATTGTTTGTCAATGACAAATATCAATACTATTAGATTGATAGATTATCATAAGATGTTGCCTTGCTAGACATAGGTGAACTATGCTCTTTTTTGTAGCTTTGTAAATTTTAAGGTTATTTAATTTTAGGGTATTTAAAAAAAAACATGAATTAAGACAATTTGCATCACGCTTTCATCATTATTAAAAGTATGTTTAAATTTTTTTAATTCATATTCTTGTTATTGAAAATTTTCAATGTTGTATTTACTTACATTTGATTAATCATGCATGCTTGTATGATTTGTTAAAGTATGCAATATATGCAAAGATGTCAATAATATGAGTTTACATCATTTGTGGTTTGATTTTCTCAATGTGTTTAAAACATGATAAATCTCAAATAATTGTGTGCCAATTGTTATATATTTGAATAAAATGCAAATGCATTCCTCTCCATTTTGACATGTCCCAAAACCAAAGTTTTTAAAACATGCCTAACGTTTTGCGAACAACTCCGTGTACAATTTTTACACATCCCAAAACCAAAATTTGACAAAGAGGCATGTCTTGTGGACTTGAATTTTTTTGAGGCACACATCCAAGAGCCGTATTATTTCCTTGTGTAAAAAAACACTACTATGGGACCATTAATGTCAAGGTGGTAGGTCATGTCATGCTCTTGACAACATTAGGTACATGACATAATCTTTGGTTAATGATTAGACATTCCTATCGGTCATTGAAATGTGTTTTTTGCAATATGATTTTTTCTAAAATCTTGAATCTACCATCCCAAACCTTAATGGTATGAATGGTCTTGCCATTTGCCCATTAGGGTTGGGTGTGTTGCCTAGCTTGCCCTAAGTGTATCACTTGGTGCCATAACTAACATAATGGGTAGGGGACTTTGATCATTCCATTGTACATTGAGGCACACAAAAATAAGGGGGACTCTAAACACATTTTGGAGCTTGTCTTTTTGCACCCTGCATGATTCTTTGTATACAATGTTGCATGATTTTGCTTGTTTATCAATTTTACTTTATTTAAATAATAGTTTTAAAAAATTAGCATTTTATGTTACCCCACACTAATTGTGAACCCTACATCTTTCAAGAGTGAGGATACCTACCGACACCATATTTCTTTTTCTTTGAATACTAACAATGTTGTTTTTTGTTTGGAGCAAATGCATGGTCAAATGATCAAACCTTATGTCGAAGCAACAACAAAATGGATATTCAAGTAGTTCCCCTCAAGTTTTGATGAATGTGGGTGGTGACAAAATTAAATCTAGGTGTAGCTGAAGTGGCTCTATTTTTGGAACGCATGGCTTGAAAATCAACTTTGTTAAGGTTCACTTTAGATGGGGGGTCTAGGGTCCAAACTCCTAGGAACCAATTTGAGCTCATTTGATGCAAATTGGACCCTTGAGTTGGACCTTGCCTTGGACCCTAACTTTCATCCAGGGACTTCAAATCATGAGCTCTCCTTTTTAGCTATATATATTTTGGTCTGAACCAATAGATTTTGTCTCCAAAATGGTGCCATGTAGGTTTAGCCTTGATTTGCCACCTTTTGGTCTTGGACCCTCATCTAAAGGCCATGGGTCCAATTCATGGCTCTCCTCCAATAAGATTACTCTATTCATTGGACCCTGGACTTTGGACCCTCATCTAAAGTGACCCTAAGTTGCCTAGTCATGACCATATTTGACACTATGGATATTTGAGAAGCACATAACAAAGAAACTATAGGGAACAAAGAGAATGTTAACAAGCTAGGCCTATTGATATGCATTTAAGTTACAAAAGGGTTTTGGGTCTTTACAACATAGACACTTAATTGCATTAAAAATGGTTTAGGACCCAGTACAATACACATCCCATCATCTCATTCCATACCCTATTTATTATTCATTCCTCACTTTCTTGATATAATTTAAGGGTGCATCCCTAAGAGCTCAAGCCACAACAAAGTCCATTTTGGGTTTAGTCTCATTAATGAACAACCAAAGCAAGTTTTCACTTTAGCCCTAAGATATGTCAAAGTACTCCAACTCACATGGCCACTCGTGTCTCCTCATATTAAGTGCCAAATTTGCACTTGGTTTTGCACTATTCAAATCTATATATGAAGCAAGATAGTTTGTTTTGCTTTCTCGTGTTGAGATCTCCCAAACCATGGTGCTTCATGCCATGCTCTTGGTATGTTTCAAAAGCTCTCAATGAGTAGGGGTGTAGCAACTTGACTTGATTTGCAACTATGGTGTGGAAGCTATTGATCATTGAACCATTTTCTCAATAAGAAAAATAGAATCGAAAAACTGTATTGGAATTTGGGGATGTTCTTGATTTTGTTGGAAAGCCATTAGCAAGTTAGATTTAAGAGAGTTTATTTCACAATTTTCAGAGCTAAGGTGTGGAATATATTGATTTTTTATTGGATTTTGTTGTTATAAATTCAAAAAAATTGCAAAAAATTGGGGTTGGAAGGAAAAATGAGTTGAGCTCTCAATATGCTCACACTTGAGCCAACAAGACAGGCTACACTAGTGGGAAATTCAAATGCAACCTACATCTACTCTCAGAAATTATTCAAGTACCTAGTTCATGTGTTAAAGAAATGACTCAAAAATAAACTAAAGAAAAAGCCCAAAAATGATGACCTATTTGGTAGCATTCCACCTAAAAACATCACTTCACATGTTGACTCTTGAGTAACTTAGGAATGGCACTTGCTTGAAAGGGTTTAGGGTTTCTAAACCAGCTATTAATTATGAAGGGAATAATGATACAATGGATGAAAAAAAAAACAAGTGAAATTGATTCAATCATGGTTTAAGGCCAAAATATCCATCATTTTCTGACTCAAATGCTTATTTTCTTTTCACAATTATTGTTTAACATTTCTAACCAAGTTATTTGATTTCTAGCTTTGAACATTTTTTTGTGGGCAATGAAAAAGGCTCCAACACTTGGAAAATAAAAATTTATGGTAATGGCTCCCAATCCTCTACCCATCAAAAAAGATGAACCTTATAGAGAAGTGTTTTTCCAGCATGAATGGGTTACCACTAGGCCTTTTTAAAATTCCAATTTAGTGGTTTTCAAATTTTGGCAAAATTTCCAAAAATCTTAGCAACTTTTTTCCGAATTTATAATTTTAGAAATTCCAAAATTATCCCCAAATGTTTTTGAATCCACAATGCAAAAATTCACCAAAAGAAGAAAACAAACAAAAATAAAAGGCCCGTTTCCACAATTACAATCATAGTAGAATTCTTAGATCATTTAGTATTTCCCCCAACTCTTGAGTGACTAATGTCTCTTATGTCATGGTGTAGTTTTGCACCAACAAGCAATGAAGAAGGTTCAAAGTTCAAATTTCAAGGGCTTCTTTTGCAAGAACTTCCTTTCAACTTTTGCTTATTATTATGCAAGAAAAAACCATGAAAGCAAAAATGGGTATTAAATTTTATTATTGGATTTATTTAAAATTTATAGTGGCAAGCCATACCGAACATCATGACACTATCTTGTGTGCCCTAAAAATGAATCTTCCAAACCTAACTACCTCACTCCCTTCCCCCTACTTACATGGATATGAAAACGAATATTAACTTTATCTTTTAACAATAATTTTGCAACTATTTTTCAAATACAATTTCAAAACCTCCGCCTCTTTTATCATTATCTTTACTTCTTTCTCCCATACACTTTGAAAACTTCCCATTCAAAGTGAAGGTAAATGATCATGAAATTAAAATTCTAAGATTAATTAAATTATTAGAATAAATTATATATAATTTTTTTCGAATGATTATTAAATTAATAAACCTCCACCCTCTTTACCATTATACTTACCTCTTTTTTTTAAATGATTGGAAAACTTCTTTTTCAAAGTGAAGTTAAATATAACCTTTCACAAAATATAATTTTTTTTGTGAAACCATCATATTTTTTAAAGAATAGAATGATCATAATAATAAAATTTAAAGATAATTTAACTTTACATTATTTACCTTTATATAATTTTGAATTTTTTTTAAAAAAAAAGATCAAATTTTGATTCTCATTTCTCATTTATTTTTACACTAAAAATGATAATGTTTTCACCTACATACAACTATTTCTCCTTAAACACTTTAATCACACTACAATTTAATTATAGAATAGTGTGTTTTCAAATTGACACTATGTAAACTTGGATTAATCCAAAAAAATTCCCCAACCATATGTCATCAATATATTATGATGAGTTTGAAATCATCTCATCATGTGTTTTGATGGTTGTGATTTTATTTGACACAAATTGATGTATAACCCGCCAAAGACAGCTGCAAAGTTTAACCTTGGTTTGCATAGGTACTTCTCAATTTTCAATACTCCTGAATGGGTTACCTTGAACCAAAAATTTGCACCTTGGAAGCCATTGGATCTTGATTGTTTTTTTGTGGTTGGGTACATTAGGGCTTTTTACAAAATGGTCTAATATAACATTAACATTGAAATTTTTCATTGATCTAATTACCGACATTTGGTAAAGGACAAATCTTAGTTTGTTGATTGACATGCAAAATATTGTGAGTATTTCTCATTCTAAGTGCATCTTTGAGCCAGAAGAGTGAACCAGCACCCACAAAAGTGCACCATCCACTGGATGCCTATTGTGACTCGGTTGTCAATGAACCCCAACTAAGTTAATAGAGTTATCCATAAAGTCATGCGATTAGGGGGTGAGAACGGCCAGATTCGGCATAATAGGGCATCAAATGTTTAACTGAGAATGAATATTTTACAAAATGAAATAACTGAGACTCAAACTAGTTTTTCCACCAATTATGGTGGCAAACTGTTTCATCCTGTCTTTCCTTTTTCCTGAGCACCTCCATAGCTGCTACATACATTTTCACTGCTCCTACCTGTACAACTACTATAACTACACTCGAACCTTGTGCATTGAATGCTGAGTCTCAGCATTTCATACTGAGACTTAATAAAATTTCCTTCCTACAGGGTGGGTTTATGGATAAGTCTAATATTTGGGTTCACCTTGGTAACTCATTTCTAGGTAAAGAAGCGGGTCCTATATATACGTAGATAGCTAAGAAAATAGGCAACTGCTAAGTAAGTAATTGGTTTATAGCTTATACACACAAGGAGAGTTTTTTAGTACCTACTAACAACTTGCAAGCAGGTTGTCTTGTGGGGTTGTTAGTAAGGGCAACTTTAGACAAGGGTCCAAGGTCGAGGGACAAATGAATTCAAGCAATCTTATTGGTCAAAAGCTTTAAATTGGTCCCAAGGACTTTAGAGGAGGGTCCAAGACCAAAAAGTGGCATATTGAGGCTAAACCTACATGGCACCTGTTTTGGAGGGAAAATTAATTGGTTCGGACCCCAAAAAGAATGCTAAAAGGAGAGCTCCTGATTTGGAGAACCAAGAAGCAGGCTAGCTAGGGACCAAGGTACAGTCCAACTCAAGGATTCAATTCGCTTCAAATCAGTCCAAATTGGTTCCTAGGAAATTGGACCCTGGACCGTAGTCTAAAGTGGTCCTAGCTAGGCAGTTGAAAAAACCAACTGAGCTAACTACCATGGTTAGCTAAGGAACTGGAACTCAACAGAAAAAACTGTTTCCTGACCACTTAGCATCCATCCTTCAGCACCTGGTTGGTGCTAGTTAGGAACTTTAACTTTGTGAGTGTCAGCTTGGTGGCCTTGCACCTTGTGGCAGAACCATGTGGGAATCATGCAGGGCACTGCACCCATACCCATATGGGTGATTGTTTGTTGGCCTTGCTGACCAAGGCAACTACATTGTGTTTAGATTGATTATAGAGTATATAGTAGCTTAATGGATTTTTTTGGGCCCCTAGGTAGTAGGTCTATTTTATACAAGGAGTTTTTTAAAGATGATATTTTGGCTTGTGTTGAAACTTAAGATTAGTTATAAAGGTATGATATCTTGAAGGACTTTTGGTTGCTTTTACATAACTTTTTTTTGAAGATTATATTATTATTTTGCATGGTGAAATATTTGAATTTCCAGAATTCTTCTTTTGCCTTAAGATACTTTTTAATGTAAATGGCAAGGCCACAGTGTGTGTGTGATCACTTTGGCCAATTGTGTCGTCTCTACTTCCCATAAGAGCAACTCCATGGGTGCTCAGTATGTGACCCTCCAAATCAAAATTGGATGAAGAAAAGCCAAAACATTTCAGTTTGGCTCAGCTAAATCCTTGCTTTTGGCCCAGTAATTTTTGCGCAGTTTGCTGAGGCTAGTACAAAGCACAGCAGAACCTAACATCTCTTCTTGTGGAGTGTAATAAATGTGATCTGACTGCTGCTCCCTGTTTCTGGTTCGCCAATCATAATGATTGGTCCAAGTGGTTTGCTATTAGTAGATTTACTGTAATGGGTTGGCGTTGGGAAAAAAAGTAAATAACTAAACTTGGATGTGAGAAATATTTTTGAGAGAACCTACTTTTTCCTTCTGTATTGGTAAGTAGCTTACACAGCAAAATATTCCTCATAACTTAGCTTATGAGGCACAATCTTCCTCATAAAAAAAGTTATGAGCATAAACTAAGAGGAAGATTATGGTATGTAATTTTCCTCTTAGTTTTGGAGGCACATGTTAGGAATCTGTAAAGTGCCTCCAAGGTGCCAGATTTGAAATTTGGTGAAGTTTTCAAATGAGGAAAGGTCAGAACAAAACATTCGTACATTTGTATTGAAAAGTATACCTGCCCAATATTAAAATTTTAATCGGTTGTTTAGTAAATCTTGTGTAAGGAGTGCACGACAAGAAGGAAGGTTTTATCGGGTGGGATAAGTGTAGGGCAACACTTGAGGGAGGAGCGGGGCATTCCTTTAATAAATGCCTTGAAATACACCTTTGTTCAAGGGTAGATTCAAGGGCCATTTATTTTTGGAATGCCTCGCTTTGAGGGTGTTGTTCTAAATAATAATGCATTGCTAAAGTTATTTTATTTCCATTTTCCCCATGATACTTGGTGAGTATTTGCCAAGTATAAAAATGGGCATTTTTGAAAAATTCTTGTTTAAATTTTTGGACCAAGACTTGAAGGATCAAACTTTTTTCAAATTGAACATTCTTTAAGTTATTGGAAACGTCTAAAGACTTTGCAATAAAATAAGATGAATTCCCCAAACAATGATATGTAACATGAATTATGAATATTAAAAAATCAAAAATCAAATTGCCAAATGACTTTCAATCACTTAAATGACAAATTGAAGGTTCACATCAATTGCAATTGAAAAGCTTGGTATGATGTGATAAAGTTCTTTTCAAGGACTATAAGAAATATTTCTATATTGTTAACAAATGAGAAAACTAAATGAGCTTTTAAATATTCAAAAATCACAACTTGGCAAAAACCAAAACTCTTACAAATTTAATCATTTTAATATAGGCTTGGCAAAAAAATTGTAAAATATATTATAAGGAGGAAAGTGATGTTTGCTTCAAAGTTTGAACCTTAATGAATTTTGCAAATTCTTTTTAGTTCATGGCTTGTTTGTGCATAGTTTATATTTCAAACACATTAATCACTTTTCTTTTTTTTTGTTGGTGCAATTTGATTGATCAAAAGCTCAAAATGTGAATCTCATTTTGATTGCATCCCAAAACTTTTCACACCTCCTTTCACGTTGAAGGGTAGTGAAAAGGGTAGGGAGGTTTTTTTTAACATTGATGCCATTTGACAAACCTAAAATGCACAAATATTTTACCTTCAAATGTTAAACTTTGAGTTCATAGGGTTTGTGAATGAATTTAAATTCTCATTCAAATAAAAAATAACAAGCTTACATGAATTTTGGCTCATCACATCAAACAAGTTTTCCACTAGTTTGAACATTTCCATGAAACTAAAGCATTTTAAATATCTATTTTTGATGTCATTTGGAATTCTTAGGAAATTTTCATGATTAGCCAAAGGAATTTAATTTCTTTGTGTTTAATGTAAAGTGACAAAATTATGGACCATTTGATTCATTCAAGAAAAACTTGATAAATATTTCATTTAGCAAATGAGCATTTCATTGTGTAATGACCATTGTTGGGTGGCTATTAGAAATAGAAATAAAACCCAAGAGGTTATCAAGTTAGGATAATCATGATTCTCAAATAATCGAAAACCCAATTTGGATTTATAACCATTGTTCTTAATTTTTTGAAACATATTCAAATAGCCAGCCAAAAAATTCTCAATTCCTTAATTGTCTTTATATGAAAAAATTTCTTGGTTCCTCTTCTGCTATTTTTCGATGGTAAAGATGAAATGGGGCTCATATTTAGAAGCTCAGCAGGTTTCAAGGCTGAACAAATACTTCCTAACATGAATGTTTACACTTGTGGGTTTAAGGTTCCAGGTTTTTAGGGTTTAGGGCTTGCATTTTTCACACGACAAGTGCCATCCAAATACACTAGGAATTTAGTTTGAGTGCTTTATGTACATGACTCTAAAGGGTTAGCACTCATGACCACTTTTTGTTGTGGGTTCAAAACATCAGTAGGCAACCCAGTTAATGTGTAAGGGTCAACTAGTCATCAAGACCCATGTGGGTATCATGGGTCAGACTATGGAACAATACTGAGGATCCATTTAGTCATCAAAACCCCATGTGGAAATCTGGAGTCAAAACTTTGGGCTTCAATAATGTTGCCATTGTAATAATAGGCATTTTTTATTTAAAAAAAAATTGACCACCATGTTGGAAATGGATGCAAACTATGTTATAGAGTCAAAACTCATCATCATAATCATGGTTAAATAGCAAATTAAATATTTTCAAATATTATTATTTTAATTAGCTCATGATTAAAAAAAAAGAGATATGTGAACAATTTTTTCCCCTAATAAATTAAGACCCATGACAAACTTTTAAGAAGGGTTGACATCAAGCATATTTTGGCATATTTCAAGCTTCATGTCCCCAATATTGGCTAGGGTTTTGGTCGGGAACATAACACACTCACAATTGATAATGAGAGAGTTGTTGAGTCCCCAATATTGACTAGGGTTTTGGTTGGGAATATGACACATTCTCACAATTGATGATGAGAGTCCCCAATATTGTCTAGGGTTTTAGGTTGGGAATAACACACCCACAATTGATAACGAGAGTTGAAATCCCCAAATATGGATTGTGGTTGATTGTAATGATCAATCAATTGTCTTTGAGCTTTTCACATGGCAAGGAGAAGTGAATATTAGATTCATTGAGCTTCTTCTTTTGGGAGGGGAGGATTTAAGAAAGAAACATTTTTGGTGCAATGATTAATGCATTGGAAAATTAAGCTTGCTCATTTTAAGAATTTATTCATTTTGGGAAGAAAAGTAAACCCACTCAAATCCCACAAATAGATTTTTCTATTGAACAAATGTACAAAAACAAATCAATCTTCTCCCATTGAAATAATTATATATATATATATATATATATATATATATATATATGATACATTAATATAGCAACCCAAATTCATGCCCGCACCAATCCTTGATTATTGACAATGGGTCACAATTGTTGTGCTTTGGGACCCCTTACTTTGTGTACTTTATAATAACCAAAGTATATCCATTCTCATACCCAAATCATCCACTATTGACCATGGGTATGTGGGAGATTACCTAGATTATTCAGATATTCAAAGGTTTGTTTTTAACATAGGTTAATTATAATAGGGTTTTTGTTATTTTTAAAAATTAGATATAATTAATATTTGCTAGTCCAAAAAGAAAAAGGAAAGGAAAAGGAAAAATAAAAAAAACTAGCTTGAAAGAGGGGAAATATTTTCAACCAAAAAAATAGAATAAATATTTATTTCACCAATGGCTTGGAATTTATGATCTATTTCATGCTAGGGTCAATTTGGTTCATCAAATAATATTTAAAATAGTGAAATGAATTTTCACGAAAAGAGGAAGCTAATAAGGTGTTAAAAACCATCAAAATTTAATCACGAGCTAATTTCAATCTGAATAATTTCACTCATGAGTCCTTAAAATGACAATATCATAGTTAGATCATGAAAATTTTATAAATTCCAATTTATATAATAATAATAATAATAATTATTATTATTATTATTATTATTATTATTATTATATTTTTTGAAATTTTTATTTTTAATTCATTTTGTCTATTTGGACACTGGAAACTGACCCTAGGCTATGGGTATTCACGATCAACGGACACGATGCAAGTAGGTACTAGGTAGTAGGGTACTAGGTTCCATCCCCGAACATGGGTTTTAAATAAAAAGATTTCCAAAACAAGAAAACTAAAAAGAAACTAAAATAAAATAACAGGGGGTCTGTAGATCCAACGGCTCAGATGTACTAATCTACGAGGACATCGGACGGTTCCGATTCAATAAGGGCGCCACTGCGCTAGATGGTTTGCTAGTGTGCGAAATGGTGACTGTTTTTCGTGGGCTGTGTTTTCCCCTTTTTGCTGCTCATGCTTCAAGCTCTAGATCGCGTCGGTTCCATCGCGCGATCTGCAGCTCATTTCGAATTTTGAACTTCCCAACGAGTTCATCTGTGAGATTTATAAAAAAAATAAAATAAAATCAGAACTCCTTTAGAAAATTGTGTCTTAGTTACTTATTTACTTGTTTATTTGGTTTGGTTTTCTTGGTGGGAGATTTGTGTGTATTTTTCTTTCTAGCTTGCCTGGTGGGATAGTAAGTGCTTTAAGAGCTTGCGGGGCGGGAAGTATTTTTCTGGCAGTGAAAGGGTTTGTAGTGGATGTGAAGGAACTGAGAAGAAGTGGGGAGAGAGTTGGGAGTTGGGGGGTCTTTTTTTTCTTTGTTTTGTTAGAGAGACGATGGCGGAGAACAGCGGAAGTAGGGAGCAGGATCATGAGCGGATCAGGACAGTGTGCGCACAAGTTCCGCTTATCGATGCACACGCACATAACGTGGTGGGACTCGACTCCAACCTGCCTTTCCTTGTTTGCTTGCGGGAAGCTCGGGGCCTGGATGCTGTGCGCCAAAGTCTTGCTTTCCAGGTACTTCCATTCTTCTTCTTCTTCTTCTTTCCCTGCAATACCTATTTATGTGGACTCTTTCTCCGTAGTCATCAAGCAGGAATTTTATTATTATTATTATTATTTTTTGTTCCTGTTGAATGATTCATAAAATCCTTTAGCTTCTGGAACTCCGTTGAAGAAATCTGAGGCCAGATTTTCTTTTAAATATATATATTTGCTGCTAAGACTTGCGCCACAACAGCTAAAGGAATCAGAGATTTGGGATCGGGGTTTTAGGGTTTAGAGCACTCTGGACACTGTGTTCTTTTCTCCCTTTTTTTAATGTGATTGCAAACAATGAGTTTTACCCTGTTCTTGCAAGTGTAGATCAACAGCATTCCCATCATGTGGGTGATGGGAATGATTTTTATTTTTTTTTAAATTTCTTTTCGTGGTTGGTGGAAATGGATTGCAGAGGAGCCTGAAAGAGCTTGCAGTTCTGTATGGCTGTGAGCCAACTTTGGCAGCCATTGAGCAGTACCGACAATCTGTAGGCCTAGAAGCCATCAGCCAGAAGTGTTTTGATGCAGCAAACATTGAGTTTGTGCTGCTGGATGACGGGTTGACTATGGATAAAATGGTGAGCATTGGATGGCATCGCAAGTTTGTTCCAGGTGTTCACAGGCTGCTGTGCATTGAGACAGTCGCTGAAGCAATTCTTAATCAGGTACTTGTGAATGAATTCTCCAGCTTCTTCACAAAAAGAGCAGAGCTCAATCAGCTATCTAGCTATATGCATGATGCTGTTATCTTTTCCAGCACAGCTTTAGCAGGTGTTCTGCATTCAAGTAGTCACCAATTCTGCTTAAAGGATATATCCAGAGTGCAGGAGAACTATGAAGGCTTCTCTAGGCCTTGGACTTAGATGCTTGCTTGTACAGTGACAAGCTTGTTGCAGCTTGAATGAGGATGCCATGGACTTTTTTTCATTAGCTATGTCTCCTGGTCACTCACCAACATCAAGACTGAGTCTTCCCATTGCTTCTGGAAATATGACAGAAACTCAGAACACAAATGTTAGGATAATGGTTTACCAGAATTTTGGGCAGGTTACTATATATTTATCTACACTGACATAGTTGGGAGCTGATGAAAGTCTGTCAGTGAGGGAGTCATGGCAGCTTTTCACTGCTATCCATGGTGAAGATGATGGTCTGACACTTTGCGAGTGACACTCATAGGGTTATGACTGCAGTTGTCATCATCATTGTGTTACCTTCAACATGTGTTTGTGGAGTTTAGTATGTCCTAGGTATGCATTATGCTGCAAATTTTCACATTTCAGTTTTACCTTTTCAGTGCTGTTGCTTCTGTTCAATCAATCTGATGCACTTGTAACAAAGTGATCATTGTATGAGGAGGGTGATGTGAATTTCTCAGCCACAGGGAATCTGAATTTCTTGTAAAAAGTTATCTTGTGCTTGCAACAGGGGATCCAAGCCAACATGAGGTGGACATTGGAAAGTTTTGACCATCGATTCATCTCAACCTTGGATTCATATCCTTTTGTACAGCTTGCTCTCTGTTGGTAGCAGAATACTATTCAAGATGGTTCTTCCATTTAAATTTGGCAGGTGAGGAGGGTCAAAACTGGAATTAGTGGCAGTAATTTCATTTAGGGTTCATAATTTCAAGCTTTTAAATCTTTGAATCAATGACAGTTCCCTCACATGTGTCTTCAACATTTGTAATGACCTTGTGAACAAGAGTGTCTAAAATGAAAATTAAGGACAATATTGGACACGTAACGGACAAGAGTGTCTAAAATGAAAATTAAGGACAATATTGGACATGTAACGGACAAGAGTGTGATTTTTCTGACTTATTTTCTTTAACCTAAAGAGCCATTATCACACTTTCTCAGAAGGTAGTGGCATTCAAGAGCATTGCAGCCTACCGCAGTGGACTGCGTATCAACCCATTGGTTTCAGCTCAAGAATCGGAGGATGCATTGCATGAGATCTTGCGTAAGTTCCATCATATTGTGTGTACATACATACTGGTGTATGAATTGCCTAAATAGCACTTTGACACCAAGGTTGAGAGCATGTGTAACTGAGAGCCTCCCATCCTGATACTGCCTCCTTTTTGGTGGTGCTTATGCATCTCTGCAATGCTGTTTAACCTTTGAGGTTACTGATCCCAAGACTAATTAAGAGTTAAGAGTTCATTGGGATCTGGTGTGTCCACCTGAGCTAATCTGCATTTAAATTGCCTAATATATGGTCTTGCAATGTAGCCAAAGTTTCTTGGCATATGTTTGAATACCTCTAGGAAATGAAGAGTGATTGCTCTGTCATTAAGTGTCAATGATGGATTTACAAAGGGGACAATGTTGATGGATTATTGCTGCTGCAATTTGTTCTTGAAAATCCTCGTGTGGATGCCTGATCATCTTTGGTTCTGGGGTTGTTGACAGGTTCAGGGAGTCCTGTTCGTGTATCAAAGAAGGCCCTTGTTGACTTCATCTTTGTTCGTGCCCTAGAAGTTGCTACACAGCGGGGTATTCCAATGCAGATCCACACAGGGTATGTGGCTCCTTTCTTGGAACAATATGAAATTGGTCTGCATCTCAGCATAGGACAATCCTATAGGCACTAAGTTGCATTGCACATCAATCTATGAATGCAGTCTGTACTGTACTAGAGTGGGAGATTTGGGACTTGCATGCCATGTATCCCACCTTAACATTATTGAGTAGGCAAGCTTTGCCAGGTTCACATGATTAGCCCTTATATTGACCAGCTTTTCTCCAGAAAGCCCTTGGCCTTCTCTTTGAACCCAATGCAAAGCAAAGCTTCTCCATTAGGTGGGTCAAGTTATTTAGCATTGGTAAGAGAGGAGGTGTGGGAAGGTAAAGGAAAGAAGAAGACCATGAAAGCTCCAATGTGTTGTAGATTTGGAGACAAAGACTTGCAGTTGGAGCTTGCAAATCCCCTCCATCTTCGTGCTGTATTGGAGCACTCAACATTTTCTCAGTGTCGTGTGGTGCTGCTGCATGGCTCATACCCTTTCATGCGTGAAGCTTCTTACCTTGCTGGTGTCTATCCCCAGGTACAAGATCAATGTAACATCAATTACATTCTCATAAATTTGGGTGTAATTTGTGTTTAGGCACCTGATTGAATCATGTGTCTTAATGTTTGCTACATTTTGGATTGCTGGAGTTGCAGGTCCATTTGGACTTTGGGTTAGTGGTTCCCAAGTTGAGTGTGCGGGGTATGCGTTGTGCTGTCAGTGACCTTCTGGACTTGGCACCTGTGAATAAGGTACTTTTGGGCTTCAATTTGACTTGAACAAGGAACAGGGATGACAAGATTTTCTGAACATAGACCAGTGTTTCAAACTGAGGCTGGGTAATGTTAGAGTTTGGATGTAGTGCAGAATCTGCTGTAATTGTTTTTCCTTGAATGAAATGAACTGTGGGACTTGAAGTGTCTTATATGATATTGGTTATATTGTGCTACAGATCATGTTCAGCACAGATGGCTATGCTTTCCCGGAGACATTCTATCTTGGTATACATCTTCTTCCCTCAGGAGTTATGTATGATTGCATGTTGTGTTTTTACCTTTGCAAGATGTAACCTCATCAACAAAATGGACGGTAACATTGCTTGATATATTTTCAGTTTATGGGTCATGAGCCTCTTGTTGTGCCAGAACAGTCATCTGATGCTTATCTTGGTCTTAGTTTGTGTCATACTGACATTGTCAGGTATCTCCACAAGAATACTTTCTTAGATTTGACTGTTACATTTCAGGGGCAAAATGGTCTCGGGAGATACTTGCTCGTGTTTTGATTGAGGCCTTTGATAATGGAGACATGCTACTTGAGGAGGCACTTGCAGCTGCAGATGGAATTTTGGGCCGGAATGCTTTGGAATTCTACAAGCTGGATGGAAGGGATGGATTCTCAGCCTCAACTGACAACTTGACCAAACTACAGCAATCCATCTCAGGCACAAACCTTTTAGTAATGGATCGGGTTCAGTCAATTGCACCAAAGTTGCCACCTTCCATTCAGGATATGCCCAAAATAAACAAATTTGGGAATGGCATGAAGGGTGGGATTTTGAAAGACGAAAAAGATGAGGGTGATTGCAAAGCTGAAGAACAGAGTGTGATAGTTGATATTATTGAACCAAAGACCCCTGTAGATTCCAACCTGGTGAAGCATGTGCGCTTGCTTTTGGCTGATGGATCAGGACAGCGGAGGTGCAGAGTATGTTTCAATACCACATCTAGCTTCTGATAAAACCTGTGATTCTCTTGGATAAACCTTAACAAGCCCCAAAAGGATTGTACTTGTGAATGACAGAGTGACAGAGTTGTCTTTGTTGGTCTTCTCCTTTTTGTCTATATATTTTTATCTTATTCCTCTGTGCCTGCTCTTCCATTTTTGCAGTTTCCCTCTGTGTTTCCTCTCTTTGACATTGGGGTGGTATCTAGTATTATGTTTGAGCCTGGAATGTGGATATGATGAAGCAGGTGATTCCATTGGAGAGATTTGGGGGAGTGGTGGTTTCCCATGGGGTAGGCTACACCCGAGCCTGCATGGGCATGACATCATTCTCTGATGTCCCTGCAACAGATAGTGGGGTATCAGTTGTTGGTGAGATACGGTTGATGCCTGACATGACTACAAAGCGCAGGCTGCCTTGGTAAAACTCTCCTGGCGTATCTGCTTGAATTGTACTCTTCTCCTTTTCAATGACCTGAGACAGTGTCGTCTCCTTTGCATGTTGTTGGTAAGTGATTTGTAACCATAGTCAAGTAGACATACAGACGAAGTTTTGGATTAATGCATCTCGAAGAGGATGGCTCGATAAATTCATGTGCTAAACATCACAGGTTCATGGAGCATGAGGTGGTGTTGGTTGACATGCATGTGAAACCTGGGGTGCCTTGGCAGTTATGCCCACGAAGCACTCTCCGTCGCATGTCCCAGGCTCTCGAGAAAGACTATGGTCTGGTGTGGGGTTTTTCAAACTTCTGCTATCCCAGGCCCCGTCATGTTTTATCTTTCATCACTTACAGACTGTAAAGTGGTGACTGAGCTATGGTGTTGGTTGCATGATATGGAGAATGTGCAAGGTCTTGCTCAGGTGTGCATTTGTCAATGTGATTGACCCCTGTGCTCTCTTTTTACTACAGGTGGTGCGGGCTGGCTTTGAGAGCGAGTTTTATCTCATGAAGCAATCTGCTGGGTGAGCTCAGATGTCAACTTCATCAGTCAACTTCTTTGAAAAATGTGATCTTTTGCTTTGTATACATCAAAGTTTTGGAATCGTGTGTTAGTAGAATGGGGTTGTGCACCCCAAGTTTGTGTGCTATATTTGTCACAACCCAGTTTGCAGGCTGTGAGATTCCACATTTCTTTAACTTGAGATGGAGACATCTGAAGATGCTAAATGTCACATCTTAGATCTTAAAGGAGTGGGAAACAAGGATGCTCTATGGTGCTCTGAATACATACTGTTTTGGTTTTCTCATCTGTCAAGTTCATTCTACTAGTGTCATAAACAGATTCCTCAGTTGATGGCAGGCCAAAGAGGTGGGAGGGAGTCGACACTACCCCATACTGCTCATCTGCAGGCTTTGATGCTTCAGCATCCATCCTGTCTGAAATGAGCAGTGCATTGCTGGCTTTAGATATTGGCATTGAGCAGGTATATGAAGAGTTCACACCCCTTTGTAATCTGTCACTGTATTTGTAAAATCCTTTGCCTTGAATTCTTTTGGTGCATTCAAAGTGATCATCACTTTTTTGAGACTGTACTGGCAACTGGTTGCTTGTCTTTGGATACATCTGCCAGATGCATTGTGAGTCAGGTGGGGGCCAGTTTGAGATGGCCATGAGCCATGTCCCATGCCTTTCAGCTGCTGACAACCTGCTGTTGATACGCGAGGCAATCATAGCAATTGCTCAGAAGAATCTCCTCCATGCCACTTTCTTGCCCAAGTGAGCATCTCAATTCATTCTATAGAAGATACTGTTATCATTGAATACATAGAGCCTTCTGATTGTAGATGTATTTTGCTGCTCATTTTTCCAATTTATGAGACCAGTTTTTTTCCTATTTCTGTGCACTGAAATTGTTACAGACTATGTAATAGCACTAGCAAAACTATTGGTTCACACCCAACTGCACAATTGGCTGCCAAGATGCAGAAAAATGGCACTACAAACAATCTACATACCTTGTGTTAGAAAATGAATCCTGGTAGAAGTAATACAGAATGTTCAATGCATCAGGGTGACTCTGGGTGTTGTTGACTGCACTGAGTGCATGGCTGATGATAAGGCTTTTTTTTTTAACGCATTAGTAAAGGAGCTGGGGTGTTTGTATTTGGGGTTGAAGGTTCAGCTCCTTATTTGTGGTATACATTGTTAGATTCACTTGCATTCGCTTTCAAACCCCATTTGTGCTCTGGGCAGGTATAATTCAGCTGCTGCAGGCAGTGGTGCACATGTTCACCTCAGTATTTGGCAAGGTGCAAGCAATGTATTCATGGCTAGGGGACCAGGTGCAGCACATGGCATGTCCAAGATAGGGCAAGAGTTTTTGGCTGGAGTTCTTCATCACCTTCCTGCAATCCTAGCATTCACAGCACCCAGTCCAAATAGGTCAGTGCGTGTTTCTCTCTCCTCTTCCATATCAGCCAGTTGTAAATCTTGGTCATTTGCCTTTCTTTTGAGGAAATCAGAACCTCACCTCAGTAAGAAGTTTGAATTGCATTCCATTTATTTCCCTAGGTATTGGTTCCATGTACCTGCTTAAGGGTCCATTCTTCAGGGTTTCATTCTTGAACATGGTCAAATAAAAAGTTGACTTGAATGGTGGGTGCAGTTATGCTCGAATCCAGCCAAACACATGGTCTGGGGCTTACCAGTGCTGGGGACGGGACAACCGGGAGGCACCATTGCGTACTGCTAGCCCTCCTGGAGTTGATTCAGAGTTGGTCAGCAATTTTGAGTTGAAATCTTTTGATGGATGTGCTAACCCACATCTTGGATTAGCAGCCATCATTGCAGCTGGAATAGATGGCTTACAGAAGCACTGCCAACTTCCAGAGCCTGTTGGTTAGTTCAAACTGCTTACATCTCTTTAGAGTGTCTAACCACAAGAGGTTTGATTCATTGTACTTTTCTTTTATGAAGATTGAGAACTTTCTACTTTGCATGCTTGGTCTCTTTCTAGTGTCATGCAGGAAACTCTTTTGGTAATTGTAGACTTGAAGATGACATGACATTAGCAAGAGAATTACAATTATTGTGATCACTGAACATGGGCAGTCTGTTTCATTAGAAGAGATGTAAATTTATCACTCCTTGGATATAATATATTCAATGGCATGGGTGGATACACAGATGTCAATCCATCCGTATTGGAGGCTGGAAAGGTCAGCCGCTTGCCACGTACTTTGGGAGAGGCGATTAAAGCCCTAGAATCTGACAAAGTCCTGTTGGAGCATCTTGGGGCACCATTGGTCACTGCCATATGTGCTATACGTAAGGTGGGTACTTTGTGAATGACTAGCTAATTCAAAGTTGTGATAGGCCTGTATATTGAGTGATGACACTAGGTAGCAATGCATATTGCTTGAATCTAGTTTGAGAAGGTGGACATAAATCTTTAGATTGTGGATTCATGAACAGAAATGGTTTTGAAAGATGGTATCATTCTAACCAAGTTATATGTTGCTTGTATGTGTGAAGGCTGAGGTTCAATTCTACAAAGACAGAGAAGATTCAGAGGAATTACTGGTTGATCGGTATTAGGATCCCTTCTCCAATGGGCAAGGCCATGGTCTAATGTCATTGAAGTATACATGCAGTTAAAGGGCTACAACACTTCTTGACAGACTGTTGATAATGGTCCTGTGAACACACGAATTTTGAGGATTGACCACACAGCTCATGTGGTTTGGTTCTTAAGCTGGATCAACCAATAATGCAGTTAGTAGAAGGCACAATTAGCTCTCATTATGTAGTTAAGTGATGCGTATGTGGGAAATCTGGACATAAACCAAGAATAAGGCTTTGAGCAAAGGTCATGTTGGCAGGCTTTCAGAAGATTACAAGAAACTTGAGGGTTTCCATTTCTGCAGTACTTATGAAAATAGAAATGGGCAGTTTTTTAAACTCAAGCTTCTATTGCAAGAGTAAGATTTTAGAGTAGAATAGCTAACATGGCTAGCTGTTTCCAGTCTTTGGTTGTCATAATCTTATCCAGACCAGATGCGTGCTGCTTTAGAGCTTCCACTGACTGGGATGCGACAATGATGTAAATCTGATCATATCTGAGTTTTGAGTAAAACCCACTTTGAGGATTATGTTATAAATTAAACCAGACATTGGTACAAAGGGTCTAAACATGTATAAGACCCATGTGAAAACTCACAAAGCCTGTGTTGAACATTTAATTCAATCACTATTCAGGTGCAGGGTAAATTGGATCATGTACCTGAAAGGTGCTCAAAGAACACCCGGTATAGATACAAAGGACAATTGAGAACAAAATGCTTGCTCCTTCTACATGCAACACAATGAACTGAAGTGCATTCAACACTTGGGATCTTGACTTGTCATCCACCATATCATAAAATTGATGCAAATATTGAAGAAGGAACATTCAAGAATTGACCATATGTTTCAATAAAACATTGCTGGAATGGATGTAGTTGTTAGTGCGGTGTTTACATATGGGACTTGAGGAGGACAAATGGTTCCAGCACTTAATTTCAGCTCTCTTACATGGCAAAAGCAATTGAGAAAGCCAGAGAAAACTCACTGCAGATTTTGAAAATGTACAAAGGAAGAAAGGAAAAAAAGAAAAACGAAGGGGAGAATTTAAAAGATGTCAAGCTAGCACCAACTAGATGTCAAAATCTCTGCATCTCAACAATCGACCGCTTGTATTAGGTCAATTGTGGTGATGGGGGGTGTGCCTTGAAGGGGTGGAAGTTGGGAAGTAACTAGACCTACTGTTATTGCTTGACTTAAGATGGAGGATGTTTGCATCCTTTGCAATGTAACTAAAATTTTTTGATGAAAAAAAATGATTAAGATAGAAAGAGGAGGAACTTCAAGCCCTTTGAAGCTCCAAATGGCATTGGCACAGTCGTGTAAGAACACATCAACATGTTTATGGAAACATCCAAATACTTTGATTGCTAAAGGGAGGAATTGATTAGTGGGGTGTTGGTCACAATAACCTTTTCTTTTGGCTTGAGCTACACCGGAGGCAACAAATCCTCTTTGGTGAAAATTCCTTAAATTGCACAAGATTGGGGAAGTAAATCCATTCACGTGGGGTTACCAATGACAACATCAGCTAGAGTGCAAATTCCATTGTTGGTGAGGACAATGTTAACTTGTTAATGAGAAAAGTTAGATGTGGTTGAAAAAAGTTCATGTAGTTGTTTTTATCCCACGTGGAAACCAACATCTTGCATAATGTCAATAAAAGTGTTACAAATTCACAAATTGCATCATGGGTTCTCGTGTGTTCATTGTCATGGGTGCAACATAAAAGGTGGATACCCATAAGGTCAATGGGATGTGTGCACACACATCAAAGGATACTTGCAATTGATGGATGTGATAATCTAAGTCATGTCCAAAATTTTGTGAAGAAAATTGAGGAAGATAATAAAAAGGTTGGGAAAACTGGTCAAGTTGTAAGCCAAATGTCTGCCCTAAAGCCATAACATGATAAAATTTAGGCATGATGAGCTTCAAATGTCCTATCAAAAAGCATGTTGGAAACAATATGAGGTGCAAATGTTTCGAAATGGAATCTTGAAATTGAACCATTTGTTGCCCAATGAATGTTCTTCTCCTACCTCCAGTTCATTGGGCAACAAATGGTTCAATTTCAAGATTCCATTTCGAAACATTTGCACCTCATATTGTTCAAATGTTCAGAATGAAAATATGCATGAACTGGAGGTAGGAGAAGAACATAAGGCACTTTGAAATGTTACTATAAAAGGAAAAGTGTTGTTGTCAATTTGTGTTAAGGCTTCAAAAAAGAAAGAACATTGATCGAATGTAAACTAAATAACTATGATTGAGGCTACAAGGGCCCAATTCCCTAAGTAGGTTGTTGAGGTGATGGTGCCTATTGATATGAACATGAGGTCAATGAAAGTTATTGGGATATAAACTTGTTTATGGGTTAAAGGTCCTTTGAGCTATCAAAGGATCATAAACCCAAGAGGTGTCCAAACATGTGAAGGAAGGAAGAGTCACAAGAAACAAGAAATTCCATGAATGTGGAAAAAAGGGGTGTGCATTTTAATAAATACAATGACCATTGCACAAAGTAATGAATGTCACTATCAAAAGTTAAAAGGCCTACATTGATCATCTTGTTTAATCACTTTTAGGGCTAGGATAAAATGGATGCACTTTAGTGGCATAAACACAAGCACAACAATTAAAGAGGAAAAGATGTTGATTCTTGAAAGTTGCAAGTTCACATGTATCATGGCAACCACAATTGAAAAAACCCAATTAGTAAAGATTCAAATTCATTTAAGATTTCAAATTGACTTATCATCCACTACATAATTGAGTTGAACCTTGAACCATAAATCGTTTGGACCCCCAAAACACCCCTACAACAATTATTTTGTTTATATTAGCACACACTTTGAATAAATAATTTCAAGATTTTGATCTACAATTCAACTTTTGTTTAGGCGTAATTGATCACTCTAGGCAAGCGCATTTAGGGCTCGAGTTGAAATGAACGTAGTTAAATGCATCAAAGTGGCATGTGAAGGTTGTAATTGAATAAAAGATGATGTTTTTTATTCTCAATTGGAACTCTACATGTAATGTTGCAAAACCTTGTGAGAACACAACTCATCAAAAGACAATTGCACCCTAGGCTTGGGATTGACTTATAATCCACCTGCTTTATGCCCTTTATATAATTGTTCTTGAAAAAAAACCCAAGACTGACAACATTGAAGCTTATAAGAAACATTCCTAAAGAAAATAACATTATATACCCTTTCCCAATGAGTAAATATATTGGAAAAAATATATGCCATTATTCAATCGGTAAAAAATAAAACAAAATTATGTACCCTTTCAATGGGTAAATAAATTGAAAAAACAAATGCCACTATTCAATCAGTAAAAAGATAAAACAAAATTATGTACCCTTTCAATGGGTAAATAAATTGAAAAAAATATATGCCATTATTCAATTGGTAAAAAGATAAAACAAAAATTATGTACCCTTTCAATGGGTAAATAAATTGAAAAATATATATGCCATTATTCAATCCGTAAAAAGATGAAACAAAATTATGTACCCTTTCAATGGGTAAATAAATTGAAAAAATATATATGTCATTATTCAATTTAAATAAATAAATGATATACCCTTTCCCAATGGGTAAACAAAATGGCAAAGAAAAAAAACCCCCTTACCCAAGGATATATCCAAAACGATATATCCGCTCAACACGGGTACCTACACCTCTACTGGAGAAAGAGTCAACCCAGTTGTTTACTACAGTAAATTGGCGTGGTGAAAAACCAGGTGATAAGTGAACTGTTTCATCACTTGGGTGGTGCTTGATCGAGGGGACATACTTGGATGAAAAAAAACTTTCGTCCCCTCGACTCAGGGTTTTATTCTTTTGTCCCCTCACTTCGTGTGTTTGTGTGTGTGTGTGTGTGTGTCTCTCTCGTCGTGTGATGTCCTTCGTCTCACTCCGTTCGCAGTTCGACATCACTGTAGAGAGAGAGATTGTTTTGTGTGGCATCATTTTGTTTTCGTGCGGACTAGTACTAACAAGCCGTTGAATTTGAAGTGAGTTCTCTTTTTTTTTAATTTTTTTCCTTTTTCCGCTTCTTTTTTCGCAGTTTCTTCTTCGCAGGGTTGAGTTTGTGGAGATGGATACACAATGTAACGGTCTTCTGTTTTTTTAATTTTTTTGGTGGGGCGGGCGGGGGGGGGAGAGGACGGGGATTTTTAGGTTTCTCGAAGAAGGATTCTGCAGATGTAAGAGAGTATCTCTTATCGTGTTTCTTTCATTTGTAGTTGCTTCCCATAATGGTCCTTTCTGTTTTGGCTTTAGAGTTTTTAGGGTTTTGAGAACCCTATTATTGTTGTTTCTCAGTCTTTGTTTGTACTCTTGAACGCATTTCAACTAGAAATTAGATTTGGGGTGGCCGACTTATCAGGGCTGATTTTTATCTAATGACTATTCTATGCCATAAGGAGGCAAATTTTTCATGGTGGATTTCTTGTGGTTGGATTTTCAAGCTTGGTTTTTCAATTGATCAGGATCTCCTGAGTATCTGTTTTGGTTGAGAGTTGGGCTCATATTTCACTTGTCACCATCTTGTTTGTTGGAGCCTGTTCCTTCTTTTCCATACTGGCTTCCACACTTTTGGAATTGACACCAAGTTGCAGCAACTTTGAGGTTGAGCTGCTTGTTCCGGAAGTTCAAATCATGGAACCTGCTGTGGCGGGGCGGGCTTCCAGAGTGAGAACGCCCTGCCCTGTCTTTGGGTCCATTGGATATTCTCAGAACCAAAGCTTGACAGACAGTGCTAGCAAGGGGTGGGTGGCTGCTTCACTTATTGAATCCAAAGTGTGGAGTTCACCACCATCTCCGTTGATGGACCTCAGCATGCCTGTTCCACGTGCACGTTTTATTCCGGTAAAAAGCGACCCTTCTGTGGCTGCTTCCTCGCTCACATGTAAATGACTGAGCTGTGACCAAAATTAGCAAGACTTTCGCAGACCATTGGTGAATCAATAATTGCACTGTATGCCACTAAGATTGCTAGTTCACATAAATTCCTGCAATTCATTTCAATGGGCATTTTGATTCTGGTGATCATATTGGAGATCTGATGATGAGTGCTGACTTTCAGGTGCCACATGTGCGGCAGCTATGCAACTGGGACTGTGGATTGGCATGTGTTTTAATGGTGTTGAAAGTGCTAGGTGTTGAGGGCTGTGATCTCAAATACCTCAGCCAACTGTGCCAAACTACTAGGTAAGAATATCCAATAAGGAGGATTGACAGGTGCAAGTGAAGAAACATTAGATTGGTAATTTCCAGGAGGAATACCAGTGAAGACAGTTATATTGTGTGGAATCAGCAGGTTGGACAGGTCTAAGATTTGGGTTGTCTGAGCTTCAGTCTGAAGTACATTGGTTGTTGATTGCTCATCTTATATATGATATTTATTGTGGTGTTTCCTGTGGAAGTCAATTTTTCCCTCATGACTTCCATGTAATTGGTATTTTGGACAGCATTTGGACCGTAGATTTAGCACACTTACTGCGCCACTTTGCAGTGGATGTGGCATTTCTGACCGTGACAATTGGAGCTAACCCCAATTTTGCAGTTGAAACATTTTACAAGGTTGGTGTACCCATTATTGATTTTTGCACCCCTTAGCATAATTGTGCTGCTGCATGGTTACCATCTAAATTTTACTTGTCCTCCTCCCTTGAGATTGCCAAAGATGTCAGGATGTGTGTTCTCGTGCCTCTGTTTCTAAACTGTCTTCTGGTAACCCTATTCTAGGCTGTATGTGAACTGTTTGAGTGGGCTCATGAAAGAAGGGGTTGGGAACAGGAGAACATGGAAGAAGATGGAGCTCGTGTAAATAAGCTATTTGAGAAAGCCCCCCTTGTAGGGATTCAAGTGCAGGTGAGTCCTGGTTTTTGCAGTCATGCTTCATTGCTTTGTCTGCTGTGAAATTTTGCCCTTCTTAACCACATTCTTTTGGCCTGTATCAGTGGAGGTCAATCACTGGTGAAGAGCTTTCATTGCTTATTTTATCTGGCCGGTATCTTGCCATTGCCTTGGTTGACAAGCGCAAGCTAAGGTACATTCCATTGTGCTTTTCTCATGTTCCTTCTTAACGACATGGAAGGACAAATCTATACACAAAACAAATCTGCCGTTATCGAGTGAGCTCATGTCAGCAATTTCAGTGGTAGCAGTAGGAAGCCCAATTTTGTCTCTGGGTCTGCCTTCTTTTGAGTTGGAACTGCTTCTGGGGTGTGGATAGAGCAGTCATCCATGGCTGGATGAGCTTTGCCTTGCTGATTGTTGTGGCCTCAACACTGGATATACAGGTCAGTGACCCTGTCATGGTGTTCTCGCACGTACTGAACTTATCATATTCTTCCACTGTGTTAGCCAGCACTGACTCTAAATTTTTTTGCCTGATTGTAGGACACTATGTGGTCATATGTGGTTATGACATGGACACAGATGAATTTGAGATTCGAGACCCTGCAAGTGCCAGGTGATTTGTGGCCCATGAGTTCTTTGACTTCTAGGGATGAAGATTAGCCTGTCAGATTGGTGAATGTCCTTCAGGAGAGAACTCTACTGCAGTTCTTGACCTGAGTGTATGAGAATTTGACATGAGATTCTGATTCGCTAACTGCTTGGGTATTGATCTGCAGTCCAAGTGGGAAGATCACACTAGATGCCTTGGATGAAGCTCGGAAGTCATATGGCACTGATGAGGATATTCTCTTGGTAAGTACCTCACCTGACTTGATGCGCCTATCATGCTAGCATGCCATAGATGTGCTGTGGACATCTGTTGATCATGATTGTTAGGCAGGGATTATGGCTACACCAGGTCCCATGTGAACCCTGAAAGAATGAGTGGCAAATCATGAAGCCTGGTGCTGCAACCCTATATAGGCCATCTTTGAGAGGAGGCAGTATCTATTATCTACGGAGTAGGTGGGGAAGAGGCTCTCAATCATGTAGCTCAGGCTAGCCTCAAAGTTTCATAAATGAAGAAGTAAAGAAAATGTTGGTGAGGCAGGTAACATGCTGCTTGAAGGAGAACAGCTCACTTGTTTTCTCTATCTAGACTGTTGGGGAGAGAATCCATGTCTAGTCATGTTCCTTATATTGTTGGCATGTGTGGCAGGTAGCACTCAACAAGTTTGAACGTGACACATCTACCATGGCAACATTGTCATTACAGTGTTCTAACAAAATAATGTAGTGTCTGGAAGCCAAAATTTGTATGAACTGAAAGGTAGTTGATTTTCCAGGAGCACTACCAAGTGTTTTTTTGCATACCCTACTGGCATGCATTGATGTATTGCACATTTCAAATTGGGAAGTCCTGAGTTTTTGTACAGTGTTAGGTTGACAAGGCAGTTGAGGAGCAGGGATATCATAGATGCTTCCATGGGGTAGGACCATCAATCTTCAGCAAACAGCCCAGACTAAGCTCTGTGCAACTGTGTGTCCAAGAAGCATCATTCATTCTTGCTCCACCCAGTATTGTTCTTCTTTGCAAAATGCAATGGGAACATAGCTTTGATCAGCAGGTGTCCAGGTCTTTGTCTTCTGGTAGTTTATAATACGGCACTTGAAGTCTGCAACTCATTTGCCAAATCTCGGGGTCATGTAATATGTGTATCTGGTTGTCATGAGCAAATAATATATCTGGAGTTCATCTCCCTCTGGCCCTTTCCATCAATATGTGAGTAGGGATGCTTTCATTCCAATTTGTTCCAACTGTCAGTATGGAAACTGTTTGCAGTCACAAAAATCCAATAAACTGTTGCAAAGTTGGTGAGACCCTGTGAATCACCGCATCTCCAATCTTTACTCAAATGCAATAGAATTTGGAAGGTTGAGGCCAGTTTTCATTGTCAAACAACCAACCAAAAACTATTGGTTCGTTGTCTGTTCTTTCATGAAACCTGCTGGTTCTTTCATGAAAACCGCCGGGTTCTTTAAGGTTTTTGAAAGAACTAGAACCAGCGGATCTTCTTTGATTCTGGAAATTTCTTAAAAGAACTGGAAGTGGGTGCCCTCTGAAAAATTCAAAGAACCACCAAATAATGGTTAGTAACAAAACCAAAGAACCACCATTACCCAAGACTGTCAAATACCCACTCAGTGCCGTTTACATAAGCAGCACTAGCCTAGGCACCCAAGTGGACAGGAGACTTGTTGGCACTGAGGTGGTGACTCAGCACTTAAAAGTATCAGAATGAAGGACAAGTGGCTCACTGGCTCAGCTGGACTAAAAATATAGACTCCTCTTCAGTTGAGCCACTTGACCTGGAGAGGACACGGAGCTCTGAAATGGTGACTCAGCAAGGAGAGTTACCAGACTGACCTTTTTCAACATTTGCCAACTAAGCATATCAGACATTGAGGGACTCATAAACACCTCTGCAATTTGTGGCAGTGTAAATGGAGACTACCTTCTGCATTGTCAGCAGCAGCAGCCAGGGGGCATTTTGTGTAGGGTAAAAAAGCCCTAGGGTGAGGGCATTCTCAAAATAAGGGGCCTAGGACAAGGCAATAGGTCATAATACTTATTATTATTATTATTATTTATTTATTTATTTATTCCCATAATACCCAGTGGGTATCTGCAAGGTATTACAGTAAGAAAATTAATTTTTGAAAATCAAATTTTTACAAAATAATTTTTTACACCATGTAAAGCCCTCTATTGACTATTGGTATTCTTGAAAATCATATCAGTTATCATGCATGTTTAAACATAACAAGGGCCCAAAAAAAATTTCAAAATATATGGACAAGAGGCTATCACATTTCTATGTTTATGGTTGTAAAATAGTTATCAATGTATCAAAAAATATTAATACGTTATTCACATGTTATATGACTAGTACGTTTTATGTATGATTATTTTTTCACACATGACAAATTGATGGTTGCATATAAAAAAGTTGACACTTAGTCTACATTTCCCATCATTTTCCAATTGTAACCAATTGTTATTTGGCACTTGTCTTTTTTAAAAATACATTAAGGATTTGTTGATAAACTGAAGATTTTTTTCAATTGAAAGTTGTCGTGCATGTTTAAACATAACTAATTGTGTTTGCCCCATACATGCTTGGTAAAACGTACAATCATACGTGCATGTCTACTATCTCAGGGAAATAATAAAATTTTAGAACATAAAAAACAACAACAATATAAATCAATTAATCAATTAAAAATTAATTTCATTATGATTTTTGTTATTAAATCTTCATCAAAACCTTATTGAATTTTATTAAATAACATCAAATTAATTAAAAACATTTATATCTGAAAACAGAATTTATATTAAAATTTTAGTTTATTTTTAAATTGATGTGTTTTTATTTTAATCAATTCTTGTACAATCTTTCAAATCAATTTTTTAAGAATCTCATTTTAATATGATTTAAAGGAATTGAAACTAATTATTTGTATGTTTATCAAACAATTTTCATTTTAAAAATTAGTCATATGATTGATTTTTACAATTCGTAGAGGTATGAAACCTCCTAATACAAAAAGGCAAGTGACAACCCAAGAAAATAAAATGATAAGAGGCATGATTAAATCAGTTACCCAACATTCCTATTTTGAGAAGAAAACCAAGAAGTAGATGGGTAGACTTCAAAACAACCCATCAATCAAAGGGTGCACCCAAAATCTACACATGCCCATCCATTAACTTGGGGCAATAACAAGGGTGGGATTTTTTTTCAAAATACATGGATAAAAGGCTACAACATCTCTATTATGGTTTGTGTAAAATCTATTGCTAATGTATCAAAACATGACAATACATTACTCACACATTTGTGAACAATACACTCCATATATCACCATATCACAAATGAATGGCTACATATCAAAAATTGACATAAAGTATATGTTTCCCATCACTTTCTAGTTATAACCAATTGTCATTTGCTATGTGTTTTTAATGCATTAAAAACTTTTTGGACATTGAGGATTTTTTCAATTGAAAGTTGTTGTGTATACATTAACATAACAATGATGGGAAAAGAATTTTCAAAATACATGGATAAAAGGTTGTCATGTTTCCACATCTATTGTCATTATGAGGTAGTTGCTAATGTATTAGAAAATACCAATACAATATACACCTTGTGTGAATAATATAATGTATATATCAACATTTTTTTCACACATGACCAATAGATGGGTACATATAAAAATTGGCACCTAATTTACATTTTTCACCACTTTTCAAATGTACCCAATTGTTATTTACCATGTTTTCTTAATGCATTAAATTTTTTGGATACTTTTATGAAAAAATACACTAAGGATTTTTTCAATTGAAAGTTAACATGGACATGTCTATAAACATAATGAGGCAAAAAAAAATTCAATATACATGGACAAGAGGCTATCACATTTCCAAGTTTATGGGTAGGGTAAAATAGTCATTTATTTAGTAAAACAACAACAATATGTTAATGGCACATGGTGTGAGTAATACATTCAATGTATTACCATTATTCCACATTTGATAAATAGTGTTTCATACAAAAAATTGACACTTAATGACATTTCCCACTTGCATTTTTTGAAATTTGAAACTATTTAACAAAACATCAAATTGGTATGTAATCACCATACCTCTCAAAAAAAATCATCACAATGGAATCTTGCTTCAAAAAAATTCATAATTACCATTTTAAAAAATAAATTGATTTGCTTTCAATTAAATATTTTTAAATGTGTCATGCATGATCATTTCAATTTCTCATAATTGAGCATGTGAAGCATTAATTAAATAGTGGGTATCACCCAAAGATCTTTTGATACATTGATGCACTAATACATTAATGCATCGATACATTCATATAATTATATAGTACATCTAAAACATTCACTACAAGAAATCTTGTATTATGTAACCATTCAATTGTGATTACATGCTACTATTTGTCATTTGTAATTATGTTTCATCATTTTTACAACTAATAACCATCTATTTAATTTATTACTATTTTTGCAATTATGTTTCGACTATTAAATTGTACATCCTTCAATGTTGACTAATGTCTTGAGTTTTTCATCCAAGCATAGGCTTGTATGTTCATTTTGTTGCAAAATTAGTTGTAATTTGGTTATTTATTGTGGTGTGCCTATATAGTTGAGGTACATTAGGAAAATTTGAATTACATTAAAAGTACATATAACATGTAGTCAAAATATATTAAGCATATGTTAAACCCATTTAACATATTTAAATGTATTTAGCCTATATTCAACATAAACACATATTAATTAGAGTTATGAACATATAAAAAAAAATCTTCTTGATTTTAAAATATGTTTTGTTTACAAAAATACCATGTTTATTTGAATGTATAATTAAATTATAATAGTGAAGTCATATTAAGATGACATAATCTTCATGTTCAACCAATAATAATTATGATAAAGTAATATTTTCAAATAATTGATTAGATAATATAAACTATGGAATAATAATCAATTAATTACAAATGATTTATTAGGGATTTAATGAGTTAATAGTTTAATATTTAATATTGATTATTGATTAATAAATTAATAATTAAGCTTACTTGGTGAAAATGGTAAACACAACAAACTTAAAATCTGTTCCTATGGGTTATCGGTTCAAGTCCGATAGTGAGCATACTTGCTTGGTGAAAATGGTAGACACGACAGTCTCAAAATCTGTTCCTATGGGTTATCAATTCGAATCCGATAGCAAGTATCCTAATGTCTAAATTGGAAAATAAAAGGGCAAGTATAACTTAATAGGTGAAAATGTTAGATTGTGAATTTGAAAACACGGGTTCAAATCTTGTTATTCAAGTTTTCTGGCAAAACATGGCCCCTAATTATCATTAAAAAAAACCCGCATATTTCCATGGAAGATTGGATAGAGACTTCATTTTTCGGCTTTACTTTTCATAAAATCGATAGGGCTTGCTTCCATAGCTAAATTACGACCCAATGGAAAGCAGGAAAAAGGCCTATTTAAGGGGTTCAACCTATACCCAAGCAAAGACCAAAGCTATTATTAAAAATGTAAAATGCTTATAAATCTCCATACGAATAGGAAGTCTACTATAAGTATAATTACCGACATGTAGTCTATGGAAAGTCACTATACAATGGGAAACTGGTCAATTTGTGTTATATAAAACCTCAAGGTGGCAGTTGGATGAATTATTATTAATATTAAATCAATTAGAATGAAAACTATGAAATAATAGCTAATTAATTAAACATATTTAGTCTTTATTTAATCAATTAATCAAACATGAACTATATTTAACTAGTGGGTACTCGTGACCTTTGGACATTGTGAAGTCCCCCGGGTTTATAGAAGCCAAGAGTGACACACACAAAGGTGCAAAGCAACACCCGGACGCCTCGCCGTGAGCCGCACCGAGAGAAAGCCACATAAAGTTGCCCAAGCCCTGAAAAAAAACTGGGAGTCCAAAGGAAACCCCAAAGAACCCATACCAAAAAAAAAATCATTGCAACACCTCGCGGTAGACCACATTACTGGTGTAAACACCAACAAGGGCCCCATTCAGAGCCGCCTTGTTGCCACCCCAAACCAACACCTAGATACCTCGTCGTGAGCCACATAAAGCTACCCGTGGCGAAAAACAAGCTTGGGCAGGTACACCCCCACTGTCTGCAGTGTTTGCCCTTGTGCCTTGTTGATAGTCATGGCAAATGCGGGCCACAACGGGAACTGTCGCTGGCGAAGAGTAAAAGGCATCCTTTCCGTGTCAGAGGGAGTGATGTTGAAGCGGGGAATGAAAACACGCCTACCCTTGTCCGGTCATGTGGCAATCTCAACATCAATTATGTGTTACATCAGCTTGACCACAATAAGCTGAGTGCCATTTGCAAGGCCGCCCGGCATATTCTGCAACAAAATCACCAGGTAACCTTCTTGTAGGTTCAAAGTGTGGAGTGGCACCCCTGACATGCTAAGGGAGTTTAAAAACTCGGTAGGGTAAACCCCTCTCTGTTCGCCTTGCACAATCGAATCAACGTTGTGGTACGTGCGACTCTGTGCTAGTGGGTCGTTAGGTGTGATCAGGCCAAACCGATTCATGATGGTGGTGTTGATGCTGTCAACGTCCTCGTTCAGAGGAGTTAAAATGGCCCTCTGAATGATGTGTTCATTGTGTGACAACGAGTCTGTGAAGCGCCCAAGGTTGCCGTAAACTTCATCCACCAAGCTATCAATGGTGTCACCCTGACAACACATGTCTTCTGGGATCAAAACAGTCTCCTCCCCAACCTCAAGAAAGACTTGTTATGTGCCTTCCCCAATGCGCTACAAATAGTCTGCCTAAACTTGCTGTTGTTGGGCATCGGTCATGGCGTTGGCTCCGTTCTATGCCAAAAGCCTCTGAACACGCATGTTTTCCTGTAGTTGACGTACTTTAACACGGTGCCAAAGGACTGCGAACCTCTTGAAACTAACATCCACAATCTGGCCTCTCGTGCCCCGGGGAACCACAAGCAATATCTGCCTAAAATCACCTCCCATGATAACAACCTTGCCCTCAAAAAACATGTCCTTTAAGGCAAGGTCAGTAGTACCCATAACATGCTAGAGTGTGCGGTTCACAGCTTCAAACACATGTTTGTGGGCCATGGGCGCCTCATCCCACACAATGAGGCGTGCAGCTCGAATCAAGGCCGCTTGTGGACTGTTCAAGGGAACATAGCAAGCAGAAGAGCCACAGAGGCCTGTTACGGGAATTTTGAAACGTGAGTGAATTGTGCACCGCCCTCCAAAAGCAGGGCTGCAATGCCAGAAGATGCCATCGACAACGCTATGTCACCAGTACAGCGCACCCTGCTAAGTAGGCACCCGTAGAGGAAAGTCTTGCCAACCCCTCCCAGCCCATCAACAAAAAAAGTTTTGTCCATCGGCCTAGGGTCATGGACCACGTCAATGACATTGTCGTAAATGGAGCACTGGTGCTAATTTAGCAAAGGCACATCCCGAGCAAGCTGCTGAGCTTGCCGCATCACATTGTACTTGGCTCGCTCCTCGAATACAACGGCGTCCCCCGGGGCAACCAGCTGTGCAGGGATAGGTAGCTCAAAATCCTCTAGGGTTTTCCCCCCTTGGGCCTATAGCAATTGCTCCACTTCCCGCAAGCCCTGGTCAAGGATGGCCTGGTCCAACTGCCGGTTGGCCATTACCTGTGCGACGCAATCAGTGCCGGGGGGGGGGGGTATAATCCAGAAGGGCACAATTATTCATGCTTACAGTTGGCAAGGAAATCTGGTCTGCAATAGGATCCAGCACCTGGAGGAGCTTGGCTTTAGGTTCAGCAGACGCAATCCAATGGGATTTGTAACACCAATATGTGGTAAGACTCATTAAATGAAATGTGTGGAATGATGTTAAGGGATCTGACGTGCTCCTAAGTCACGGGGTGAAACCCACTTGAGGGTTTCATTTTGTCAAGTTGCAGAAAGTTGAGACTTAGAGGCATGCTCCCGACTTCCAACACTAGAAAGAGGTAGAGGGTCATGTTGGGAGCCTCGGGATTAGACTAGGAAGAGGGACTAGCTTAGCTTGTGTGAATCTGCATCAAAAGACCAACCACAAGAGGTTAGTTTAGCATTCGGGACACCCTTGGGTGTTGGGACAAGCCACGGGCACTTGGACACACAAGACTCACCACGGCCCGGACTCGGGGGAAGCCACCACCTTCCCCGTATAGTATTCTCTATAGCTCTCCACTGAGGCTACATCCAAATGGCTCTTTTTCCCGGGACTCCCGAAATGGAGTCCCGAAATTGTCCCGGTTGAAGTCCTGGGACTTTGGGAGCTCATAACTCCCGACTGCAGAGTCCGATTGCGACGAGGTCTGAACCAAAGTTGTAGCCCTCGTCGAGATCTTTTCAACGCCATGTCACACTCTCGAATCGGATGTCGAGAAGAGGTCGATTCCCGACTTTTAGTGGTCGGGAGTCAAACTGCCAATTTGACTCCCGGCCCTTCTTTTGCCCATAACTTGGGCTACGGATGTCCAAATGACCAATGCGAGGCCATTTTCGATATCTACGTTTCAAGACCTTTCCAATGACACCAAGAACATCCCAATGCGAGGTGTTTTAGGTCTTGCTGTCGAGCTCTAAACATTCGGGAGTCCCAGAGGACTCCAAATCCCCAACTTTGGAAGTGTTGGGCTTCACCCCCACACTTGGCCAAAGTGGGGTTGCGACAAGATTTGCTTTTTGGTACATTGAATCCAACAATCGGCCATTCCAGGGATCAGTTCAAAGAAGACAACAGAGCACAACTTATACCATCACAACCCAACGAAAGGGAGGCTTGCAATATACACTTCCTTTGTGGAGGCCTTTTGGCCACTCACCTAGCGTGCTTGGTGCAGGAAATCCTCCGTAAGGGCTCCCTTATGCTTGTCCCATAACCGCCCAGGATTGGTGACGTTGTTGAAAATTAGCAGGCTTGCAAAAAGCTGCCGCAAGCTCTTAGGTAGTTGCATGCCAACAACTTATGAAAGGCACTGGTCCCATTCAGCATCATCTTGCAACAATCCACGTGCAAGGCATGCAGCTTTAAAAGTGGGGTGCATAACTGTGGTAGGCATCTGGGGCCGGTGGGTAGTTCTGAGGTCCTCAAAGCATGTGGCCCCTGCAACGTGGGTAAGCAAAATTCATAGATAATAACGTTCGCCCTCTAAGGGTTGCACAAAATACATGCGCCCCACAGTTCCCAATGTGACATGATTATTTTGGCCTACACCCCGCCACCCCGTTGCCTTTTTCTAGAAGTGCCATGCCTTTTTGGATTTGCTCCACACAATGATTTCGGGATAATCAGGGTACAATATGGTCAGCGCAACAAGCAGTGGTGGGCAGGGTCGTTGCTGTTGCGAGCCAAAGTGGTTACAATTGCGTATTCAGATTTGGCCTTTCGGTTGAAGTCACACCACCCAGTCAAAGTGGTGGAGTTGTTCCGCATCATGGCTTCCCCAACCATGGTCCCCTCAGGAAAGTAAGTGGTCTGCTCATTAGGCAAATGAACAACCAAGCGATAAACATTGGGGTGCATGTTGTGTAAGTCAAAGGCAAAAAGTCGATGGTAAGCTTCGCTGGCACTGACATACCGCCCATCGAGGTAATTTTGGACTTCATCCCGAGCGGCAAGCACATTGTTCCCATCAGCCCCACATGCAGCCGCTTGAGGCGTTGAAGCCGACAGAGCCCCAGCTTCCGGCTACACCACTACCATAACACGGTCGTGACCCTTGTAAACATACTTGTAAAGGTATTTCACAACCGTGATGGAGCTGCAGACCTCAACATTGATGTGGCATTGGTACCGCATGGTCAGGTACGGGTTGTACGGGACGACCCAATGGTTGTCAAAGATAAATCCCGAGCTGCAAGGGAGAGGGGGCAACAGCAAGAAGTTGTTAGTCACCTTGGCGTCCCTTTCTCTCAGGTTTAGCTTCGCCCTTCTTTCACATCATCATACGTGAAATGAAGTTTGGGAATCTGAAAGAAATGAATTTCCAGGGCAAATTCAGACACAGACACTTATGGTCAATGTCGCAACCCTAGCTTTGGGCTTGCAACCAAGGCAAAGGGGTTGCAAGGTTGCGGGCCAAGAGGAACAAAGCCCGAGAGTCAAGGCAAAGGCATTGCAAGGTTGCAAGCCAAAAGGAAGGAAGCCCGAGAGCGAAGGCAAAGGCATTGGAAGGGTGCGGGCCAAGAGGAAGCCCGGGAGTTTAAGGAAGTGCAAGGGAGTGTGAGGGAGTGAACACTCACACTCCCAAGGCAACTTCCATTTTGTAAGAGGGAGTCTCAGTGGACTCCCGAAACTTCAGAGGGCGAGTTGAAGGGTCAACTCTCAATGGATTTTTGCGCTCTTTATAGCATCAGAAAGCTCTTGAAACGTAGATGTCTAAAATGGGCTCGCATTGCTCATTTGGACATCTGAAACACAAGTTATGGGCAAAAGAAGGGCCGGGAGTCAAACTGGCAGTTTGACTCCCGACCACTAAAAGTCGGGAATCGACCTCTTCCCGATGTCTGATTTTAGAGTGCAACACGGCGTTAGAAAGCTCTTGACGAGGGCTACAACTTTGGTTTAGACCGCGTCACAATCAGACTCTGCAGTCGGGAGTTATGACCTCCCAAAGTCTCGGGACTCCAACCAGAACAATTTCGGGACTCCATTTCGGGAGTCCTGGGAAAAAGAGCCATTTGGATGTAACCGGTGGAGAGTTACAGAGTATACTATAAGGGGGAAGGTGGTGGCTTCCTCCAAGTCCAGGCCGGGTGAGTCTTGTGTGTCCGTGTTGCCCTTGGCTCGTCCTAGCACCAAGGGTGCTCTAACTATGCACTAACCACTTTGTGTGGGTTGTGTGCAGGCCCATGTGAGTGAGTGAAGCTTGTCAACTCTTCCTAGTCCCATCCCGGAGCTCCAACACGCCCCTCTACCCCTCAAAATGTTGTGAGCTAGGGAGCATGCCTCGACTCCTTCTTCTTTCGTTGTTTCCCACTTGGGCCCACATTTGGGTCCTTTGAAGAGTTGGGAGTGCGTCAGTCAAGTGCACAGGACAAGAACTCACTTGCCAAATTTCTAACAGCTGCACTTACGTGGGGTGGGTGAAGGTCCTGCCGTCGTCCCATTGCCAATAGGTTGGGTAGTTGCCAATGGAGTCCTCAGTTTGGGGCTGGAAAGTCTTGGGATAACCCTTGCTTCAAGCCCCATTCACCATGCAAGGACATGAGGGATGTAAGGCCCCACAGGGCCCATGCAACATGCAAAATGTCAAAATGTTATAAAGTTCGAGGTGGGTGGATTTGTTTGGAAGTTCGGCACACACGATCCAGTCATAATCGTTGTTGTCGCACGACTTGTCCTGGCTACGTAGAATGATCAAAATGTGACCGTGCAGCAAGCCCCGCTTTTGCCATTCTACCACATGGATGTCCGCCACCGTAGTGCCCAAAACACCATTCTGCAAAAGGTCTTTGAGGAGGGCATTGAGCTTCATGTTGAACACCCTAGATGTTAAGTCAAGGCAGTTGTTGGCTTCCACCCCAGGCCTCAGTTCATGCACAATCTCTGGCCAATTTGGGTTACACGTCATGGTTATGAATAGGTCAGGTTTCCCAAACTTTCTAACCAAGGCCATAGAATCCTGGTAGAGTTGGTTCATGTGGCGGGGGTTATTAGCAAAAGTGGCTGGAAGGACCACCATGTGCCCAAAGTTAGTGTTGTTAACCCTGTCTTGCTGCATGGCATCTACCATTCCTTTATATTGGTCAGCACGTGGGGTGGTCTAGTTGAGGCGTACCCACCGCAGCCGCTGCCCCTCAACCTTGGAGTACTGGTCAACCACCCACTCTTGATATAGCCTTTTGCCATAAGTGAACTTGTTGTTGGTGGGAAGGTTACAATCATGCATGAAGTAAGTTGCGTATTCCCTGGCAGTAACCTTGCGAGCGATGCACCCTGCGACACTCCTCTGCTTCGACCCCTACCCCTGCCCCTACCTCCACCACGCCCGGGGTCCATTGTCGGCTCCACATCAGGCTATTGCTCATCTTCAAATGGCTGCTATTGTTCGTCCTCAAAACTTAACCCATTCACAACTGCAGTGTCGCAACCCTAACTTGGCCAAGTGTGGGGGTGAAGCCCAACACTTGGAAAAGTTGGGATTTGGAGTCCTCCGGGACTCCCAAATGTTTAGAGCTCGACAGAAAGGGGAAAAACACCTTGCATTTGGGTGTTCTTGGTGTCATTGGAAAGGTCTTGAAACGTAGATATCGAAAATGCCCTCGCATTGGCAATTCAGATATCTGCAGCCCAAGTTATGGGCAAAAGAAGGGCCGGGAGTCAAATTGGCAATTTGACTCCCGACCACTAAAAGTCGGGAATCGACCTCTTTCCGACGTCCGATTCGGGAGTGCGACATGGCGTTGGAAAGATCTTGACGAGGGCTACAACTTTGGTTCAGACCTCATCGCGATCGGACTCTGCAGTCGGGAGTTATGGCGGTTCAAAGTTCTGGGAGTCCCTCGGGGACAATTTCGGGACTCCATTTCGGAAGTCCCGGGAATTTGTGCCATTTGGATGCCCCCTCCGCGGCGAGCTGCAGAGAATACTATAGGGAGTAAGGTGGTGGCTTACTCCCGAGTCCGGGTCATGGTGAGTCTTGTGTGTCCAAGTGCCCGTGGCAAGTCCCAACACCCAAGGGTGTTCCGAATGCTAAACTAACCTCCCGTGGTTGGTTTTTTGGATGCAGATTCAAGCTTGATCTTCTAGTCCCTCTTCCTAGTCTAATCCCGAGGCTCCCAACTCAACCCTTTACCCTTTTCTAGAGTTGGAAGCCGGGAGTGTGCCCTTCTGTCCCAACTTTCCACAACTTGACATTTGGTGAACCCTCAAGTGGGTTCACCCCGGGACCAAGGAGCGTGTCATGCAGGGGTAACGCCAATAATATTTGGGTGCGAGCTGGGCTCTCTGTGTGGGTGGAATAGGACAAAATGCAAAGGGTCATAAGCACACTGGGCATCACTAATCCTCCATAACCCCCCGCCCCTAGCCCGCACCATGATGTCTTGTGAATTGCTACCTTCAGGGTCACCGTTTGGGTCACCATCGCTTGTGAGTAGGCACAAAAGGGATGACAAATCAGGCACAACCGAGACAGTTGTTTGGATGATGGAAGGAACGTGCTGTCGAGGAACATAGTAATTAGGATGGCCAGCACCATAAAAAACAACACAAAATGGGGCACCAGAAAACAACCATGCAGCCACCCCATTCATTCACCAGGCATCAGGCCGGTCACCTCGTTGGATGTGGGGGCATTGTAGCGACGGCGGTCAACGCTGCCATCAACATGAATGACAATTTCATAATTAGTCAGGTCTTGAGGGAGCAAATCCATGGCCTGCACAAAGCACTGAACATAGACATTGCTCCCCAAAAGCATCTCCTGCAACTCTTATAAAGTGCGACGGTCCAGGTCTACGTTGCCTTGACCAAGAACAATAAAACGGGCAGCAGCTTGAACATCCGCATTGTCTATGATATACAGCTAGGCAAACTGATGAGGGCTCCTTTGAGGAGGTGCCAACGGCCCGAGCAAATGATGCACAGCGCCCCTTATGACAATCATATTGACCCCATCTACGGGTGACTGGATGTTAATGCCAAAGGAGGCCATCTGCAAGGAGGAATTATATTTCCGGATGTGCTTGCGAAAAGATACGGTGACAGGGGGGAGGTGTGCACCAGGGGCAGGCAGGCTCAGAAGCGAGCAGGTCCCTTAATGGTTAAGGAGGAGGAATGGGGAAGAGGGCCTCACAACTACAAGATCTACCTTTAGCACAGCAAAGGTCTGCAAGTCCCTGGGAAGCCTCATCAGGCCAAATCATAGTTCGGCACTGCTGGCACTCAACTATCCTACCCCCTATGTCAAGCATTAGAACACTGGCCTCATCAAATTTTGAAAGGGGGACACAGGTTATTGTGTGCAAATCTTGTTGACCTCGCACTTGCCGGTGCCGCTCGCGATCGCGGTCCCGTTACTGTTGGCGCTGCTGGTATGTCAACCGGGCATGGGCCTCCACTTGCTGCTCACGTTGGCGGCGCCACTCCTACTACCGCTCTTGGTCTGTTAGCCAAGCACGGGCCTCTGCGTGTTGCTCGTGGTCGCGGTCCCGCTACTATTGCCGAGCTACAGTGGACATGCGGTCCAAATAGTTCTGCTGGCGGTCAATGGCAGACAGCCTATTCCTGGAGGTGCATGAGGAGCTACAAGGAGGTGAGCTGAATGGACTTGGAAGGTCCAGCCCCCTGTGGGAAAAAGGAGGTGTTAATCAGCTGGTTCTGCTGTTGGCAGTATGGCAGTACAATCTATAGAAGCTGAGGATCTCTTTAGCCTTTTGCTTCACCTAGAGGCTCCGAGGCTTGAATCACAGGGTCAGATTCTGTTTCTCAATCTGGAGATCCAAAACCTTTGAAGTGGAGATTTGAGGAAAAGTCCTTTGTGAAGAAGAAGGGAGTGAAAAGTAGATTGGGGAATTTGCATTTGAAACTGTCACCAACTGAGTGACTGATTCTTGTTGCTGCTCTTCACGGTTTTCTTTTTTTCCGTTGATTGTCATCTCCCTCATTATCCTAGTTGTTGTGTCTTGAATTTCTTCAAATAGGAGTGCAAACTCAATCACATTTTGTTTTGTTGGGGTTTGTTGGTGCCTTCATCTCTCTAATGATTTTTTTTTTCTTCTGTTGTTGTTGTACTTGTTCCTTTTCCTCATTGTTTCAGTTACAAAACTTGTTTTAATTCCCATTGACACAACAACAACAAACAATAACAACAACGCAACAAATTTTCTTTTTTTTTGAAAGGGGGAAAAAGAGCAACTTGTTGTTTAAGCAACAGAGTAGGAAATACTTGTCACTTTTCTTCACTGGAGTCAAATGGAGTGGAATGTAGTGGTCTTTGCTTAAGGTCCAAGGGACTAGATTTCCTCTACTATGTCACATGGTTTTGTCAATGTTGTTAATAAACCCCTACAATGCAGTTTTGGATTTTGCAAAGTGTCCCTTCAAAGCATAGGATTTGTAGGAGGAATCTGGAACAAAATTTCTGGTCAATTTTACCATAATTACAATTAAACAATTCTTGGAACTGTCCCAAAAACCAAATGCTGATGTGCTATTGGAGTTCTCGTACAATGCAGGATTGTGCAATGTTTGGGAATGAGGTTACTTGAGCCTACCTATGGCAAGAAGATGTGAAACACTAGCTGTTAGTGCACTTACAGGATATGGGGATGAGATTGATGTGGTGGCCCCAGTAGACATATTGAAACAAATCTTCAAGACACCATACTGCAAAAGTCGTTTATCTGTTGTAGTTCATTGAGTTGGACACACTTTTATATTAAACAGTGGGTGTGTTTCAGTCGCCTACATCTGCAAGCCCTCTCACTATCTAGAAGGGATGAGATTTGAACCTATTGGTCTGCATTATGATTTTCCATTAACATTGTAACTTGTGCTGTGTGGTTTGTTTCATAGTCCTGATATTGAAGAAGGTGAGAAGATTGCAAGGCAAAAGAAAAGTCATATGAAAGCAATAGAAAGTTCTTTATTCTCCAAGTTTGTCCAGCATTCAATACACCATGACACTTGTGATGCCTCAGACTTTCGGCAAACTCTTGAGGCCAGAGGTGCTTCTAGAAAATATTAGGTAATATCAAGTCCCCTCAGAAAGAGAAAGAAAAAGAAAAAGTACCCATGCCCAAAATTTGATTGCTTTGCATTGCCCTTCTTGCTTGACTCGAAATAGATGCACTTATAGTGATTGTAAACTGCAACTGACAATATCTGCAAAATTGATCCTTCTTCAACAATAGGCTCTCCAAACCTTAACAAAATGAAACTAATCTTCTTCTTCTTTGTCTTCTTCCAAAGATTTTTTTCCTGGAACAACAGAGATAAAGAAAGCCTGCTGCTATTTCTTTGTTTTGATCAAGCATTTTGTAAGTAAGCTGTGGAGATGGGATGGTATTAGGTAATATCAAGTCCCCTCAGAAAGAGAAAGAAAAAAAAGAAGTACCCATGCCCAGAATTTGATTGCTTTGCATTACCCTTCTTGCTTGACTCGAAATAGATGCGCTTATAGTGATTGTAAATTGCAACTGACAATATCTACAAAATTGATCCTTCTTCAGCAATAGGCTCTCCAAACCCTTACAAAATGAAACTAATCTTCTTCTTCTTTGTCTTCTTCCAAAGATTTTTTTCCTAGAATAACAGAGACAAAGAAAGCCTGCTGCTGCTTCTTTGTTTTGATCAAGCATTTTGTAAGTAAGCTGTGGAGATGGGATGGTGGAAGGAAGGACGAAGAAGACGGGCTACCTACCTTCTTAGCTCGTTCTTGTCCAATAACAAACTTGTCTGAAGCTTGGCAAATTTCTCGAGGAGTAAGAAATTCTTTGCCTAGTGTGGATCCACCCCAATTTTCTCGAGAACCGAAACCCCCACCCCCACCTCCACCAATAGTGTTTCCAATGCCGGGTTGCAGGCGTATAAGGTTGGTGTTGGCAGAAAGGGAGGGTTTGGAGGACTTTGTAGGGTTTGCAAATAATCATGGTGATAATCACCACAACCCGCACCTGGCGAACTCTACTAACTCTGATCGAAGTCCAGAAAGATGACCATAAAATGAACATTCTCATCCACATATCAACAAAATCAAACTGTCAGTTGCAAATTGGGGCCCACCTACAAACGAATAACTACCACCTTCACCACCATCATCCAAAAAGGTCATTCATTCGTTCGTTCGTTCATTTATCAAAGACAGATAGATAGACACACAGACTTACTGAATTAATATATAAGATTAATGATCAATTGAAATCGAGTATCAATTAAATTAATTCATAAGTTCATAATTTAATAGTTAATGTCACATATTTGGTATTTATTATTTGTATAATAATTAATTAGATAATATACTCAATCAATCATTTATTTATTTATTTATATTTGATAAATAATTTTTTTAAAAATTGAGTTTAATTTTTTAAAATTTTATTATTAATAAATAGTTGATTAAATTTATAATTAAAATCATAACTAGTTAATTAATTTTAGGTTTATAAACCAGTTTTATAGTTTTAATAAATTATCTAACTCTATATTAAATAATAATTTCATAAAATAATTACTTGTTGTTGATGAATTATTATTTTGAATTAATTGTTTAGTTAGTAAAACATATGAAGTAAAAATGAATGCAGGTTCTACAATTTAAATAATTAAAAAATAGTAGGTAATTATAGGTTAGTTTGTAAGTGGGTAGGTAAGTAGGTAATTAATTTCCTATTTATCTATTTAGCACAAAGCATATGAGAGAATTTCTTTGGTGGCAATTCAATTTGCAACTGGAAAATTCAACCCATATGTTTTGTTGTTTAATGTCATTTTGTAAATTATATAACAAAGGTGCTTTCTCTTATGTTTTCACATTAAAAAACATGTGCTATTTGGATGAACTCAAAAAAACACTAAACCCAAAAAAACAAAACATAAGATGAAATAATTATAATATTTACATGGCTATTTTTTAGTTCACCTACCTTCTTACCTACCTACCTACCTAGGTAAATAGGTAAGTAGGTATGTAGCCTAAATAGGTAAGTATGTCCTACTTACCTACTTACTCAAATATATATTCATTTGAATTTTTTTTCAAACTATAATTAATATGCCACACGATATATTTTGATTGTATGCCACATGTCACAATCTAAGGCCATCTAAAATGAATGTTCATAATGGATGGCCAAGATCATTGTTTGAATAATAATAAAAATTCAACCAAAATTCTCATAGTGTTACATGGTGGATTTTGGTATCACCAAATGACACTATCACAAGCCATTAGGATTCAATGGTGTGGATTTTTTCAAGATATAAAATCATTTTCAAAAAAACTCCTTAATCTAAGACACATGTCAATTAATGTGTGGATAATTAATAATTGTAAAAATAGTTGCCAAAAAAAAAAGCTAATTACAAATCTTATATGGATGGTGAAAGGATGAACATGTATATGTTAACCATATATATCATGCATGGTTCAGATGGTGATGTTATGATGAGTCATGATTTGTAACTAACTATTGAATGCGATTTCACTTATGCAACTAAGACAATTTTAATTGTTGCAAATTGAAATCACAAATTGAAGTTTTACTTCTAGTGTGCAACACAATTGAACACAAGAAGTTTCTCCACATCAATACAATGAATTGCAATGTATTAATTTTCTAATATGTAAATCCAAATTACATTAATAAAAAAATCATGAAACAAAAAAAAAATGAATATAAGACAATTACAAATCCTCAAAATTGTGGATGCATGTATGTGCATGTAACAAATAGTCAAGTTCACAAACTATGGATAGTATGTAAGTGGGGAACAAGGAAATCTTAAAATAAATTTTGCTATCACCATTTTTTAAAAAGTTTGATCGTTGTCAAAAGTAACATGACTTGCTACTACCGTCTACTTGGTCATTAACTCCAATAGCATGAATTGACTCAAGTTGCGAAAAATGTGCAATTGATCAACAATATTTTAAATTTTCTATCATTGGACATATACAAAACTAACAAACCTAAAACAAACATAACAAAATTGAATTTTACTTGTGATTTACATTTTATCATAGCCTGTTCTTTATCTCCCTCATCATCGCGAGGGTGAACTTGAACTCAAGTTGATTACCAAATGCACAATATGAACTTGAACTGGAGTTAATTACCATGGGCACAATACGAATTTGAACTTGGGTTGGTTGTCATGTGCGTTTCAAAGTTAAAGGAAACCAGATGAAAAATATTTTATTCCCAATCTGGAACTTTCCCATTTGCAAATGCACCTTGAGAAAGCCTAGTGGAAGGACACCCTCAAAATTTGGATGTGATAAATAAACAAATAATGGTTTAGTATTATTAAGCCTAGTGGAAAGACACCCTCAAATTTTGGAGGTCACAAATAAACAAATGATAGTTTAGTATTATTATACCCCAAATATAGTATTACTAATTCGAACCCCGTGCCTAATGCACAGGTGTGTGTGTATTTGTCGATACATATTACAAAATTACAACTACAAACTACATTTCCAAAACCTCTCTACATACCACATTCCGCATGTATCCATCAGGACCCTAGCCGCTGAAAATCTTGATGTTTGCACTGCTTGTGACCCGTGTGAGATAACAACATACAGCCGACCATGGAAAAAGACTGGAGACAACAAATATATGTTGGGTTTGTTGTTGATATTGATATCAAAATCTTGGGGGTGCCCCCCCTGGGCTGGGCATGCCTTTCCTAGACAGCGACACGACAGGTGCACAGAGGGGGGGGGCCTTTCCCTGTATGATGCCATCCATTGATGGATGACAGGACGGATGGATGGATGGAAAGCTTCACGAAAAACGACCACAACGTGCTAGTATTATTATACCCCAAATATAGTATTACAACGCCGGATTGATGCTCTAGTATTACCTAAGCGGTGATATTCTTGATAAGATACTCCATATTTAGCAAAGCGTTTTAGGTTCGATTCCAGCCTCTCTTCTTCTTCTTCTCCCTTTTCGCTTTGATGCGAATACTCGCCCTCTCGAGTCTCCGCGTAACTCGGGCTAACTTACGTACTTAACTCTCGCCCTTCCCCCCACGCGGACAAGTATATTCTGGCCACACCTTTCGAACTTCTTTCGGTTTACTTTCAAACTTGGAGTTTTCATTCTTGTCTTCCCACCGGCGCAGCGCTGCGGAAGTAATTTGAGATCATCTCACAAACGGAAACCGGTCTTTGGTTCGAATCGTACATCCTTCTGCTTCCGGTATGCAATTTTTTTTTGGCAGAAATCTTTCTTGTGTTGCGGTTATGCAGTTGTTGTTTTTGTTGTTGTGGTGATTTTTTCTTTATGGTTTGTTTGCCGTTGATTTTGTTAGTTTCTCGGAATACTTTAAAGGGGGCGGGGGGTTTTGGATGTGTGTTGTTTGTCTGGAAGTGTCATGTTTGGGCTCGGTTTAGTTTCTTGATGATTGTGGACCTGGTTTTTCCTTTCGGAAGGGTTTTGTGGTTGGTTGGGGTTTGGCGACGAATGTTTTTTCCGTGTTTTTCGTGTTTTCATTAATTTTCCAGGCTTGGTGTTGTTCTCATCGCGAAGTCAGCTTTGAAACTTTTTGTGTGCCATGCAAGTATCCGACAGTTTATACAGAGTGACGCAGATATGAAGTTTGGCAAGAAATACTCGGAGTATATCGAGAAACATGGACGCAATCGTCTCTCCGGTTGTTCCTATGTCGAATTCAAGCGGCTGAAGAAGCTCCTCAAGAAATGTCCCCTCCACGACACGCACACGGCAGGCGGCGTCACCGACTCTCCTTGCACACTCCTTTCTTCCGATGTACATACATGCAGAAGGTCACAAGAGGACGCATGCTTGGATTCTGTTCCAACTCAATGTGATTCGTCATGCCCTGGTGAGTAACGCTTCGGTGTATCTATTTCTGCCTCGGTTGCATCCTTTCGTCTCTCTTCTTCTCTCTCTCGATTGTGCAGAGTACACAAACAAACCGGCCCTTATTAAAGCTAGAAACAGACATGTCGATTTGGTTATATACATCCAAGCTTCATTCATAACCACAGGATGACATTATGAATCTCTTTGTAGCAAAGAGTGTGAACATCAGAAATTCTCATCTCAGTCGAGGGTTTGGGTGCAGGATGTGATAGGAAGTTCTTTGGGGAGCTCACAGATGAGCTTGCTCAGGTGGTAGGATGCTTCAACAGCCGTGCTCAACAATTGCTGCAGTTACACTTAGCTTCTGGGCTCTGGAAGTATGTCATCCGTGTGAAATCCAGTTTGGCAAGAGACCCCATGTCTATGATTCAGGAGGGGCAGACCTTGGTGAACTATGCATCAGTAAATGCTATTGCAGTTCGAAAAATCCTGAAAAAATATGACAAGGTGCATATATCTGCCAGCTTGTAGCATGATGACGTCTCATTGTTTATCCCTTTGGACATTGCAGCTTTTTTTCAGAACTTGACAATGTTCAAACTGAACAGGTAGATGTTGAAGAAGGTCAGGTCTCTAGGAAAAAGCAGATCGAGAATCTTATCTGCTGATCAATTTGGCTTCATGCTACCTAATCACAGGTTGCCTTTTCCAGATTGGAACTACATGGATTCTTTTCCATTTGTGCATGATTGCTTTGTATCAGTGGTATGTGATGAAGAACTTGTCATATCTTAAACCAAATTTGTTCTTGTTTTGCAGGTGCACCATTCCCATGAAGGGTCAGCCTTCAGAGGCCAGTTGCTGGCCAAGCGTAGTGAACTCATGCAGTCACCATTTCTCATTGAGCTTGCAGCTCTCCACCTTAACCTTGGTAAATTAAGGAACAGCTCTCCACTCCTGAACGAGGCCATTGGCAATTTTTCCTGTGACTTTGATGATGCAGCAGCTACCCTGTCATGTACACTGCTGGATTCTATGAAGTTGGACATCAATCTTACTTGCTCTATCTGCCTGGTCAGTGCCGTTTGCCTTCTATGTAATTCCTTTATTGCTTGATTTTGATGATTTCTTTGGTATCAAATTAGTCCTGTTTTATGCAGCACCCCTGCAGGCTTTTGAATATGGGTGATTATAGTCTGAATTCATTGTCATTGTGTGGCACCATGAGAATGTGAGAGCACATGAGATTCTTTGCACAAGGGGTTCACTAGGTCTCTAGATAAGATTGATAAGCTGTAGGCTCAAAAGCTGTCAGAAGAAAATTCACAGGCTGTGACATTTTGTGCACTGCATCAATGCCAATGCATTGACTTCTGAAGTTTCTTTTTGGGAGAAGAAGCAGTTCCATGTGAAGAACCATCTATCCAAGTGCAGATGTAAGTTGGCCATCCTACTCATGCATTTGTCTTATGTCTTCGTGCAGGATACACTCTTTGATCCAGTAGCTTTGGGATGTGGACATCTGTTCTGCAACAGTTGTGCATGCTCAGCCGCTTCTGTAGCACCCTTTCTAGGACCTAAAGCTGCTACAAAAAGTGCTCAATGTCCTCTATGCAGACAGGTTACTATTTATAACTGACTTTCTTTCCTTGATAATTGAGTAGTCAAGTACATGTGCAGGTGTCCTTTAGCACAGCTTATTCCTTTTGTATTTGTTGAAAGATATCTTAGGTTCAGGGCACTACAAGATGGTAGAGAGTTTTATGATTATATCCAGTTGTTTGTATTAATTATCAGCTTGAAAATTGCTTTGAATGTGGAGAACTGAATTACAAGAAGGTGTGTGAAGGGATGAACTTCCCTTGTCTTCTTAAATCACATCTGCAAGGTGTTTTGGTGAGTGCAGGCAGGAGTATATGTAGATGCTGTCAGATTGAATGAGCTAGCCATCCTGCTCCATAACAGGTAATAAATTGTGTACAAAATTTGTGGGTAGGAGCAGATTGGGGATAGGCTCTTGCACAGCTGCTCTCTTCCTCAATAGTAGCTGTAATTGTTAAACCTTGTTTGTAGAGCTCTGACAGGCACTTCCTGCTTTAAATGAATGATCCACACTGTGTGAAGTGAGAACATGCAAAAGTCAAAAAATTTATGTAATGTCCATTTGGTGACAGATTCAAGGAGTATTGGAGTGAAAGGAGGAACAATGAACGAAAGGAGCAGCTCCAGCAAGCTAAGAATCATTATCAGCAGGAGCTACAAGCTGTCATGGGCATATGAGAGTCTGTTTCCAAGATCTACTTCATAGCAATCTCAGGCTGTTGTGTCAACTGCTGTTACCATATTATAGGTGCAGGTAGGAAATTCATCTTACTGAATCTGAAGTATTGGGGACAGAGATTGTGTATGGCCAATAGAAAACAGGCGATAAGGGAAATACTTGTCTCAGGCAACAGACGAAATTCATCACTGGAAATTCTTGATGTAAATTACCTTACTATTCTTGTAGAATTAGGACTGTTGGGTTTTGGGAATTCTTGATGTAAATGCCTTCCAATTCATTGTGGAATAAGACTGTTGGGTTTTTCCAGCAGGGTTGTTGAATCAAAACCAAGGCAATCCAGACTCCCCAGTTTATAAGCTTTGTCAGCAGCCGCCACCTATTTGGGTTTTGACCACTCACTGGTATAGAAGAACCTAGTGAATGCCAGTGGTCAGCTACCTGCAAGTAGGTTTTCTTGAACCTCGCTCTAAAAGACAAAGTGGTAAGGGTGATCTTTATCTTTTGCAGTGTAGGTACGTAAGTGTGATAATGCATTTGTTGTGCATAAGCCAGGAGTATGGCCGTAAAGAAAGGTAAGCACAAGACTCTCAAGCATAAGCCAGGAGTATGGCAGTAAAGCAAAGGCAAGCACAAGACTCTCAAGCGATGATGGCCCAGGCCCTCTCTCTTCCCAGCACAGGGTCCAGAACCTTCTCAAGGAAACTAGTATTTGACATTTGGCATCAGCTCCGACACAAGATCCCAAGCACAAAAGTCCTTTGGTAGGAAAGCTATTCTAGAATTACAAGAGATGCAGCTGGAGCATCAAAGTCCTTTGGTGGGAAAGCTACTCTAGAATTGCATGAAATATAGCTGGAGCATGTTACGTGGATGGATATGGACATTACCCCTGATTAGACAGGCAAAAAATGTGGTGGGGCTCTCTGCAAAACGAAAGCAATCCGGATTTCACGCTCTGCTCCAATCTGGAGTTTTTGTTTTACTTGTGATTTGGAAGTTGTCTGAGTCAGCAGCTGCCAAGTGGTGGTGGGATTTGTAGACTTGGTGTTTGGAGATTCGATGTTTGGGCCTGTCCTCTCAGGGAAAGCAACCTTGTGGGGAAGATTCAGATTTGGTCTTTGCCCCCAGGCCCCCCTCCCACGTACGCATAGCCACCAGTTCTAGTCCCCCCTGTCTGTCTATACCAGTATTGTCTGGTTACCCAATTTTTGGACAAAACTCACACATATTTTCATATATAGATGTTTATGTATTCAAAAAATAATAATTTATCTTTGTCTGTTATGAATAGACAAATATTGAATGCTAAAAAATCATGGGTATGCATAGAGATTATGCATTGTCAATTTGTTGCTTGTCATTCAGAATGCTGACTAGGGCTTAAGGTTTTGAGTCTAAATGCATATCCTCCAAACTTTAAAAAATCACAAACCCTAAAACTTTCTCTTGAATATGTATAAAATTTTTGGTTATGGATAGCTCGCATACATAAATAATGTTTTTTTTTCAAAATTTTGAAACCTTATGGAAAAAAGGGGCTAGCAAATGCAACAAAGGAATTATTTTTTAATACACAAAATTCATCATATCTTGAGGGGAAAAATCTAGAAATCCCTAGATTTAGACAATGTGTTTCTTGTAGGTCATCAAAACTAGGCACGATTCCCAAAAACATTAATGTGCCTCCCAGACATTTAGTACTCATTAATGTTGGGGATCCTAGCTATTACACCTACTTGAGATTAATTTTTTTTAAACATTGTACATAACTAGACAAATGCCTAGATAATCCCTGAACACAAATATGCATCCGATTAACTAAAGTGTCTTCCATCCATTGATATGGATAATTCAAAATCAGCAGTCAATCTGTATCCGGAAAATATTGTATAATTTATTTTTTTGAAACTTATGCCATTTTAGGATATGCATTTATGCATTACCAAAAATTATGCATATACATAACTGGTCAACCTTGTATAACCAGACAACACTAGTCTATACTGCGTTTAGTTTAGGAAAAGTTTAGTCTAGTGTTGCGTGGGTGTTTAAAATGGTTCCAAACCTTCTTCGCTTCTCAAGGAGATTCTTTGATCTCCAATTCTTTGTTTCTTGAAATGTAAGAGAGCCGATTCCTTATAGGCTGGTGAATGAACATTTAAGAATTCAAAGAAGTCAAATTTTCACACATTGTTCCTTTGCTTTTGAAGTTCAAAGAACATATGTAGTGCTCCACCTATCACTTCTAACATTGTAAAAATTGCTCCATTCAGTATAGGAATGGGGAAGATATGGGGTGTTTTTTATTAAGGGCTTAGTGTTTGGTGACGGTTGAATTGAAACAAATTAATAGTTTGAGCTTATAATCTTTGATTGTTACATTTTTGCTTCTCGAATACAAAGAAGTTTTATAAAGCCCTAGTTTGTACATTCATTATATTTTCAAATCTCTCAAAATGGACTAAAAATGAAAAAGATATGGGGTTGAAACTAGAGAAGGGTTTAGAATTATTTTTTCAAAAAGAATTGACATAAATTATCACACATGCTCTTCTTGTGTTTTCTTTGTTGTTCTTTTACTTTTAACATTTAAATAACAAACATTTGTAGCCCTTTCAATTTGCGCATCCAATGGCACATGAATCATTCATTATGGTAAAATGAATGAAAGAAATATTGAAAAGTGTTCAATGATAAGTACATGTTCGATGGTGAGCATTCCTACCCTATAAATAACCACCATTCTCAAAAAAAAAAACTAAAGAACCACCTAGGAGCCCATGGCTTTCTACCCATTCATTCATGATAATTGTAGGTTTGAAACAAATTCAAAGATCTTTGAGTTCACAAAATTCAAGTGTCACGACCTTAACCTTTGGCTTATGATCAAAGCAAGGACATGGAAATGTGTGGGTTGAAAGTGTCATTCAGGACTCACATTCAAAAATGTGGGAGATTATGAAGGAATGAGCCCACACACTTCCAGGTGGATTTCCACTTTGAGAGTTAGAGTCCTAATGGACTCTTCAATTTTCAAATAGTAATTTGAAAGGTCAAAATTCATTAAATTGAAGCTTCCTTATACCATTGGAGTTTTTTTCAAATGTAGATATCTGTAATGGGATCCCATTATTCATTTGAGTACTTATGACACAAGTTATGGCCGAAAGAAGGGCTAGAAGTCAAAGTGTCAATTTGACTTTCGACCACTAAAAGTTAAGAATCGCCCTGATTTACGTGTGTGTAAGAGGCATGCCACATATCATTGGAAAGTTCTCGATGAAAGTTACAACTTTGATTTAGACCTCACTTCAATCAAAAGTCTTAACAAGAAGTTATGGGCATCCAAAGTGGCAAAAGTCTCAATTTTAGGAATTTAAAAAACCCTCATTTGGGAATCCCACGAAAAATGACATTTGAGTGTAACCCCCATGGTGAACCACATGGAATACTATAAGAAGGATGATGGTGGCTTACCCCAAGTTCGGGTTATGGTGAGTCTTATGAGTTTGTGTAAGCCCGTAACTCTTTTGTGCATCAAAAATGTTTCAACAAGGCATTAATCAACTTGTTGTTTAGTTTGTGGTATGAATAATTGACCCACTTGTCGTTCATCTTAATCCCCATCCCGAAGCTCCAACATGCCCCTTTTACCCCAGAAATGTTGCAAGTTAAAAAGCAAACCCTGACTCTTTCTTATTCCAATATTTTCACTTTGGGACTTACATTTGAGTCTTTCAAAGAGTTTGAAGGTGCATCATCAAAAGTCCTCTAAGTTCACAAACAAAACTAATGGTTCTTACTAATGATTTTTTGTATTTAATTTTTATGTGTAGGGTAACATTGTAACCCAAGGGTGTTGTTGCATGGTGTAAAGCTTGTTTGATGAAAGCTCAATGAAAGCCCAATGAATATGGGAATCCTTGACAAGGAACATAATCTTGATGAAAATTTGGAGCCTTCCTTCCCTCCTCAAAGATGGGAAGGAAATTTTGTTTTGTAAAACCCACTTTTTGTAATGTTAAAAATATGGCCACGGGTTTTATGTATAGGAGAAAGGTTTAAAAATAAAACCTTCCATATTTGAAATCCCAACTTGAGGCTAGTAGGCCAAAGGAATGGGTTGAAAATTTGGAAAGGTCTATTTTCAAACCCTTCCTTTACATAAACACCAACAATGATTTTTAATTCGCTTCACTATATAGCTAAAAACAAAAAATCATAAAATGTGAAAAACGATGCAAATATGCAAAAGATAGATTATTAACTTTGAAAATTTGTACCTTCCAAAATGTGGAAGCCCTAATACAAAATCTAAATAAAATGATCGACAAGTTTTGATGGCAAGTGTTTACCAAGTGCCCACTTTAATATCTTTTTGAAGTTAGGGCCATCCTACCCCATAATGAAAATGTGTGCGTGTGAATGAAAACAAGGTAATTGTTAATAAAAGCATTTTTTACCTAATAGTAAATATTGCAAGGATTACTAATAAAGTTTTTTATTTTATTGTGTATCAAAATAGCAATGTATCAATGCATCATATTCCATCATGCATTATGTTATCATGCATCATGGTATATCATCAACATAAATCCTATGGTACATATGTATTGTGTGAAGATGGGTGGGGAAATTTTCAAAATGACTATATGAATAATAAATTGAATGGATAAACATCTAAATGTTTGTTTATTATATTATAATTGTTAAATGTATCAAAAAATATCAATACATTGAATTTTCAAAAAACATGCATAAGATATTATCACATTTCCAAGTTTATGGTTAAGATAAAATAATTGTTAATCTAGTACCAAACCACCAGTTTACTATTGACACATGGTGTGAGCAATACATTGAATGTATTATTAATATTTCACACTTGAAAAATAAATGGCTACATATGAAAACTTGACACCTGGTATACATTTTAACACCACTTTTTGATCATAACTAATTATAATTTACCATATTTTTTTATACACCAAGGATTTATTGATACATTGAGGATTTGTTCAAACACTAAGGATTTTTCAGCCCATCTAAACATAGAAAGAGCAAGAATTTATTCAAAATAGATGGACAAGAGGTTGCCACATTTTCAAGTTTATAAGTAAAGTAAAACAATTGTTAATTTAGTAAAAAACCATTAATCTACTATCAACATGTGATGTGAACAATAAATTGAATGTATTATTAATATATTTTCACACCTGAAAAGTAAACCCTGCATATGAAATTTTGACACCTAGTATACATTTACCATCATTTTTTATTATACCTAACTATTATTAAACATATGTTATTAAAACATTAAAAATTTATTGATACATTAATAATCTATTGATGTATTGAAGATCTTTTGATACACTAAGGTTTCTTCAACTTGTCTAAATACAAAAAGAACAAAAACAAATCAAAATAGATGGACAAGAGGTTGCCACATTTCCAAGTTTATGGGTAAGGTAAAACAATTGTTAAAATAATAAAAACCCATTAATATGCTTTCAAAATGTGATGTGAACAATACATTGAGTGTATTATAAATATATTTTCACATGAGAAATAAACCTTACATATGAAAATTTGACACCTAATACACATTTTCCATTAGTTTTTTATTATAACTAACTATTGATAACCATATGTTACTAATACACTAAACTTTATTGATACATTCATGATTTGTTAATACACTGAATATCTCTTGATACACTAAGGCTTTTTCAACTCATGTAAACATAGAATGAACATGAAAATTTTCAAAAAAACTAGACAAGAAGTTGCCACATTTCCAAGTTTATGGGTAAGGTAAAACAACTATTAATTTAGTGAAAAACCATTAATGTACTAGATCAAGATGTGATGTGAGGAATACATTGAATATATTAGAAGCATATTTTCACATTTGAGAAATAAACCTTACATATGAAAATTTGACACCTACTATACATTTACCATCATTTTTTTGATTATAACTAACTAATTAATTTAGTAAAAAACCATTAACCTACTATATCAAGATGTGATGCGAGGAATACATTGAATCTATTAGAAACATATTTTCAAATTTGAGAAATAAACCTTACATATGAAAAATTTGACACCTAGTATACATTTACCATCAATTTTTTGATTATAATTAACTAATATTAACCATACACTAAAACATTTATTGATACATTAATTATTTGTTGATAAATTAAGGTTTTTTCAACTTGTTTAAACATAAAAATAGCGGGAATTTTTTTCAAAATAGATGGACAAGAGAAGTTGCCACATTTCCAAGTTTATGGGTAAGTTAAAACAACAATTAATTTAGTGAACAATCATGAATCTATCATCAATATGTGATGTGAGCAATACATTGAGTGTACAAACATATTTTCACACTTGAAAAATAAATCTTACATATGAAAATTTAACAACTAGTATACATTTACCATCAATGTTTTGATTATAACTAACTATTATTAACAATATGCTATTGATACACTAAAAATTTATTAATCCATTAATGATCTATCGATACACTACATATCTTTTGGTACATTAAGGTTTTTTTAGCTCGTTTAAACATACAAATAGCAAGAAATTTTTCAAAATGAACATACAAGAGGTTGCCACATTCCAAGTTTATGGATTAATCAATTAACTAACTAATTAAATTGAAATGCACCATTATGCTACTAACATGTGGTGTGAGAAATACATTGAATGTATTATTAGTATTTGACATTTGAAAAAGAAATCTCTGCATATGGGGAGAAATTGACATGTGTTACACATTTCTAACCATTTTTTGACTTTAATTAGTTGATGTTTTCAGTTTTCAATCTATTTTAAATATTTGTTGAACTTTCAATGAAGATTATTTTACAAATTAGGGTCTTGGGTCACATTTCTCAAGCTTTTGCATATCAAGTGACATGAATTTCCTCTTCACATGATCTTTTTGTGTTATTCCAAGGGTGTTTTGGAACACACTTTTGACATTTTTACAAATTTTTCACATGTTGTTGTGACCTAATTCAATATGTAAGCGAAAGATTTATCATGTTTTTAACATGTATTTTGATTATCACAAATTTGAATGTGAGGTGCATAGAAATTATTATCTTCTAAAATGGTTTTTGCAAGCATAGAGAGGAAGTTGTTGCACTTGTATGAACATGGCCATCAAGTTTAATTGTAGGCATCAGAAAATGTAGTTCAAACACCACCAGATGGGTTTTTTGATCATGAAGATTTGCTATAGGAAGTTGTCATTTGACACATTGGGATGCAAAAAGGCCTTCGCCTTGTTGAGGTTACATTCATCCCCTTAAGTCAAATGCTTGATTTCATAGCTAGTGAAGAAGGTCAAGATGGTGGATGATATTGATTTCTTTGCAAAAAACGCATCATCCACCTTGACAATGATTTACAACAATCGTGAATTAATAATGCTTATGAGTTTTCAAGGTTCAAATTTTAACTTCTATTGCATTCTTGTACCAAGAATTGTATACATATTATACATGTATAAATGTGATGTTCACCATCTAATGAATTTATTTTATCATTCTTTAAACATGAAATATGTGACTAATTATATGTTTAATAATGCAATTTATGTTCATAGGTAGCATTAAATTGGTTGACATGGTTATTCGTAGGTACCAATGTCAATATGGTCCCAATGATTTCACAAATGTTGTCAATGAAATTACACAAAACCACAATGCAACTCCAAACATCAATGGAAAAGTAATCCCATCAAGGATTGGCCACAAGGGTGCACAAGATTCCAAGAATAAATGGGGTGGTTCTATAAAGAAAGGATGTAGAGTTGAATTCACCATTAAGACATTGTATTTGCTCAAGCATGCATTAAAGTTATGTTTCATTCAACGAAATCATGTTAATCAAGATGGTCTACATGTCCATGGGGACTTAAAGATGGGTGATAAATCTACATTTGCTACCCATTTATCACAAGGGATCAAGGATTTTGTGATGGAACAACTAAAGCTTGGACTCACATTGTTTCAAATTATAGCAAAACATGGGCAAAATGTGAAGAACATCATGTTAAGGACATGTGAGTTAAATAGAAACATGTTCCTCATTGAACAAGATGTTAGGGTGTTGTTTGGGAAATTGATTCAAAAAAATATTAGCTACATAAAAACAATGTGAAAAGTGTGTGTATGTGAGTTGAAAAAAACATTAATTCAATGTTTTACTATGAAGAAATTGGGGTAGAGGTGGATGGTGGTCTCATTGGGCAAAACATGTCTTTCATTCTAAACATCCAAACACCATGGAAAAGGGAGATGATGATTGAACATGGGAACCAAAGGGGTGTTGCAATTAATGCAACCTGTGGGGCAAATGAAAAAAAGGTGATACAATATGTTTAATACATAATACATGCGCATGTGATCCAATACACTAGTACATATGTAGTCTAATGCCATTGAAACATTAACAAGACAAATCAATGGACTTAAAAAAATACATATAGAAATTTGTAAATATTAATAAATCATTCATTATATTTCTTGTCAATGTTCAACTAACATACCATATTACATTGATCTATTGTGAATTGTGGCAGTTCCCCCTTTTATACCATGATGGTGTTGACCAATGGCATAATGGCATTCATATAGCATATTGCATCACATCTCAATGTTGGCAAAAGGACTTGACACCATGGATGCACAATTTGAATGAACATCAAGGTTTCAACACAAGCTTGTTACCTTGTTCATCCAAGGCTTGATTATAGATTTGGATAACTTGATGGTGATTCAATCAAATCTTGTTGGAAAAAGATGCATGGCAATACAACACTCAAAGAAGTAAGCATCAAGTAAGTTTTTTGTATTATCATTGCATTCATGTACAAGTTGTGGATTTCAATCCCACCTTCTTTTGTGACATCAATTGCCTTCCCATCAATCTTAATGGAAATATTTATTGATTCAATATACATTTAACATCTTTGCAAAACTTGAAATAAATCAATAAAAGTTGTCAAATCAATACATTAAATAGTGTGCAATAATGATACATTATGTTACACTATATGCAACACAACCAAATATTATTTCCAAACAACAAGGTGATACATTGAAACAAAAAAATTTGATAACAAAACATGGAGATATAATCATAGACTCAATTAAAAAGATAAAAATATGGAGGAACAACTACTACCCGGTGGTTCTAGGATAACTTTTGCAAATTGGTGGAAAGAATAAATGTAAGTGCCATTGACCTAGTAGCTACTAGCAACATGAAACTAACCATGATAAGAATTGAGAAAGTGTGGGCAAATATGTTGTAGACATATAAATAATATTATCTATATGGTAGCACCCACCTACATATTGGGTTTTAGTTTCACCAAAATTGAGGACATAATGAGAAATCATGATGAAAACATTACAAAGGAAAAAAAAAGGGGGGACCGAACAATTTTTCAACTTATCCCATAGCCTTTTGAATCAAATAGGACTAGAATTGTGATCAAGTGTTATCATGCCACACAAAAAACACATTGAAGACTATTGGTTCACACTTTTGAACACATTTCAACATGTTTTGACCAAAATGTAAATTCATTTTCCCTAGTTTGCACTTGTCAATTTCCTCAAAACGTTGAACACTAGAATTAAAACATGTATGGGGTCCATTCACGGTTGGGGCACCCAAAAAGGAAAAAATGACTTTAAGGACTTTTATAACTATATTTTACACAAAACATTTACATGAAACAAATTGAAGTGAAAAAACGTAAATAGTCTACACTCAAATAATTCATGTGTTAATAGTGATTATTCACATTCATACATAATTGTGTATGAATATTTTAGTTTAATGCCAAAATGTAGAAAATCCCATAAAATCTCAAAATGAGATTCAATGGACAACCAAATGTTTTTCCACAAGATTATTTCTTGCACATGTGACTTGCATCTAAAACTAGACATTTTGAACCCATTGAACATAATTTTTTAATCAAATGGTTTAAACAATGAATCCTTTGCTTTGCAACCATTTCCTTCAAAACTTCAAACTTTTGAAAAAAAATTATGATTTGGTTTTTCATCAAATTCATCCACTGAACATGTATTTTCATAAAAGGGGGCATGCTTTTGTTGTACAAAAAATTTGAAATCAATTGTATGATTTTATGTTTTCCTTTTTATTACTTTTTATTTAAAATGTACTTTAAGGAATTGGTTCCCTTTAGTTTATAGGACTCAAAATGACATTTACATAGTATCCAAATTATTTAAAAATATTTGTATTAATTTAAAAATACATCATTTTATCTATTTCCATACAACAATATACTACAATTATAATAATGTAAGATAAACAAAAATCCAAAGTTGTCCTTTGTAGTCATTTTTCAATTAGACACTCCTTTTTTGTACCCCAATCGTGAATGGACCCCATGAAAGAATGCAACATATAGAGAAGAATGTTGGAGAAAATGATAAAGTGAAATTGATTTTTATCCTAATATCATCATGCCAAATTGTAATCTTGACCAGGTAAAATAATGAACATGAACATGGATTAGAAAGAAGGATTCAATTCAAATTATAAGATATGAAATTTCCTTGCAAGATTAATTCACATTTTCCACAACTAGAAATGACTAATCCAAACAATTAAGATTAACATGTTCTAGCTTGTTGGTACTAACAAACACAACCTATTTCATGAACAATTCCAAGTGGTTGTCATCCCTTGGCACAAAGGCTTACTTTTACTACAATATAATTTATTTCAAATCTCAATTGGTATAGAGGAAAATAGTATGGCAACAACTAAAATACATCTTTAAAATACTTTTGTTACAATATAATATGCAAAATGCGAAATATGTATCAATCAAAATGTTGCATACTTGCCATGCAATGCAATCTATAACAATATTATGCCTTATTATTACATATCAACAAATATTGCAAAATATTGTTGCAATACTATGACATACTATGCATATCAACAAAATGCTAGAACCACATATACCAAGTAGGTGTCAATCAAAATGTCGCATACTTGTCATGCAATGCAATCTATAACAATATTATGCCACATTATTGCATATCAACAAATATTCCAAAATATTATAACAATACTATGACATACTATGCATATCAACAAAATGCTAGAACCACATATACCATGTATGTGTCAATCAAAATGTTGCATACTTGTCATGCAATGCAATCTATAACAATATTATGCCATATTATTACATATCAACAAATATTCCAAAATATTATAGCAATATTATGACATACTATGCATATCAATAAAATGCCAAAAACACATATGCCAAGTATGTATCAATCAAAATGTTGCATATTTGCCATGCAATGCAATTTATAGCAATACTATGCCATATTATTGCATATCAACAAATATTGCAAAATATTGCAACATTACTATGACATACTATGCATGTCAACAAAATGCCATAACCACATATGCAACTATGTATGAATGAAAATGTTGCATACTTGCCATGTAATGCAATCTGCAACAATACTATGCCATATTATTGTATATCAACATATTGCAAAATATTGTAGCAATATTACATGTATGAACAATATTATACAAGGCATGGTACAACAAATAGGAAAAAGTAGTTTGTTAAATAGCTAATGTAAATTTGATCCAGTTGGAAATGGATCAAGAGTAGTCTACCTTACTATAAGTGCAGCCTACATTTCTATCCCAAACTTATGAGAAGATATTAATATAGTCTACAAACCAAAAATGATGAAAACAAATTTTAATAACATCGATACACAAATTAGGAATACAAAGTGATCAAGCTTGAACTATTGAAATTTATGACATCACTCAAAAAAACTTAAAAATTCCAAAACTCAATTTCCAAAACTAAAATCTTTATACTTGAATTTTTCCCTTATTTTGAAGTTGCATATAAAACTATGACATCTCTTGCAACTAATCTAACAGTTGATAGGACTATAGTAGTATTACCCAACTAACCAAACTCTCTAGAAACATTCGGACTAAGTCCACAACTACTTGGGATCATGATACACTATTGTTTCAATCTTAATTTGCAAAACATTGTCATAACCTCCTTCTATGCTACCTTAGCCTTAAAAAAATGTTTCAACAACAATCAATTGTCAAAAGCAAAATCATTATTCACCAAAAATGGTGAAAGGGGGGGGGGGGGGGGGGTGTGAGTAGAAGGAAAAACATGGTTTTCAACCACAAGAGGGGTCAAGAAGAAAGAAAAAAAAGAGTAATGTCATGTGATTAAAAGATGAGGGGGGATCAAAAAGAAGAAAAAAAGTAAGGATCTTGACCAAAAGATGGGAGGGTTGAGAAGAAGAAAAAAAAACAATAAAGCTTCATGTGACCAAAAAGGGTCTTCGGCCACATGAGTAGGCACATGAGGGGTCAAGAAGAAAAAGAAAACCTCTAGGTGATTATGATTGTATTTGTCAACTACTACATTAGAGAGAAGATAAAGAAAAAAAACCTTTTGGTCATCAAGATCCTTTTCTTCAACTATTTGCATTAATGAAAAGAAAAAAAAGAAAACCTTATGGTCATGATGATCTTTTTTGCTAACTATTACATCAATGTTTTCCACTTATTGGAATCCCCTTCGTCAACTCCTTGTGACCCCTAATTGATAACACCTTCTAATTGACTCCCATCATTGACCTTTTTTCGTGATTCATGATTGGTAGGTCTTTGTGGCTTGGGTTCTTCAATAGTCCCAACTCCCTGAACATTCACAAATTTTGTTATGATTGGCAACTTCTCTCAACACACGTCCTCTTGATTACACACATTTTGCACAATGTTCGATTAACCACACAAACTAAACTTCAGTCCTACACACAATGTCAAAGTTGCGAAAGAGGGGAAAGAAGGAAAAAAGGACAACACATGCACTTTTTCAACATTGTGAAAGAGAAAGGTATACAAGCGGGGTGGGTGGCATTGTAGAGCGCACTTCCTTCTGGGTTCATCCAAATTGGAAGCAGAAAAAAACATGAAGTAGTAGAAAGAAAAGACAAAGCAAAAAACAAATTGAAAGGCAAAGATGCCCCACTGCCTTAAACCCTAACTTGGATTTTTTCCCCTTCATTTTTTATAGAAAAATTAGCCTCGTTTACTGTAGAAAAGAAAAATTTCCATGTTAAAACCCATTTTTTGTCATTAAATGACAATTTTTTCTTTTGAAAAAAAATATTGATGTCAACTTTTTAAAAACATTTTGATTACATATAACCAAAAATTTGTATTAAAATAAAAAAGGTAAATTAATGATATTTTTGAGATTTTCAATAGCCACTATTCAACCAAAACTAATTATGGCTAATCTAAATTAAACATAATTAAATTAAGTTAAACTAACCATGGCTAAATTAAGTTAAGTTAAATTATTTATGGTTAAACTAAATTAAGTTATATTAATCATGGCTAAACTAAATTAAGATAAATTAAATGAGGCTAAAAACATTATCGTTAAATTAAGTTAGGCTAAATTAATTATGGCTAAACTAAATTAGACTAAAATAACTATGGCTGAATTAGGCCACGCCAAATTAATCATGGTTAAATTAAATTAGGCCAAATTATTTATGGCTAAACTAAATTATGCTAAATTAAATTAAGCTAAACTAACCATGGTTTAAATATGTATTGTAAGCTTTCAACTTTATTTGTAAAATATATTTAAATAATTATTTTTGCAAGTAGAATTTTTTTAAAAATGTATTTGGAATTTTTCAGAAAATTTTAATTATATTTTTACAAAATTAACTAATACGATAAAATTATAAAATATTATAAATAATCATAATTATTAATTCAATGCTTATTATAATTATAATGATAATCAATTATAATTATTATGTATTCAATAGGTTTTATATATTTAAATTTAATTATTTATGTTAATATACTTATGGTAAATAGGCTACATTAATTAACTTACAAATACCCAAACATTATAAGCTAATTACTAGTTTAAGCTAGATAATATTGAAATAATATTTTCATTATAAGTAATCATAATTATTAAAAATATCTTACAATCATCTTTGAAGTGCAAAGTAAAAGGAATAATGAAAAATTAACAAGAAGAAAAAGAAGATAAATAAGCTTTCCAAGTTACAAAATGTTTTCTTTTCTTTTTTCTTTTCTATGGAACCCTCCTACTTTCAAACCTCATAACTTTCTTATTTCTTATTCATTTTAAACGATTTAAAATGCTTAGGAGTGCCACTTGAAGTTCTACAAGTCATCTTTGAAATCTAATAGAAACAAAACAACGTACAAGGAACTTTTTGGGTGTTTAAGAACTGGCCTTTGTAGTTTTCATTGGTTTTTTTTTTAGTTTTTGACCCCCTTATTTTGGAGGGCCATAACTTTTTCATTTCTATTCTATTTTCGACATTTCTTGATGTGTTAGATGTGCCAAGAGGAGGGATTCAAATTTGATTTCAACACCAGAAGCAACAGAACCTTCCCTAGGTTGGCATACTTTAATATAATAGTTGCATCTAATGTAATTAAGTTGGTTCATGATGTTTAAAATGGAATTTTTTATCCTATATCCTTTGGCTTCCAATCCAACTTGGCATATTATATAACAAGGGGCAAATAACTATGTATAAACCAAATACCAAATGCCATTGGGGATGAATGAATGAATAAAATTTGATTTTTATAAAATGGTTAATGTTTAAAATAAAATTGGATTATTCTAAACTTACATATATAGCTAACTACTTTTCAACCTACTTACATACCTAAATAAACCAACCCGCCTAATAGAGTTTAATTATTACCTACCAACCTGCGCACCATGTGACAACACCTTATTAACCTCAAATTGGATGATTTAAATTTCATTAATTAATATTTTTTTAATTTAAAAAACAGGTGGGCCATAATTGCCATGTGTCACCATATAATTTGTATTTACAAATGGACACGTGTCAAATGGTCAATGAATGTTCCATGGTATGCTTCGTGTCAATATCCTAGTGGCAAAAATATTTAACGATTGAGATTAATCAATGAATTTTTAATTTTGAAAACACGAAAATAATTTAAAAGTGACACATGTCCACAAGCAAGTTTTCCAATTTTAAAACACATGTCATAATTTGATTAGTTGCACTATAATTGCAAGGAGGGTTGCACATAAAGTGCAACTACACTTGAATTGATATGTATGGATGATTGTGTGTATTAACATTGTATATACATGTTGCATACATAGTGTCACATGTAACTAAATGTCATGTGAAACTCGTTTTAGGCAACTGCACAAATTTGTAGTTGCATGTCACATGTAATTGAATTTTAGTTGCAAACAACAATTGCAAAACCCAATTTTTTTATTAGTGAATGCAATTTAAAATGAATTATTATTAATGTAAACACATGAAAGTCAATTAAAATTTTGTGTAAATAGAAATATAAAAAAACACTGACCTCCATTTAGTTTATGGTAAATTGAATACAAATTTTGAAAAAAATTGGCATCATAAATAAGGTGAGAAGTAGATTTGAACATGATTGGGTCAATTTGGTGTTCAAACCTACTTTTACACTAGAAATTTTATGTATTATGATTATAACATGCATAATTTTATAGTACACAAGTATTTTTTAAGGTTTTCATAATTTGAAAATTGAGAATGTTCAATATTTCATCTACTTGCAACTCATTTTGTAAGATCAGACACTTTTTACAAATAGATGCAATTTTGTAAAATCTACTTAAATCTACATGAAAAATGTTCATATGAATAAAATAATATTTTTATTTTCAATGCATTAAAAAAACTTGTCTATTTGTAATTTTTTGTTTACTTGACAATGCCTACACCCTATTCAAAGATGAATAAAGGGAATGCTTGACCATTTCAAGCACATTTAGTCATTTTACTATAAGAGCAATTGAATGTTTATTGCAACAAATGTAATTTGTTTTATTTCAAACAAAGGGTGGCTAATTTGCGTGAATTAATTAGTCTACTTTCAACACACAATTATTTAAATTAACGAACACATTCAACATGAAACTTGACCATTTCAAGTTCACTAACAATTACACATTATTGAACAAGAATCACATCTCACAATTGAAGTTCAATTTACAAGCAATGCATGAATTGTAGTTTAGAAAGCAATCACACAAGTGATCTTTCTAGAAATGGATTCTATGCCAATTTTAGGTTATTACCATTAAAGATTAAAAATGGGACAATTCAAGAAGAGCTTGCATTTTATCAAATTTAGATGAATAATTTGAAGATGTGGATGCAACTTGCAAAAGTGAGCAATGGGCCTAGGGTGAGGAGAGCCAACCTTGTGCTCCAAGTTTCAAGGGTTTTGATAGTTAAAATGGCCGTCATAATTTGCAAGCAACAAATGAGCTCACCATGCAATATTGAAATTCAAGCAAATATTGCATGTGAAGGAGAATTTATTTTTAAAAATGGCAACTTTTGATGTTGATTTGTAACACACCATGGCGACAATTAAAAGTGGATCAACAATAACTTTTGTAACACACTTTTGGGGGGTCCCAATCAACTCCTTGAAGAACTACTTGTATGGCATGACATTGAATAGATGTAAAGGAAATTCAAAGGTTCTCAAGAATGCTAAAGAAGCTACACTTGTAGATTACATAAAGAACATGCAAACAATAGAACATCCCATCACTTTGACACAATTGTAACTTAAAGTAACAAAAGTTATGCAAGAGAGGTTGACCTTCTTCAAGAATGGAATTTCAAGTTAGGGTTGGCTATGGTGGTTTAAAAGACATAAACCAAATCTATCATTATGCATAGTTCAAGGCCTTAAGATTGGGCATGCAAGAAGATTATGCCCTAGTATCAGTCTATGACAACCTATAACAAGTAGGTCCCAATGGAGAAGAGGAAAGCCAAAAGAACAAGACAAGATAACAACAACTCGCACCTAATAAAATTTATATGGGTTTACAAACCCATGCCATATTCCATGCCGGTCTTGTGAATTCTACAAAGTTAAAACTCTTCCAAGACAATTTATCACATGAGAGAAGTTGATTCAAAAATATCAAAATGATTAAGGTGACCAACCTTATTTCATCGAACTGTTCATTCCCACCAAAGTGACCATCATTGTGAGAGGGTTTGGAAATGATTACAATGATCAAAATGACCATCACCATTGCCATGAGAGGGTCTCATGGAAAGAGGAAAAGATGTAGGAAATAAGTAGTTGTTCTTGGGCTCAAATGGCCTTTTAGACTTAAAAGGCCATTATTATTAGAAACAAGATACTTATCAAAGTTCGTAGTAACTCCTCTTAGTTTTGGATTTGGTGTGTATCCATTCAAAGAAAGGATTTTGTTGTCATTTTTTTCACTGAACATTGACTCCATTTTCATCTCACCATGTGTCACTATTATGTCATGTATGACTCACCAAATTGGATTTATAATTAGATGTGCACTACGACATGCATGGTTGTCACCTTTCTTCACTTGTAGTGTGTGCACTCAATATAAAACATGATATGAATAACCATGCCAACTATTTATAATATGGGCCCCCCATATGTTAGTTTTAGGCATCTATGGATGGACACATTTTTAAAGTCATAATTAATTCATCCTTGCTCAGAAAAGACAATTCTCATTGATTTTAATTTTTCCATATATTTGCCAATGACCAAAAAAATCATATATTTAACTTTCAAGAAATATTGGTATAACTTAGCAAACTACCCATTAAAGGTTCATATACCTTATGAGCACATTGTTGAAGTTAAAAGTTAAACTTGTTTTATGAGATTTTTTTGGGGTAAATAAGTTCCATTCTTCACTTATTAAGTCTTTTCCAATGGAGCCCATATGTTCATGAATAATATGAAAAATTGTTTCATTTCCACACCATCCTTCTAGCAATGCATGCTAGTTAACTTTGACCCGTTGCTAGAAACCCTTCATTACAAAAATTGAACATAGATTATAACATATTATTATTATTTTAAAAACATCTTTAGTGGTGTTCAATATGTCACCTTACAAAAGTATTTCACACATCTAAGTTTAATTATTTATTTTTTCCCACCCCACTCATAAAACTAAATTTGGGATTGCAAATAGGTAGGAAATTACGAATAACAAACCACGTTGACCGATCATTATGAATGGCCAATTAAAAATAGGGAGAATTAATTAAATCATGTTTATTACCCTACCTCTAGTAGGTGTTAGGGCTTGATGTGCCTTTTACCAAGCTTGGCAAACTATGCAAAGATGTTAGGCCAAAACCATTTTGTTGAGACAAACTATCATATAGCCACATTTAGACCTAGACACTTCCTAGGTTGCCACTTGTTGCAACACTTTGGTAAAAATGTTATGGCCCACCTAGTAAATCACAGTTTAATGTTCATTTATTGTTGGGGATCCTCATTAGTATGAACCTACTTGAAGAATTTGGAAAAAAAAACCTGAGTGATAATGTGCATTCTCAATTCAAATTAAATTTTTTTATTGAATTCTTAATCATGCAAATATTCAAGTCATGTAATATTAGTCAAAACATATGAAAAACACAACAAAGGGGAGTTGTGATTTTTATTTTTGGGGTCATTTTTTCAATTATGCCAAAATGGTGACCATTAATAACAAGGTTTAACCATAGTTGGTCACAAAGTAGATCTTACAATAATTTTTTTTCAAATCCCTTCTATATTGTGGTTACTTACGAGATCCTAAGGTAAAAATTTGGTGCTTTTTTAAAGTGGAAATCTGCCAAATTTAGGTCATTTTTTTCAAAAAATCCTTTATTGATGTTTTTGGGCCATTTATTTTCTCACAAAATGGTGAAAATTTGTAACAATAAAAAGAATTGGGCCTATGGTTGGGGATTTTTCAACACATGTAGCCCATGGATTACAAGCTTACCTTTTCATGATAAGCTAGATTATTATTTTTTCCTATAATAATGCACAAATTTTTAAAATGTATTACTACAAAATGTGGGTGCAATTCATTCAAAATTTAGTGAAATCACTTGGTGTATAAGGATGCATTTTACTATAGTGATGCCTTCCAAATGAGATGTTAACTTTTTTTAGAAAAATCATGAATAAAAATAAAATTATATCAAATAAAATTAATAGTGAATGAAATAAAAGTTTCTTATAATCAATCCAAACCAAAAATAAATTAGTTCCTTATGTTGCGCCACACTTCAAATATCACCACCCAATCCATATTTTTCAACTTTATCTCACACAATCACACTTGCATCAAAACATCTAAAGTACCCAATTTTAAAGAAGCTTGAAAGTGTTTCTTGATAATATTTTCTTTGAAAATCCCTTTTCATAAATTGCAATACTTTAAGGAATCATCGAAACTTTTTGTCAAAGTCCCATGAGATATGGTCAATTGAGTATCACAAAGTTCATACTTTCAAAAAATTACATCACCTTGCATTCTTATAATGTGATTTTCAATAAAAAAATACTTCCATGATGTATAAGATGGCATGTACCAACAATTTCAATGTTCTCCCTCCATCTTAATATACCATCAACCCAAGCTCTAGAAATAAAACCCAAATTCTTGGTCAATTGTTCAAATTTGTTAAATTACTTGTTTTGATGATTTAACATGTCAAATGGGGCTAAAAGTTAGATTAACATTGTTCCATCCACATATATAAAGAAAGAAAGGCCTATTTATTTCAAGCCATAACAAAACCCTAACAATGTGTGTACCTTGTGCAAGTATATCCACAATGAGGACTAACTTGTACCACTTAAGGTTTAGAAATTTTTTATATTGAATTAAGTTGGAATCATACACAGTAATAGGTGTGTGACCTTTCTAAAATTCATTCCTAAATTGTTAACATTTTCAATATTGAAATTGGGGTTGACTGGCCTTCTTTTGACAATCAATTACTTGAACAATGACCACCAATGCAAGATAGGTGTATGTATTTAAGGTCATTTACACACAAAAAGGGTTGTCCACAAGTTGTTTGAAGCTTCTTCGAGTAGACGTCTTGAAAGATGCAGCCCAACTCATGATGAGATTCATGCATATTATTGCCACCATAAGATGATGATGACAAAAATGATGATGACACAAAAGGAAATGTTGCAAGAGAATATTTGGAGGTCTTGAACTGTAGTGATGGCACTACTTATAGACATGGACTTCAAGCAAAAGGGGGCCTCATTCCTCCTATGGTTGAATTCTTCATCCTGTTGGAGGATGCTGTAAATCCTAGTTTTTACTTTTTACCCACCTCATTCACAAAGGACAAAGTAGAGAGATTATTGCCAATGTTTTTTGCTCATGTATGGGGTTTGTTGCTACAACATCATCGACAAGTTGATGCTCAATTGTTAACCATTGGGAGGAGTTGGGGAGTAAATGGGGCAAGGTTAAGATTTAAGGCATGGGTTAAACTTTAAGTTAGGGATTAGGGTTTAGGGTAGGCTTAAGGTTTAGGGCAAGGGTCTGGATTTAGGGGAGGTTAGGGTTTAGGGACTAGGGAGAGACATAAAAACTTCTTTCACAACCCTTAAGGCATAATTGAGTTCAAGTCCTCCAAACTCTAGGCATATTTTTAAGGCCTATGCAAGTAGATAGGTAGGTAGGTACTTTTGAGGTGGTCTAAAAAGGATCTATTGTCACCATAAAAGAAAGGTCAATACAACACCTCAACTCCTCTCATGAATCCACTCTGTCAAAATGAGAATGACTCCTCTTATATTAAGTAGACCGAATCACAACAGTCCTATTGAAATGCACTGCTCGTATCCTCCCAGTTCTACCAATTCCCAAAAAGATGCACAGATCAACTGATCCTAAGTACACACTGGTAGCACTCCTGAATTAGTTCCAACAACAAAAAGACAGAGGGTTCCGACTTCGATTTAGATGTTAAGAGTTGCTCACTAAACAATCCAGACAAGGTCTCTTCCCCCATGCAGAACTTTTACTGGTATAATTTCTACCTGCATCCCTGCAACTCAAACCACCTTCAAGGCTTCCTCAACATTTAGTATTGCCCCTTGTTTATACCCAAACCTCACTAGATTATGGAGCTGGCCATCTTCTAGTTACTGACGCAGCGGAAGAAAAATCCAGCAACTAGCTCTCCTCCAACCTCCTATGCCTTCTCTGCCAAAAAATTTCTTACTTTCTCCTGTCTACCTCCTGCTCTCCACTCCTCTTCTTCTTCTCTGGTTTGTTTTTCTACATCTTCCACTCCTCCGTCCAAGAGAGACTGACCTCGAGATCTCTCTGCCCCAAAAAAAAAAAAACTAGAAAACCAAAACTTTCCACTTCCGCTTCCTTCCCAAGCCCCCTTCCAGAAGCTTCCCATGCTATTACTGTCCTCCTCTCGAAAATCATAAACCCCGCCGCCTTTTTTTTTTAAAGTTCCTGGCGGGCTTAACTCTTAAACCCTGAAAAACGAAATTGGCGTTCACATTACAGCAGTGATCAAAGATCACCTGTTCGGTTACTCCTTGTTCGGTCACACTACTTCTTTAAATAACCTTACTAATGGAGTGTCATTAGATGTTTGTGGACTTTTGAAGATTATCAATGGAACATGGAATAACAACAATGGAATAATAAGAATGTTGATGGAACAATTATGAGCATTAATGGAACATTGATGAATGTCAACAAAACATTTAGGAATATAATCAAGCTTCTAATAGCATCAACATACATTATAAAACATTATCATTTGGTCATCATAGATTTTTGTGGTGTTGGCAGCTTACACTTTGGTGGTTGTTCAGGGGCGTGAGATAATGGGTTCAATTTCAATCTCCCTAAACTTAATGCGCGAAAACGATAAGAAATTAGTTCAAGAAGTACTAAGAAAGGTGCTAACGGCAGGGGTACTCCTTGCGGTAATAATAAACTAAAAAAATGAAGCCCATGCGTTTGAGTGTCATTTTTTTATAATAGGTTTAACAATTCCAATAAAGGGATATAATGAAAGATTCATTTGGTATGCCCATATTTGGTAGGCCTTCTTGGGCCTTCACCTTCTTTTAATTTATGTCATGTGGGTGTCGGTCTATTTGATGGAGGCATACGAAGTGTGTCCCTTAGCTCCTTTCCCCCACCCATGCCCCTAGCAAAGGCCTTTCAACTTATTGCCCTTTCACAAGGGCTTTATTATGTAATTTTGGCCCCTCCTTCTTTCTTTTGTGTCATTACGACTTTTGCTTCTATCCTAGTTCATCCGATTAAAGTGTCCCAAGCCTATGGGCTAAATGTATATTTAATGCATGTTGAAAATATGACTCAAGCCCCCCTCAATGTGATGCCTTGTGTTTTGGTTATGGGGCCTTATTTATGCATCTTGGTTTGGCATGCCATCAAAAGTGGTGTCAACCTTTTCAAGCTAGCTCCTTGGAGGCTGACAATGGTACCCCATCCTTTTAAACCCCATGCCTTCCTTTAGTAGCTTAGGCATGGATATTGAATCTGGATCCCCTTGGAGTTTTTTTGTTACGGTTCCCTAGACTTCAATTGTAATCTCACATTGCAATTGTTTTTAGGTGAAAGGTGCAGCTAGCATTTAGATTTCCTTAATATCGCATAGTGCAAAACTCGAATGTTGTTGCAACTTGGCACCATTTTTTTACTTTCCCCCTAATGGTGTCTTCTTTTGTTTGCTCAACATGCGAAGGTTAAGCATATGGAGATTAGGATTTAATTACAAAGGCTCTTTTCTAATGATTGAGAGGAACTTCAAACAAGACATTTGTTATGCACATAGGCCCTATCAACTACTTTACATTCAACCCCCCATATTTAAATGGTGCCTTACCTTGGAAAGCTTATCCTTTTCTTCCCACTCGGGGCCCCATTGTCTTCGTCAAAGTTGAACCCTAGGGTGAGTTGGGGAGTATGCTCATGTTACGAGGGCTTTCATCACAAACTTCATGGGCCACGATTAAATAATAATAGTCGTGCGAAATCTATTTTTCATAAGTTTATATGGAATAGACACGAATGTCATTCATATATTGTTTGAACATCGATGTCATGCACATTGTTTAAACATGAATGTCATATGCCTATGAATATTATTGTTTAAACACAAATGTTGTATGTCTATTTGTGTTGTTTATGTATGAAAGTTGTGCACACAATTTCTATGTTTAAATAATGCACAACATTTGTGTATAAACAATTTGAACCTATGAAATAACAAATTTCACATGAATTTGGAATGAACTCATGAAACTTGTAAATTTATGATGTTCGCCTTCCTAGTGCCAACTTTGGCTTCTTTAGAAACCATTATTGTTTTATAAATTTTTCATCCTCTGAATTCATTCTTGCCATGTTCAAATTCGTCAATGGAATGTCAACCAAAAGCAAACTTGGAATTTACCTTAGACATGTTCAAATCAAAATTCATCCATTCAACTCACCTTTCAATTGGAAGGCGTTCAGGCATGGTTTTTGAATACCTTTGAAATTTGTTTGACCTAAAGGACTTAGCTAATGGCTTTTCTCAATTATTGATGGTGTGTTTTTATGTTGTTGAAAGGCATATCCCCAAAAACATAACCAAGGCCCTTAGTGCTACCAAACTATTAATTTTGGCCAGGCCTTTTAAAGGCATATAGCCAATAACATTAAGTGAAGTTCTTTATTGATTAGTGAGTAGGACCTTTTGCTTATAGTTTCACAATTCATTTGTTGTGCATTTATCCCCCCACCTTGGTAGCTTCAACCCTATTTATAATATTTTCAGAAACATTGGAAGTTCCAAATATATAATATTTTCAATAAATAATTTTGTGAAGTCTTGATACTTTTTTTTTAAAAAAAATTAAAAATATTTCATTTCCCCCCATGGAATTTTCAAAACAAAAATAAATAATCATTTGATTGAACTTGCCATGTTACTACAATATTTAGCGCTGGACCAATGGCAGTTATGGTGTTTTCCATGTGGTAAATTTATTGACAATTTTTGAAGCGCCCATATACCTGCTTGGTATGTGAAAGGAAATTTTGTGATATAGCCATAGCCTCATAATTGGTATACCACACAACATTGGTGAACAATTTTATTTTCTGGTTTGATTATAGATTTTGTGATATAACTAGTAGCTAGCCTATGCTAGTATCATCCTTAACATGATGGAGCCAAAATGGTGAATATCCATAACACTTCAACTGTCCTTATTTATTTTGGAATGTCTAATTAAAAAAATTGGCTAGTTCTACCGACTATTTTTGCAAATATCTGGTGCTAAATATTAAGAAGTCCACAAAATCAGTTACTTTTAACATTTTCTCTTTCTAAGTTCTGATCCATAATACCAAAATTTGCCAAAAAAGAAAAAGAAAAAGCCCACTGAGCATCTAGTTTCACCCTTGTTCTTCAGAAATCCCTTTGGATCAAATTTTCAATTCCAATTCTTTCCAACTTACACACCCACGAAAACTTCAAAATTTTCAACGTGAGGTTCAACATGTAGTATGAAAATTACAAAAGAAAAGCACACCCACAAAAACTTCAAAATTTTCAACGTGAGGTTCAACATGTAGTATGAAAATTACAAAAGAAAAGCACACCCACAAAAACTTCAAAATTTTCAACATGAAGTACAACATGTAGTATGAAAATTACAAAAGAAAAGCACACCCATGAAAACTTCAAAATTTTCAACGTGAAGTCCAACATGTAATATGAAAATTACAAAAGAAAAGCACATTACACAAATAGGTACATGTAAAGCAGCAGTTGAAATTTCACGTTGTAATTGCAGGGCACCTTATTTAATGCAATTTCTCCCCAAAGAAGGTGGGTTTTTGAGACGACAGCCATCGTTTTTTTCTTTTTTTCTCTGGGAAAATAACAAATTTAGCCAGGGTACCTACAGGGTATCACAGAACAAAATCCAAACAACAAATTAAGCCAGGATGCTTTACATGGTATAATGCTCCACTCTTTGGGCATTACCCGACCCCCAAAAAAAATCTGTCATATTTTGCATTCAATACATCAGGCACAGGTTATCTAGCGTAAGGTCCCCTTGAGACTGCAAAGGGCCTTACATATTTTGTACGGTCCGCATCAGGCTGTCATCAAAATCTGACAGGTCTTCTGTAAGTAGGACAAGGGCCTATCTTTCAAACTTGCAGAAATTGTTTATACCTTCAACACGGCCTACAAGCCTTTTGATGGGCACCTCAAATCTCAGAAGGTTCTCAAAATAGGCCCTTCCCCTATTACCAATAACACACAAAAACTAGAACAACACAAAAGAAGAAGAAGAAGAAGGGCGTAAAAGACAGACAGGTACCTTTCTACCCATTCGAAGGCGTCAGTTTGGGTCGCGTGGCATCTTCTTGGGTTGCAGCCTCTCACCTCCTTTGCACCTCTCTCGCAATGAGAAACAGTCGTCATGCCAACCTCCCTCCCTCCCTCCCTCCCTCCTTCCCTTCTGCATTTTCACAGGGCACACACATACACAAAATTCCAACATGTGCTTCATTGTTGCCTTCTTCCAAGGTTGGTTTCTCACTGCCCACTAGAACCACCATATTTTGGTTTTTGAAAACTCAGCATTCCGATCCATAAGTGAACCTAGTGGACACGAAGGAGGTCCCCTCTTTAAATCTGTTTCTACAACCCCCCCCTCCCTAAAAAAAAAAAACACTAACTGCAACAATTGCTTTGCTTGCTTGCTTGCTTGCTGTAATTTCTGAGGTGCTGGATTTGTTGTTCTTGTTGCGGGGCAAGAAGAAAAGAGAGAATTTCATTAGGAGGAGACTCGGCTCTCTCTTTTCGCCTGTTGATGTATGAAATTGCAAGGCTCTTGAAGAGAAGAACAGAAAGAAACAGACGGATGCTACGTGACTTCTTCACGAAGGTAATGAATACAGAATGCGAGCAGTGAATCCAGTCTTGTGAATTTCCGTGAATGGGATAGAGGTAGAGGAACAGGAACAGGATCATTACCGTTCTTTTTGCGACGATTCGGAGTTTTACCACGTGTGTGCTCACCGCCTGCACACGGTTTTGCTTTGAAGACTTCAGCCATTTGCAAATGGATATAGTGTTGCCAAGAGACTTCAGCTGCAATTGCACTGAAAGCTTGTGAGGAGCAAGCAATATTCGGACTCAGAAGAAAATTTTCTTGGTGCTCACATGTAGATCGAACAAACAACATATCCTGGAGTCTCTTGTGGCTGCTGCTGCATCCAGCGAGGGTTATAGAAGAGCAGACATCATGCGGGAAAACTGAAAACAAAGGCTTGAACATCGGCAACAGTCTAAAGAGCTTCCTGCAATCGGGATGAGGAAGGAAAGTCCGAAGAAAAAAGCAAGGCAGGGGAGGGATACCAGTACCAAATCCGAAGATCCAGGTTTCGATCTTGAGGCGGAAGTGTCTTGCGGTGATGGATCAGAGAACGTTGCCATGGAGGCCAGTATCTGGAGTGCATTGCCAGAGGATCTAACAGACAGGATACTGGCATGGCTGCCTCTTCCATCGCTCTTCCAAGCGCGTACTGTGTGCAAGAGATGGAACGCCAACATCTTCTCCCGTGTATTCCTCGAGATGTACTCAGGAATCATCTGTCGGAGCTCTTATTTCCTCCTATTTCCCTCCATCGGCGAACACCTGGTTTGCTCTGCTTACAATACGGGTTCCAAGAAGTGGCAGAGCATGCCACCTCTCTCCTTCCTCCCTTCGCAAGTCAAGTTCGTCGAAGGCGCTGCCGGAGGTCTTCTTTTCTTCAGCGTTGGCGTGCAGCTCAAGCCTGTGAAGCTCTTCGTCTGTAACTTGCTGACAAAGAGTTGGCGCGAGCTCCCGGACATGGAGCACAAGCGCACTCCCATCGTGCGTCACATGGTTGTGGACGAAGCCACCAAAGCTTACAAGATTATCGTGGCTGGAAATGCAGAGTTCATTTCCAATCGCGGCCAGTACAACAGGTTCCTCAACACAGAGGTGTATGACTCCGTCTCCAACCTCTGGACCGAAGCCGGTCGTCTTCCCGCCAGGTTCGATCCCAACTGGAGCAGCGCATATTGCAACGAGAAGCTCTACTGCGTGGTGAATGAAGCAGACACGCTGAACCGGAGACTGGGCGTCATCACTTACGATTTGAAGCAAGGCTTGTGGAGCGACGCTCTGGAGGAGCTACCCGAGGGTTTCTCGTTGGCACAGGTGGTGGATTGCGGCGGTCATGTCATGATGGTGGCCGAGCGCTACAAGAACGGTAACGTGAAGAGCATCCACATTCTGAGGCTTGAGAGCTCCTCCCACGAGTGGACGGAGCTCTCCAAACTGCCACGCAAAATGTTGATGGAATTTAGAAGGATATGCGATGAGGAAAGCTACAGCTGCGCCGCGCACAAGGAGCACGTCTACTTGACCAGCTTTCGCGGCTTGCAGGTCTTGGTGTACAACGTTGTGCAGAGCTCCTGGGAATGGCTGCCAAAGTGCCCCATCTTTGACGGGCAAATCGACTACCGAGCCGTGGGCTTTCCTTTTGCGCCTAGTTTGCATGCTTCAATTTGACAAGATAGTAGCAATCTCTGCAAATAGAGAAAACCTCTCACATCTCCTCGTCTTCAGACACGTTCCTCGCTCTTTCTCTCTCTCTCTCTCTGTGCTTCATCCTAGTTACATGTTTTCGTGTAAGTCTACATCTCTCAAGGTTTGCAGTTAGCACTGTCATGAAATTCACAACTTGAGAAGCAATTCGAGAGCAATTTTTGCAGCATCGATTGCCCCTGGAAACACTGAGGATTGACAAATTCTTATGTTTGCACGAATTTTCATAAATTTTGTAACAAAAATTTCATAAGTCTTTTTGTACAGCGATTTTGCGATTGCAACTAAATTGCCATCGTACTGAAAACAAAATAAGGAAGTTTCATTGAGCGCCGCGATCTTTATTCGGCTTCGAGTCTTTGCAAACAATAGAAAAAACATAGTGATTTTGCCAAACAACTTATGTATGTATCCACAATTTTATTCAAAGGTTTTTTTTCGCAACTCTTCCGTGTCCTCAAATTCAATCAAGTTCAAAATCCAAAATCTTATTAGAAAAGAGATAGAAAAGAGATCTTAAGTGTAGGGTGATGCATTAAGGCGGGTGTATAACAGGCCCCTCACGGCACTTGTTATTGGGAAAGTCTGGGCGGGCAAGGACATTTCCCAGTAGTAAAGCAATGTCACATATTTTTCTCTGTATATTTTGGTCCCTTGCTGGGTCGCTGATGTTGCGGGAACACTAACTTACACAATCCGAAAAATATTTTTCAACTTGTTAAAGACATTTTCGACCTCTTCCTTTTCATTGTCCTTGTGATTGCAATGCTATCATTTTCCAATGTCATCATGACAATAATTTACATAGGAAAAAAAAGTCTATCAAAAGACCCTTTTGGATTTTCGACCCCTTGGCCTATCGGCTTCGAACGAATCTCAAATACTAAAAATCGAGAATTTTTTTTAAAAATTTATTACTATGATATCGAGTAGGTATCATCTGGGTAACCACCAAGTATCATAGTTTTAAAAAGGAAAAAACTAACAAGGCATTTCAAATAGTGGGCGTTTTGCGGTTCAAATGCCCCACTTGAAGATTTTGTCAAATAAGAGCACCTTCAACTAAACTAGCAGAAATTACTGATGATTTTAGTTACTCCGTACCTGGAGTGGCAAGTCGGCCTTGTTGCAATGCCCCGACCTCTATTTACAGGCCCAAGGTGAGTTTGGTGAACATTGTGGATGAATTATCACATTCGGTATATCTCATGGTCTTGTTCATTTCATCATGTTTATGTATGTTTGGATTTATGTTTAGGCCTACCATGTTGAAATTCATCATAATTATGTACTGATTATGTTCATTCTTTGTATTGTAATTACATGGGTAAAAATCAATTCCATAAAGTGAATATGACAAAACAATTAGAGAATCCCAAATCTCATTTATAGCCAAATTTGGTTAAATTTTCTTATGGATGATCGTTATTTTGGCTACATCATGAAATTGCCAAAACAAACACTAAAAGGAAAGTAGTTAATGAAAACTTCCATAAAGCTCATTGTCCAAAGAAGCTTTTTAAGCAACTTCTTAATTATTCATCATGGATGCTAAATGATAATGATAACTTTTATAAAACTATGGATGAAACATTGATAATTATGGATGAATTATATTCAATTTAGATTTCAAGTGAATATTCAGGCATGAACTTTAAAATGGCAAACTAAAGGTCCATTCAGACTGAGGTAGCCTATTTCAAAAACGACCATAAAGTTAGGTTAACATAGGTGTTAAGAAAAAAAGTAAAAAGTAACCTATCGCTACTAGCTCCTATTTTAGGACAATGACAAAATGCCTATCTCTATTCATACATGGTACTCCTATTGCTAGTAGGTAGGGTATCTTTAAGTTTTAGGTTAATTGTTGTTCATGATGATTAGCCAAAAAATGAAGTGTTATCATCATGAACAACATTTTCTTTCTTTCATCTTTCCCATTTGTTCTTTTCATATTTTTTAGAGTTTTCTCGAGCCATCAACCTCGCTCATACTTCTCAAAGTCTCTCCTTTGTAGCACATCTCTTAAAAATGTTCTTTTGCTTTGAAGTTTGTGGTTTTTTATTGGTGTCTTTTGCTTTCAAGTTTCTCAAGTTTCTAGTTTTTTCTCTTGGGCCTCACACAAAGCTTTTTTTTTTGTCGTGCAGACCTTTCGGTTTTGTTAAATTTTTTTACTCTTGAGCTCATTCATAGTTCTCAAAGCTCTCTCCTTTGTCATGCATCTTTTGAAAACACTCATTTTGCTTTCAAGTTTCTATTTTTTTAATTAGTCTTTTTTGCTTTCAAGTTTTTAGTTTTTTCTTTTAACTTTCACACAAAGCTTTTTTTTGTCATGTGGACCTTTCATTTCTACTCATCTTTTACGTTATCAAACTACTAGTTTTTTTCAAGTTTCTATTTTCCCTCCTCACCATGACAACTTTGAAATTCCTTTTTTTTCTTCAAATTTTGCAAATTGTTTTGTGAATTCAACATGGCTTGTAGTTGTTTTGTGAGATTGAAGATGAACCAATCATGAAAGATTTGATGGCAAAGTTTTGGGAAGATGTTCATAAGTTGTTTTTTGAAACCTTAAGAACCAACATCATTTTACTTCAACATCGAATTTGTTGCAGTTTTCACATAATGATGAGCACAGACATGGGCGATTGGGTCAAATTACAAAATACAACATGGTACTCACATTTTTTCATGACTTAATATGATAATATCAATCATTTGAATGTTCATCCATGACTTGTAATAAACTTGTACCTAAGTTTTAGTTTAGTTTTAGTTCACTCTTAATTAGTTTTTAGTTAAGTTTTAATCATTTTTAATTGACTTTTAGTTAAATCCTAATTCACTTTTAGTTAACCTTTAGTTCATTTTTAGTTCATTTTCAGTTAACTTTCATTTCATTTTTAATTGAGTCTTAGTTCACTCATAGTTCATGCATGGGCGCACATGGGCCACATGTAGATTGGAAGCTTCTTGAGAAACTTCCTTGAGCTAGATGCCCAAGGGATATAAATATAGGTAGAATTCCCCATTACCTTTAGTTTGTTCAACATTAATTTTGGGTATGTTTCTTGACACAACCTTGTTCTATTTCCATTTCATTTTTGCAATAAAATCTTGTTGAATTCTTGTCTTGCACTTGTCATGTTTTTGTTTTTTTCTTTCTTATTCCACAATCTAGATTTGGGATTAGGCCTACATTTGTTCTCTTCTTGGTTTAGGAAATCTCATAAACTTGGTTGTTTTCATGCCAGTGATAGTTTGAATAGACTCCCATTAGGCCAATTTTTGTTATTTTGTTCTTGTTATCCTTTTGTTTGAAAATCATTTTTACATCCGTGGAAGAAATCCTTGTTGTCCTTAGGAATCTTGAACATGAAAATTAAGCACTACATGAATCTATTGCTCATTTGCAAATTAACCAAACTTCAACCTCTTTGAAATGTATTTCCACAACATAACCCCAACCAAAAGAGCCACGGATCAGCCTACTTGACAAGTTTGATGGAGATGTTCAAAGTTTCAAGGTTTTGTCTACCAAGTGCATTTGGTCATTCGACTTCATTCTCATCGGTATCCAACTAACTTAACCCAAATTGGACTCATTGGCACTTTGTTGTCAAGCATGGCCCGTGCTTGGTTTGCACCTTTGTTAGAGTATTAATCACCCTTGCTCAATGACTTTGAATTTTTTTTTGAAAATTTCAATGCCACCTTTGGAGATTCAAACAAAAAACACACATCTAACATCATGATATGATTTTTTTGCCAAGGATCACATTCAATTGTTATATATGCATTAAAGTTTAAACAATTTGCTTGTGATATTTCATAGGATAAACAACATTCATAATTCAGATCCAATTTGGGTTATAAGGTGATGTGAAGGACTTACTATTCACCTTGCCAGACCTTTTAACATTGAGTCAAGCCATTGCACAAGCTATTTAGTGTGATAACATGCTCTTTGAATATCGATAAGAAAGGCATTAAAAACCACCATCGATAACACAAAAGAACTTTGCACCATCGGCAACACTAAAGAATTTTCCACTTGCAATGTTATCCCAACCTTTAATAACCTCGCCAAAGAACGACCCTATGCAGATTGATAAAATAAGATTCAAGCCCCTCACAGAATAGGAAAAACAACATCAACATACAAACAATCTTTGTTTATATTGTGGAGAACCAAGTCATGTTGCTTTTGAATGTCAAAAAAATTGTGGTCCACAACAGCATGCACCATCTGCATTACCAATCCACAACCAAAGGAATTAGAAAACAAACATGTCCAATCTTAACAAGGACCGTTAAGCTGGACCTTGATGTGTCATGTAATGAAAATGGTCCCAATTTATCTTCAAATCCAACATCGTGTTTCTTGGTATTAATCATTATCAAATGTAATAATCTTGTGATAATGGAGGCCCAAACATTTTTTGATTTTGGCACATTAGCATTTTTCATTGACAAGGAATTAGTGTGACAATACAAATTGGTTATAGTGGAAAAAAACACATTAATGTCAATTAAGGTCATTGATAATCAGAGCCTTTCATTGAAACCAGTCACACACGAAACCAAATCATTAGATGTTACCATTAGTTTTCACACCAACAAGGTGGTTTTCAATGTCATTTTATCTCCAAAAAATTGTATCATCATTGGATTGTCTTAGCTTGTTTAACATAATCCATGAATGGATTAACATATGAAAAGTTTTCACTTTGAAGCACCACAACACACAAAGCCTTGGAATGTGAAACCCTTGTTAGTAGCATGCACAATTTGAAGCAAAAGGAGGACCTTGATGGTATGAAAAGGCCTAGGTGCCCCAAGTTTTTGTTTGTTGGAGCAAAAGCCTTCACGAAGGTTGTTAAGAAAGGAAATGCATTCTTGATTTACACTTTTCCTTCACCATATGTTGAGCCATGTGCACATGAAATTCTTTCCCAATACCATGAATTCAAGGATGTGTTTGAGGAAAAAAATGTGAACACCTTGCCCAAACATCGACCATACAACTACACCATTGATCTTCATGAGGAAAGACTGCAACCTCCATTCAAACCCATCTACAATTTTTCACAAGACAAACTTGTAACTCTTTGTGAATACATCGACGAAAAATTTGAAAAAGGGTTCATTCAACATTTCAAATCTCTAGTTGGTGCTTGAATCCTATTTGCTAAGAGAAAGGATGGATCCCTTTGAATGTGTGTCGATTACTGTGGGTTGAATCGACTCACCATAAAAGATTAGTACCCTTTGCCCCTGATCTTAAGGTTGTTGGACCAACTTAATCATGTTAAAGTCTACACCAAAATTAATATATGTGGAGCATATAACTTGGTGCACATTTGAAAAGGCAATGATGGAAAATGACATTCAAAACTCATGGTCATTTTGAATATGTTGCGATGCCATTTGGCCTTATTAACACACTTGATGTTTTACAACATCTAATGAACAATGTTTTTTGTGAGTACTTGGATGATTTCGTGGTTTATTACATCAATGACATCCTCATTTTCTCAAAGAATATGGAGGACCATGAGTGCCATGTACGTATGGTTTTAGAGAAACTTTGAGAGGTTAGACTTTACACCAAATTGGAAAAGTGTGAATTCCATCAATTTGAAGTAGAATTCTTGGATTACATCAACTCTAGATATGGGATTTTCATGGATTCTCATAAGGTTCAAATTGTTGATTGGCTACTTTAATTTCTATTCAAAATGTCCAATGATTTCTTGGATTTGCCAACTTTTAAAGACGTTTCCCTACACATTATTTTTCAATAGTGGCCCCTCTTATTCGGTTGACTAGGAAGGATCAACCTTTTTCTTAAGGAGTTGAAGCTAATAATGCCTTTCAATTTTTGAAGGCTTCTTTCATGATTGCCCCACTTTTGATTCATGCAAACCCTTCCAAACCTTTTGTTTTAGAGATGGATGCTTTCAACTTTGTAGTAGGCAATGTATTCCCACAACTTGGAAAAGACAATTTTTTTCATCTTGTTGGCTTTCGTTCTTGTAATTTTTTTCATGCGAAAATTAACTATAAGATTCATGATAAAAAAACTTTTAGCCATCGTGGATGCCTTTGAGAAGTGGTGTCATTTGCTTGAAGGAGTTCAACATGAAATTATTGTGTATTCATACCATAAAAACTTGCAATATTCCATGACAATTCATGTTTGAATAGATGCCAAGCTCGATGGGCATTATCCTTATCTTGATTCTAGTTTGCCATCATATATCACCATGGGTGCCAACAAAGGAAACTTGATGTGCTGTTTTGTTGCTCGTACTTCACACCTAAGGAAGGAGATACAACCTACGAACAATATTGTGATGTCATTTTCAAGCTTGAACATCTTCAACTTCATGTGTTGTTGGTAATTCCTAATGACATAACCTTTTTTATCAAATTTTTGAAGATTTGAAAAAGGACCTTTTTATTATTGGCATCCACGGCCAATTAAAGAGTCATCATCAAATCTAGGATTTTTTTAATGATCGTGTTAAGTTCGAATTTCAAGATGGTCTACTCTATTGTGATGGTTTTTTGTATGTTCTCAATGGCCTTGCGCAACTTCAAGTTTTCTAGGCTAGGCACAATGTTTTGGCTGCAAGCCTTTCGAATTCAACAAGACCATGGAATTAATGTTTTGAGATTATTGGTGGTCACAACTTTAGAAATATGTGAAAGAATTTTTTTGAATCTTACAATGTTTGTGCTCAAGCAAGAAATCTTTGTCATTGCCCTCATGTCTCCTTCAACTGTTGTTGATCTTTGTATCCCTATGGTTTTCAATTTCCATGGACTTCATCATAGACCTTCCACCCTATAGTTCCTAGACTCCATCTTGGTGATGGTGGACCATTTGACAGAAATGGTTCATTTCATTATGTGTACCAAAATAATAAATGGCGAAGGAACAACCAAATTATTCTTTGATCATGTTTTTCAATATCATGGTCTTCCTAAATATATCATTTATGATCGTGGGCCTCAATTTGCATACAAGTTCTGAAAATGACTCTTTGAGCTTTTAGGTGTGAAGATGAAGTTATCATTAGTTTTCCACCCCTAGACCAATGAGCAAATAGAACGGGTCAATCAAGTCTTGGAATAATATTTATGGTGCACAACCAATTATCATCAAGATAATTGGTCAGAACTTTTGGCCATGGTAGAGTTTACCTACAATAACACAATGCATTCATCAACCCAACAAACACATTTCTTTGCAAATCATGGTTTGCACCCCTAGTTTGACATTCAAGGTGTGCACAAGTTGTGAATTTAGTAACTGAGGATTGAGCCATGTGGTTAGTGGATGTTGAACTCAAATTGAATTTAACCTTGAAAAAACACAAAAGCAAATATAAAGAGAATGTTAATGAACATCAGAAGGAACAACCTAGCTTCAAGGTCGAGGACTAGGTTTGGTTTCGATGATAACATATGAAGATAACAAGGCCATTAGAGAAGTTGGATCATTAGAGGTTAGGTCCATTCTTGATTGTGAAATAAATCAATGTCATGCCTTTTTAACTCAAGCTTCCAAGTTATGTGAGAATCCATTCTATATTCATGTTTTTTTGTTGGAACCTTACCACACATATACCATTCCAAGAAAATTTCATGATCCCCCTCCACCTATGGAAGTCAATGGTGAACATGAATATGAAGTGGAGGACATTTTGGATTCAAGAATTTTAAATTTTCAACTTCAATATTTTGTTCATTAGCATGGGTGTGATGTGAGCGAACGCACTTGGGAACCAATCTATAACCTATGAAATGCCATGGAGAAGGTGCATGAATTTCATCAATGATATCCAAACAAACACAAGTACATTCCTTGTGAAACTTGTTAGAAAGGGAGGTGATGTCATGAATGCCTATGCCATGGAATTCAATCATTTGAATTTTCATCCATGGCTTGTAATAAACTTGTATGTAACTTTTAGTTTAATTTCACTTCACCTTCAGTTAACTTCCACTTAAGTTTTTTGTTGACTTCCAATTGACTTTTAGTTCACTTTTAATTAAATCCTAGTTCATTTATAATCAACTCGTAGTTCATTTTCAATTCACTTTTAATTCACTTTTAGTTAAATCCTAGTTCATTTATAATCAACTCGTAGTTCATTTTCAATTCACTTTTAATTCACTTTTAGTTAAGTTTATGTTCATTTTTAATTGAGTTTTAGTTCGTTCTTAGTTGAATTTTATTGCATTTTAATTGAATTTTAGTTCATTCATAGTTCACACATGGGTGCACATGGGCAAACATGGGCAAACATGGGCCACATGCAAATTGGAAGTTTCTCGAAAAGCTTAATTCCTTGAACTAGGTGCCCAAGGGGTATAAATAGATGTAGAATTCCCCATTACTTTTAATTTGTTCAACACTAGTTTTGGGTACATTTCTTGTCACAACCTTGTTCTATTTTTATTTCATTTTTGTAATAAAATCTTGTTGAATTTTTGTTTTACACTTGTTGTGTTCTTATTTTTTGTTTTTTTTAATTTCACAATATATATTTGGGATTAGGCTTGCATTTGTTTTGGTCTTGGTTTAGGAAATCTTGTAGACTTTGTTATTTTGTGCCTGTGACACAAAGAGGTCATTGTGTAGATTACCAAGAAGCTCGAACCTTTAATTCAAAAAAAAAAGGTGAAATATAGGTCTACCATTCCTGTTGGCATTAGGGTTGTGTGCTTTCTTTATAAACTCTTTCATGGAATTGATTTTTTATAGTGCAACTAAATGTTTGCCATTGGAAAGTCCTTGATGAATATGGTATTCCACGATTTTGTTTTTGTTCTTAATGAGGTTTTTAGAAATTAAATCCAATGGCCACAAGGTGAAGATTTATCTCGAATTATGGTAGGGTTTTAAAACTTGTGTGGATTACCATCAGTCCATGGTGCAATTGATTACACACATATAGATATCCAAAAGTCAATAAATGTATTTGTTGTTGACTTTTATTCCTACAAATGGAAAGCACATAGCCTTCAATTTCAAGTTATTGTTGACCATCACAAATGTTTCCACGATGTATTTGTGGGCTTACTAAGTTCCATGAATGATTTTAGGATAGTAGTCTATTTAGTCTCTACCAAGAAACAACTTACAATGGCTTGTTCAACCCTAAGCTTGGATGTTAAAGACAAATTCGTCCTTATATTCTTGGGGATAAAGGTTATCTTGTACTGCCATGGTTAATGATCCCCCATAAATAGAATGTCAATAGACGACACATGATTTTGGAGGTTGTCTACATTAAGTAACTTTCAAGGGGAAAAAATGTTGGTGAAAATGCATTTGGGATTCGTAATAAAACTTTTAAAAAATTGTTAGTGAAAAAAACCTATCAATTCCATTCATACATGATGCAATTGCATGTTATCAAGTATGTTTTATAATCTAATCTTAGATGGTTGAGATGTAAATGTCAATGCATCAATTGGAGCAAGAAGCTCAACATGATCCTAATGTTGATGCAACAAGGAAATGACATAGCGATATTATAGATTCATGAAATTTGAAGTATGAACCTCCTCTTAAAGGTAATGAAAATTTGAGATCTAACTAAAGACTCCTACGTGAAACATACCTTGGAAATAGGATAACACACTAATGAACATAATTGTTTTCATGAATTCCATTGAGATTGTATTTAAACTACCACAATCAATAAGTTCTAGTTTCAAATGATTTTATCAAATCCAATTCCAATACTATGTTTTAGGTCATATTCAAATCCTAAAGGTTTAGAATGATATTTAGTTCCAATGTTATGTTATTGCAGGTCGGATTCAAATCCTAAAAGTTCAAAACCCCATAAAGGTAATGATTATTAATCCCAATGCAATATTGCTACAAATTATATTCAAATCCTAAAGGTTCATAATGATTTTCAATTTTATTGTAATGCTACTACAAGTTGGATTCAAATCAATGATATCCCATGTTATAAGTACGAGTTCATTCAAAAATGTTTATCATCAATTTGATTTACATGTTGTCCTTCAAGTCAAAAATAATTAGAAAGGCTTATCATCAATTTCAATTGTGTGTTATCCTTCAGGTCAAAATCAATTAATAATGTGTTTCATCAACATCAATTAGTATAATTGTACCTCATCAATTTCATTTGCATGATGTCCTTCATATCAAAATGTTTACTCTCCAACTCATGTGTCTTGGTTGTTCACCATGAGTTGTTCATCCTCATCAAATTTCAATAGTTGTATTGGAAGCGGCATAAGATTCTAGTCCTTGATGAAAGCATGTCACATTGCCATGTTGAAGTTGGATAGGACATTGACCATGTTGTTGTGCATTTTTTGAATTTTCTTATCTTGTTCCTTCAAATGTTGCAAATGTTGCTTGAAAGCCTTCTCTTGAAAATTTGTCTTGTTTTGGTTAATGTTTAGTTGCATAAAACTAATGTGATCTGTGGCTTCCACAACAATTTGTTATTTTGGTCCATGGCCTCAATGATGGGTGTAAAGATTGATGATCTTTTCCTTTTAACTCCTATGCTCTTGAGAGTTGTTCCAACATCATTTGTTGGTGGTTTATTTCCTTTGATTGGTGTTTTGTGAATTGGAAAATTAGAAATGTTGATCACTTCAAGATGTGGAGGTTAAGTTAGTCCAACCGACTATGAATACTCTTTGAGATTGATCATGTTGCTTGGATTAAGTTTTGCATTAGGACCTTAATTAATTTTTTGAAAATCTTAGCTCTCCTCTAAAATGAAATCATCTCCACAAAGTTTTTCCATGAACAATCAAATTGTTGGAGCTAATGGACATGTAGGTAAGATCTTTTCCAATTATTATTTCACTAGCTAGCCATGAAAAACTCCATCTCCTAATGCATTTAGATCCCTTGCATGAAATGGAGCATTAATGTTCCTTTCACCCCAAAAAACTTGGTGTTGTAGCAATTTTTTTTGAATTGTCTTGGTAAGTGAAATTTATCTTGATCTTCTAATGATAGATCCCAATGAGAGGTGTTGTGACATGTACCTTTGTGGTAGTTAAAAATCTTTTTGTAATCACCCTTGATGGAATTCCATTTATCTTTGCACATCTTGCCATTCCTTAGTGTCTTGGATTTTGTTCTCATTTGAAGGTACAATCTTGTTCCACTTTTGGGCTATAAGAACCATGTTTCATGAGGTTCCACAATTTGCTTCTCATAGATATTTTTTTTGTCCTTACATTCAATCAGTACAAGAATTTCATCTAAATTTCAGTTGCCATGGTAGTGACATGAACTTCCTTCACTTACACTCCCTTTTCCTCTTCCCCTTGTACCTTCCATCAACAAATCATTTGTTGTGTTGTCCATTTCCCTTGCAAATAATTAACAATGTATCTTGAAATGAACAATCTGTAAAAACTTGTAATAAGGTGTTAGAAAATTTGATTGTAGAAAAAAGAACTTGAAAGTTGTTGCAAAAAAAAATTGAAAAAAAAAAACTTATAACAAGGTGTTAAAAATTTATATCACAAAAAAAATTGAGAAAATTTTGTAGAGAACTTACTTGTAGATGTGAATTAGCAAGAGTTGTGCACATTTAAGGCATCCCCAAAATTTGGTTAAGTGATGGTTAATGAACTTGAGGCAATGGAAGTGACGGTTGAAATGTGCAAGTGATTGCACAAGAAGAGGCAATGGCAAAATGCACATGTGATCATGTGGGAAGAGGTTGTCATGTCAATAGGCTATTATATAAGACGAGTGTTGGTAACCACTCCAGCCACCCCCAAGAAAAAGAGGGAGGACCCAAAAAACGAAAAAAAAAAAAAAAACACCTCCCTGACCCCCCCCCCCACCCCTTCCCCGCCCGCCCCCCCCCCACCCCTGCTGGCTCTAAATGGAAGAAAAAAAAAAAAAACACCTCCCTGGCCCCCCCCACCCCTTCCCCGCCCCCACCCCCCGCAAAAGGAAAATGTTTTACTGCCCTGCCCTGCCCTGCCCTGCCCTGCCCTTGCCCCTGCCCCTGCCCTGCCCTGTTTCGAATTTTCCTTTTGCTGCCAGGGACAGGAGGAGGAAGTTACACAGGGAACTTTTTTTTCCTTTTGCTGCCAGGGACAGGAGGAGGAAGTTACACAGGGAACTTTTTTTTCCTTTTGCTGCCAGGGACAGGAGGAAGAAGTTACACCGAGAACTTTTTTTCCTGGCAGCAGCCAATAGGATTCTAACCGCCCACGTAAAAGATGGAAAAGAAAAGTAAAAGACGGACAAACGCACAGACAGACACCATGTTTGTAATTATATATAGGATTCCGTGGTCCTAGTTTAACAATGTCATGTAACATTGAAATCTATGATTTATCAAGATTTTTAACACAACATCATTACCTTAATTTTGGTGTTAACACAAAAAGTTAAAGTGAATGTTAGTCTACCATGTAAATTGCCATTTTACATGAACTACCATATCAAATATTGCAGCTCTTCATACATAATTATAGAGCTTCTACAAATGTTGTTCGATTGATGTTGAACGTCATATGTTATAGTTACATAAACAATCTCTCCCATAATGTGGTTCAAATTTCCTAGGTTTGACCATCACATGGATCCAAACAATTACTTTTAAGTGTTCTCACTCCTTAAAAATACACTTTCTTCTCACGTTGTTAATTTATAACTGGCACTATTGTGAAGATTCACAAATCATCAACAAACTCTTCTTGTCCAAAGCTTATTATGCAAGTCTTCCCATGAGCAAGCCTACACATTTCATGGTACACAATTCATGGTAACTTGGTGAAAATAACCCATAAGCAAGAGTTCATTATGTTCACCTTGTTTTCTCATGAGGTGGCGTCCCTTGTAATTTGAAAATGGCTTGTTTGTTATTTTGCCTTCTATTCTACCAAATAATACAAATTACATTTAAATCACTTTTATTTCTGAAAGGAACATGGATATTCTTATTCGAACTTGCTTTTTAACATAAAAACATTTTGGAAAAAATCTCGCATTTGGAGTGGGCTTAATTAATCATCACTTTCACTTAGGCTGTGCTTGCATTCACAGGGGCTCAAACCTGTGAAGCCCCTTGGGGAAGTGCTTTACGCTAGGCATAAAGCATGCATAAACAACCCCATTCTTAATACTAAGATGATGCATAAAACCACTTAACCCCTAAACATCAGGATGGTGTGAATTTACACCCAATATGGGGCTTTGGGGGGTTAATTCCTTGCAATGTGAGTAAAACCCAAAGTGCTGAGGGATAAAGAAGAATACTTACCATTTACAATGAACAAGTCAACAACCCACATGTGAGAATTTTGAGTTTTCTTGTCCCTTTCTTGTCTGGTAACCAGCACCCTCTCTTGCATTACATGGTTCATAACCGTGCATTGAGAAGCCCTAAACAAGTGGTCCAATTTTAATTAGGTAAGGTTACCTTAACTGAAGGCTAAATACCATTTCCTGCCTTCCTATCTACTCTAGGTAATTATTTGATACCTAACCACTAGCTGGTATATAGGCAGGATGGTGGAACTTTTGTATGTCATGAAGCAGCAATTGTTAGCAAGGAAGTCCACCCTATGTTCAATCCCAATTCCATTTCTAGTGCTATCAGTGTCCCTTTTCTTGATCAACAGACACAGGCTGTTGGCTGGGAACAACTGCAATTTTTTCCAGCAACAACAAACCTCATGCAACAAATCTGAAGCTCTCTTGCAACTGGGGTAATAAATTTTGGGGCACACAGACAAGTATGTATATACAATGTGCTCTATCTCATCACCAGAAACAACATCAACTGCTTCATTCATGGTGACTGTTATCAGAAACTCAAGGATGAAGAGCAAGGATCAAGGGAATTATGAGTACAACTGAAGAGTTTGTTGCCTGGGAATTATTGCAGCAACAAACTTGGCCTTTCTGTGTGTTACATAGTGTACTGCAATAGGTAGATAGTGAACAGGGGCTGGTTACCTAACCCCATATCTTCTTCCAGTTTGCACAACCTTTTTCTTAATTTGATACCATGGTTTCTGTTTCCTTTACAAAGCCCTCACCTGTCCAGTCCTTGTCTGATGCCAAGCCCTTCCGCACCTTTTTCTTCTTTTCGATTGCCTCTTTCTGCCGCTTCACCAAATCTGCATGGGTTGTAAAGTAGTCCAATGATGCCCTGCATATAAGAAACAAAAAGAATGTATACATCCATGAGTGTTGTTCAAAGAGACAGACAGGCATAGGAGAAGAGTCATTGACACACAAATCAAAGAGTCTGCTATAAGAAAAACAGTGTACTGTCACACACTTCCTCCTTCAGTAACACTGTCCAGTGGGCAGGCAGGCAGAGAATGATGGATGCCGACTGAAGGCTTGTCACAATGCCCATATAGGACTGACTATCAAACAGCAGGAAAAAGAAAGGCTTGTGTCACCAGTTTCTGCGGTAGGAACTTACCCTCGGAAATCTTCAATTGAGGTGAAGCCATGCTTGGACATGAAGGCTTGCAGTTCTGTGCATAAGGATTTCACATGCCCATATCCATGCAGCATCACCCCTGTGCAAACCTGTCAATGTGAGGATTTTGCTGTGAGGTCATTTTCCAGAATGTTTCAGCACACCATATGGCAGGCACTTTGAAGAAGTAATACTCCAATGCTTTTTCTCCTTCATCCAGACAAAAAAGATGCAACATACCTGAACAGTGTTGGCTCCTAAAAGAATGAACTCTGCAGCATCATTGCCAGTCTCTACTCCACCAATGCCTGAAAGGGATAAATTACTACTGCTGGGAAACTCAGCCTTCATCATCTGAGCAATTGACATGACCTTAGCCAGTGCAATTGGGCGAACTGCCTTTGATGAATAACCACCTGGTGTTGAATACCTGAAAACTCCACACATGCATAGTTCAGGATAGCTGCACTTCACAATTTCTCTTGTAAGTATTGAAAAGGCGGTATCTGAACAACAATCTACGTTACAAAATTGAGCCCCAGAATGACAAAACAGTAAAGAACAGTAAACAGGGTGGGAACACTACCGATCTTGTCAGACTCCTGAAGGGGGGTTGAATCGTACTATGTTAGATCTATAAATGTCATCATTACAACAACAAAGAAAGGCCAGAGGAAAGCTCTTATCTACAGTGGAAAGAGCCGCACCCTTCAACACAAGGCTCTGGACGTAAGGTGTCAAGGTTGATACCCATGACACTCATTATTGTGTTGATTGCTGCAATCCCTTCACAGCCCGCCCTTAATGCTGTGCGCGCAGGCTATCCTACCCACCGATGTATACATCCAAAATAGCTGTGATTCTCTATAATAGACGGGAACAAGGATATAAAGTAGTTCTTTCAGAGATGTATCTTGTGAGGTGATGAACATTGACACCTTAAAGGTATTCTCTATATCTCCATAATTCCCATGTGAGATACAACATGCACCAAGGACCAAATGTCAAATACTCCTGCCCTCTTTGTTGCAAGATGATCCTTTAAGGGGCAAACACTCTGCATCAGATGTCTAATGGTCTACAATAAGGGCTAAGAGGCATTCTGAAATTTGGGTTCACAGTGATGGAGCAAAAACACAGAAGAGTCACATCGTGATGAGATAATTTACTCAGTTGCTAATTGCAGGCACACCAAGAAACATAATCAGAACTATGTAAAAGGTTTGGGTGCCCACATGAGTGATGTCTGTAATGTTTGGTGTCATGTGATGAGATAATTTACTCAGTTGCTAATTGCAGGCACACCAAGAAACATAATCAGAACTATGTAAAAGGTTTTGGTGCCCACATGAGTGATGTCTGTAATGTTTGGTGTCATTTTCGCCCAAACAGGTACAGATGCCTTAGCATTGATCCATCCACAGACCTCATCCAATAGAACACAGTCCTGGCCCATTGCTGCCCCCATTTTGCGCTCAGGCATCCCATGTGGACATGAAAAGTTTATTTCCAAAGCATCCTGTAGCCCGAAAGATCTCTCAGTAGGTCAATACCATGTAGACCAGAGTTCAGAGTGTGGATCAGCATTGTATGAAAGTGGGAAAGCCATGGATCAGGAATTTGAAATAAACCAAATCAATTGACATCAGTGGTCAAGGGCGTACCACACCCGTAGCTTCAACACGCTCGATAATTTCTTCCCATGAATTGCGGTTATACTCCTCCATTATTGATGCAATGAGAATACGGTCAGGATACTCCTCCTTGAGTTGCTTCAATTCAGCCAGCATTGTCTCAAATGGGCGGTCACTGATCAGTTCAATATTCTCCCAACCTATCACCTCTGCCTTAGTACCAGATGCTGCCATTGCTTTCAACTTTGCATACCTTGGTGTGACATTCACCACCTTTGATGAATCCAGGGAGACCTGAAATTCAACATAAAGTACTGCATGAGGATCCCTAACATGGGAAATTCTCAAACCATGAATCCTGAGGTCTGAATTCCAACCTCCAGATCTTACTGTATGCGCAACTCAAACAATTGCAAAAACAATCCACTACTTGCAGAACTTGATCCTAAATTTCCATGATGCTGTTGGCTGTAGAAAAACCATTTGCTCATTTGGTGCTGAAACCCAAACATTGTGAAATGAAAACTCTTCAAGGGGTAAAGGAAAGAAAGGTTTATGCAAACTGTACAGTTTTGGCAATGACCGCCCCCCAACCTTCGTCAAAAGCACGTTTCATGACTGTATAGTTGGTGCCAGGTGGTCCTGAGGCAATTACAAAGGGATTTGGAAGCTTCAGACCATTTACTGTAACACTCAAATCTGGTCCCTCTGTTCCTGCGGATGCTTGAACCCTTACCCTTCCACTCCTTTTCATACCATAGCTGCACATAGAAAAGAAAAACACAAGAGTCAGAAGTCCAGAGACAAGTCAACATGACCACATGTTATTATTTTCTCTTTGAGAAAAACCTCACATCCAGGTTGCATATAAACCTCCAGTAAACATGATTGATCCACATCTTTGAAGGCAAGTATGCTCTGCTGAATCTCTTGACTTTGAAGAACTTAGGTTTAGCAACAGAAGAACCTGTTGTGTACAATGTCAACAAAACAATAGGTTTTGTTGCAATCGGCAGCTTTCTGTCAAAGAAGAGATGGCTTCTTGGACATGGAAGATAACTCAGAGCTTGGAAGGCTTAGTAGCACTTTGAGTAGAGTACATGCATTCGTTTTGCCATATACCTTGGATTTTTTTTCGTCCCAAGCTCCAAAGAAACGAATGAAGCTTGCTCCAATGCTCCAATTCGCAGCCCATGCATTAAGCCCGCCATTAAAAAAACCCTCGAGAAAGTGACAGAAAATTATCGCAAACCCAAAAACTTGTTGCGAAAGCAAGGAATTCACAGAGAAGCCAACAAAAAAAAAGTGCAATTGCAAACTCAGAGGGACAAAACCGAACTTAGTAACAAGTTCGAGAAGCAAATTCCAAATCTACAACATTCCAAACCCCAAAATCCGGAACCCCAAATTGCCAGTTCTTCTCGAGGAGGAACAAACCCGGATGGAATCAAAACCCCAAAAAACCCTAAACCTGTCGAAAGGAGGATCTACAACACGTGATGCGGCCTCATCAGCTGTCTTCCGATCAAGCTTTCAAAACATCTGTACACAAAGACCTTCGAAGGAAGGAAGGAAGGAAGAAGTGCAAAGTACAACAAGGCGAAAAACAACGATGATCACGACAAGACAAAAGCTCTTGAGCCCTAAAAATAGAGTCTTCTCGGCTGAAAACAACGGAAAACAAATCTCAATCCAAAAAACCGTGAAGACGTGAGTCTAATGAAGTTGTTATGGACACAAACACGATACAAACGCCAAACACGCAAAAAATGCAATAATGAAGTTTTGAGGGAAAAAGGAAAACAAACGCCGAGAGTTCGTGTGGACTTAGAAACTACCTACAGTAGTACAAAAGTGATTCAAACTCAGGCTATAGACGATGGATCAAACCGCCGAGAAAAAGTAAGAATTGGACAAGTTGATTACGCTTTCCTTCACATGTAATCTGCCGCAACTACTTTCTTCACATTTCTTGCGAAATAATTCTGAAATCCAGCTGTCGTGATCTGATGGCCGATCCGATGATAATGCACGAACGACAACACAGAACTGGGAGTGAGCACTGCAGTAGAACACGCCATGTGAAGCAGCAATTTGTGCCGGAGTAGATTTACATTAAAAAGATAGATTCTACGATTCCAAGCTTAAGATTTACCAAGAACTCGTAGATAATACAGAAAGCACTGCAAAATCCCAGATCTGTGATTGATTTCTTGTCTCGTCCTGGGGCCCGTTCGTCTTTAGCTTCTTAATTCATAGATAGGTTAAGATTAAACACTCAGTCACCCAGGTTAAGCTAAAAATTTAAGCTAGGCACCTAACCACCTACATTAACCACCTAGCTTAAATTAAGCACCTAGGTCACCTAGGCTAGGCACCTAAGAACTTAAACCCATTTAACCCACCAATTTAGGGTGCAAATGTGAAGGTTTGAACCTTTTAAACTCCCTTCACCTCCATGTTTAAATAGCAGTTCTCTAATCATATTTAAATAAATGAAATGATTTGTCATGACACATTATTATTCACATTTTTCCCCAACCTATTTGTAAAGTATTATAGGCTAGGTTTTTATGTTAATGGTGGGTGCTGCATCTTTTAAGTGCTTTGTCAATACTCAGGGCCGGGTTTTTGTTTTCCTGGTGAAATTTCGGCAAAAATGTAAAACTAAAAATTCTTGAAAATTTGAAAAAGAAGTGACCTTGGAGGTTTTCAGTGGTGAAAAGTGAGGAATTTTTTTGCCAGATTCAGTCATTTGATTTTCATTGTGTAGCCAAAAATATAGATGGATGATTAAATATCTATACCTTATTTCTGGTTTATAGCCAGATTTGGCTAAATTTTCCTTGTATGACCACCACTTTGGCTACAGATTAAAATTCCTTAAAAAAACATTGCTGGGAGTCAGGGCCCTCTCTCCTCCTCCTGTTGGCTTAGTACTTTCTGCACATGGAAGCCATATGACTTTACACAAAAGAAAGAAAAGCTAGCTAGCTAATAAGGGATAGCGTGTACCTAAGGCTCACTTTAGACTAGGACTCATGGCCCCTACGAGTGACAATTGCTGCCTGGGCTTCGAAGCAGCTTGGCATGGGTTTCCATGCACGGGCAAGCAACGCTCAAAACATGACAAAGTTTCAATTGCCATTGGGGGGGGGGGGGGGAGGAGCACCCCCCCCATGTCATCCATGCCCCCAATGTGTGCCCCTCCATCACCATCCTACCCTATCTAGCCCCCCCTACGTCCCATGGCATCTCGCTTTAGTGCTTTCCCCACGTCCTTGTTTGTCATAGTCATGACCCCCACGATCGTGGTGGTGATTTCGATCTAGCTAAAGTTAGGGTTTTTACAATGCATGTCAAAATTTAAATCTTTCCATGAAGTCATTGAATTTTCTTCTAGGAAGTTGGTCCTCTTCTTCATGTTAGTAATGTCTCCTTTTGTTGTTATCATTTGTCATTTTTTTTTTTATTGCTTGTGGAACATTTCAAGCACCTAGATAAGGTGTTCGGTTTCTTAGGGTGTTTTGGCATTGTTTGTGGTCCTTTCATTTGAGCTTTGTGAGGTCTTTGGACATGAATGTTGTGTGGTTTGCAATTTCTACAAAGAGAAAGAAGAATGCATAGTTAGATTTTTCAAATTTGCAAATGTTCCTTCACTTCCTCCAAATGTTTATTGGAATTTTGATTACGCTTGTTGACATGTGCACAACAAAGCAACGATATTTTTGTGTCTCCCTTACTGTGCATGCGTCTCCTTCCATCCTTGTCGTTCTACGTGTGTGATTATGAGTTTATCGGATTGTCCTACTTGATCTCTCCCCTTCTACCTTCTCCAATAGTCCATGGTTCTTTAACTTCTACAACTCTAGAAAGTCCTAATTTAGAAGTTTTACAACTTTTCATTGTTGCATGGCTCACCACATTCATTTTTTGGATTTTTTTCATCTCCCCGTCTAGATATGTATATGTTGGGTTTTTCATATTAGGATTAGTCAAGTATGTTTGTTTATCTTTCATGTTTTAAAAACAATGTGAATTGTATCAAAGGCTTGAAGTTCAAGTATGAAGAATAGCAAACATCATAATGCCCTTACTATGGCATTTGGATGTTTGTTACCGATGATCTAGGCCTACCTATTCATTAGGTCCTTTGAACATCCACTCTAAGTGGAAAACTTGGCAAAAATAGTTGCAAATTCACAAAGTCCTATGTTTCTAAGTTGGAATTTTCTAAAGTTTCATGCTTCAAGTATTACAATAGTTGCCCCAAGGGAAGGTGGATGTTTGAGGACTATGTTTGGCGGATATTTGTAGATTTCTATCAAACATCAACATGCTCTAAGTGGGACATTTCGTCAATTATGGTTCATGTTTCAAACTTTGTGAGTTCATGTCAACAATTCATGTTTTTGTTGCCTTCAACATGTTACGGATGTCAAATAAAGTTATGCATCCATCATGTCCTGAATAATTTACCTAGTTTTGAAGTCTCCAACTTCAAGTATCTAATAAATTATGGCATTACAATACCCCCCCACCCCTTTAGGGCATTTTGGTGTAACTAGGTAATGTTCAAAATATGGTTCAAGTTTCAAACTTCATGTGTTTATCTAAACATTGCATGTTTCTATTGGGTTCAACATGTTACACATATCAAATCCATTTATGCATCCGTCATGTTATTGAATAATGTGCCTAGTTTTGAAGGCCTAATTTCATGTATTTAGTATGATGACATTATAATGCCCCCCCTAGGGCACTTGGATGTTTCTAGGTAATGTTCAAGGCCTACCTAAACGTTACATTCAAACATCCAAATGTTCAAAATGGGACACTTTGGAAAAGATGGTTCTAGCATCCTTGTTATGTTCCATATTTTGATTGGGTTATGCATGTTACATAATACAATTCAACTTGTGCATCCATGTTTTAAAAACAATGTACTTTGATTAAAAGGCTCCACGTCAAAAACCAAATTTGATAACATCACAATGTTCCTCTAGGGCACCTTGATGTTTATGGGTATTTCAATGCCAATTGACAATGTTTTGGTGAAGTCTCATTGTGCATGTTCTATGCTTCATGGACCATACAACTTTTGTCAAAAATTCAAACTTTAAGTAAAAAATATCAAAACATATTAATAGTCCCCACTAGGGTAAATCAATATTAGAGGGAAATTGGCCTACGTACCCATATAATGCATTCCATTATCAATCAATCCCTAGTCAAAAAAGTTTGCAAAATTGGTTTAAGGCTTTAATGTTGCATCTTTTAACTAATGATGAGGGGGAAAACTATAAATAACCCAAAAAAACACATGCAGACACATAAAACAAAACATATGGAAATGCAATATTGAAAGAGATTGACTAAAATCATCCAAAAAACATAAAAACCAACATTTAATCTTGAATTGATTTATAAGTGCAAATTATCTATTTAGTGTTCCAAAATATTGAATGTGGTGAAATGTATATTTATAACTAGAAATTTTCATGTTTTGGGAGTTAGGTTCTTGAAATCAAGACTAGTTTTGTGAGTTTTTCAAAATGTGTTTTCCCATGCATGTATTTGAAAAGTTCAAAAATTAAGTGGCATGATCTAACTTTAATATGTTTTGATAATTGTTGATCTCATATGGTATCTAGGAATCATGTTCTAAAGGAAAGGTTTTCGATGTTTTCCTACAACATTGGTTCCTAAAATTTTGTGTTCAAGTTTTAGTTGTCCCCAGTTTATTTTTTTAGTTATAAGGTAGTTATAGCATAATAATACATACATTGGTGCAACATGTCCAATGAAAGAACTGAAACATGTCCAACACACAAATATACAAAACATGCGCACAACGAAAGGTGGTTTTTTTGTACCTTCTTATGTACATATGTTTTTATTCAAATTTGCCTAAAACATAAAAAATATTGAAATATATATATAATTTTTTATTGGGAAAGTGTTCCCATCATCCACAAGGATTTCAACATTGGCATTAAAAAACATCGATATATGAAAAACATGACATATTCAGAAATGTACATTAAACAACAATAATACAACTTAAAAACATCATGGTTCCAGAAGTAAACATGAACAATAGTAGAAACTTACTTTCACAAAGAAACGCACACTAAAAAATGATACACTAAAACATTCATGAAACTTGATGCAAAAAACTTGACCCAAGAAACATTGTTATACATATGTAGCATAGAAACTAGAAAGTTCACACTAAAAAGACCAAAAACTTGTTAGAGTTTTAGTTGTGGCATTCTATGGAATGAGTTCAACGTTCAAATTCAAATTGTTTTGATTAGGCCACGAAAGCCAAGTTGGTTGTTGAGTTTATCGTTCACCTCATGATCACCATTTCAATTTGGCAACATAAGATATGCTAACAAAAGCTTGCTAGGATGTGAACTTGCTTGAAGATGAAGAAATGTAGCAATGTGGCAAAAAACCTTGCTACTTGGGCGTTAATTGGTCCATGATGAATTCATGGTAATCCACCAACATCTAATAATGCCTTGTGTTTTGGTCAACATTCATGCATTCCTTAGTTGCAATGGTTGCAATGGACTTTTAGGAGGCATGTAAAGCTTCTCTTCATCAAAGTCATCTTCCTCGGCCTCCAATGAAAGTGCAATGCATTTAGCAATCTTCCAAACAACATTATTGTTTCAATTTAGTTCCCTATGTGTCATTTCCTTCTCATTCGACATTGCCACGGACTTCTTGTGATTCCCCATCTTCCCCATTTTTGATATTCTTAGCATCCTTTGACAACATCATACTATGCATAAGAATCTTATTCAACAAGTTTTTTTTCAAATGTTAGCAAAAGCCCCTAAGCTTTCTTAACAAGACCTTTATGCATAATTAAAAAACACATGGCATTTACCTACCCTATTACATCAAACATATAACAACCAAAACTTCCTAGATATAATGCCTAACATGAAATTTGTCTATTGGGACCTACACATGGGAAATTTTAATTGTGGCCCAAAGCTTGGAAAGAAACTTGGATGCCAAAACTTTTATATGTCATAAAACTTGTTCATCGACAATGAATGGAAATTACGTAACATAAAAAAAAATTCTTGCCAATGGAAACATCCATTGAAACATAAGAAGTTTCACTCCAAAATGAATGTTGTTTATTTGGAAATCATAAACTTGTTGAAAATAACACTTGTAATTACTCCAGTCTACTTGAACTATACATCTAGGTTCTCCAAATAGTTGTGTGAAAACTATTAGAACAATGTCTTTTATACATTTATCCACCATCAAAAAGTACAATTTCAAGCACTGAAAGTATGATATTTACAATGACATTACAAAATGGTACACATACCAATCTATTTCTTGGACATGGAAATGTTCGCCTTTGGTTGAGGTTGTCGAATAGGTTTTTTTGGCACAATGGGGGGAGGTTTTTACACCATTGTCCTTTTCTTTTGTGCTTGGGGAGGTTTGTTAATCATGGGGGGAATTTTCCAAGGTAGTATAATTGCCCTTGTTGTTTGGCTAATATACCGAAACAACAAATCAATTTGATTTGTAGATGTTTGCGGCACTATGAATGTGTCATCATTAACTATGTATTTTCATTGTAGGCGATAAGGAATTTCACAGCCATCATTTGGATCCACAAACTCTAATATAATCCCTTCAGAACTTTCGATTGTAGATGTTGCGCTTGATGGTTCTCCCAACCAACTTGCAAAAAACAAAGAAACCCATGAACCTATCATTAGTGTAAACTAGTGTGGCTAAACATGAATGTGGAAGATAGGTGATGGGAACATTGAATAAACAAATTGGATTACAAAACACAATACATAACATGTGAAAGGTTGAAAGAACATGATATTTCAACATACATCAACACGTTAAAATACGCACTATAACTATGAAACATAAAAGCTAGTGTAGCAAACAATTGGATCGTATTCAAAAAATGGACACAATTTTCAAAAAAATAAAAACATAGAATCGAACCACATACACATTTAACATAGAAATACATTCAACATCAACATACAATATAAACATAACATTCATCACACATTTAACAAAAACATATATCAAAAACATAACATAGAATACACATTCAATAGAAACATAACATTCAACACATATTCAATAGAAACATACATCAAAAACATAACATAGAATAGACATTCAATAAACATTTAAAAACACAACACCAAACTGGGACAGTTCCTTGAAAGCTCAAGTTTCATGTTATGGAACTCACTTTAATAGCAAGACAATGGGGTATATCACCACACTTTGCCATGTACATCATAAAATTATCTACAACTAGGTATTTGCATTCATGCACCTCTTTGTGGGGTCACTGGGATGTGTACAATTGGTTTTGAGGCAACAACTGCCCACTCATTTAAACTAATTGGTACTCCTTTTGCATATGTCCACTCTAAATCAACACATTTACAAAACGATCAACCATTGCTAAACTTTGAAAACCTAGGATGGAATCAAAATGTAATGTAATGTTATCATTGGTTCTAAAATGAAAAGAGACTAGTGGCCCCTTTGAAGGTAGGGAAAAACCCATGTGTCTTCTAAGCCTTTCGTATTATGAAGGTTTTTAGCACCCCATTTTGCAATATTTGTTTATGCACCACCTAATTCCAAATGCATGAGCTCAAGCACTAGGGCAATCCAGTTGTGAACAATGAAGTATCATTTCCAGAGATATGGTTTTTCACATTGTAGCACAAATTGTAAATGGAAGTCTAACATATTGCCTCCCAATTTTCCTTTTTTTTCTATTAAATGTTTGAAATTGTCATGTTGAGGCCAAAGATGGATTCCCCTCCTTTGGTCACTCCTAAAGAATAGCACATAATCACATATATCATCCTTAGTTTTGTCATTAGCCCTAAAATAATCACACATTAGTTTTGGAATTTTGTGTTTCTTTATCATCCACATCATGTGTTTCAATTGTATGTATCAAGGTTTCTATGTTTTTGAAAGTTGGTTTTCAGTCATCTATGTTTCTAGCTGTTTTCATTTATATGTTATTGTGTGTCTTTTTCAATTTTAATGAACATGGGACTATATGTTTTAGTTTTTTCATCTTACAGTATATGTTTTTAAGTACAAGGAAAATGTGTTTTATAAACATGTAAAAACATACATCGTTCACTCAAAATTAGTTCCTATTGTTTAGAACAATGCCTAAAACAATTGGATTAATATATCTTGAATTTTTGAATAGGTCAAGCAACTTGCAAAGTACATAATTATTATTAGCTTGGTGTAGAAAATTAGGAAACAAAAAAAATGACAGATTAAAAGTTGGTTTAATTCGCAACCTATAATTTCGATTTGGCATAGCCAACAAGTTGTTGGTCATTTCATGTTGACACCTCTAGCTCCACGTAAAGGGCACAAGCATGTAAAAGTAGGCCAATTGGTGATCCTTATTCTAAAAATAAAAGTAGGTGAAAAGTAGGTTTTGAATTTTTTGAATTTTAGGCCTTTTACCAATGTTATAAATTTTGGGGTGTATTAGTCATGTTAAATAAACCATATATGGTCTTCCCTAATCTATATTATTATTTGAGTTATCTTATTTATTTACTACAAGTTTATAGTTTGTGCATTTTCAAAATGAAATTATTCAAATGATGTGTTATTAATGTTTGAGTCATCAAGCATATAGATACACATTTTTTGAAACATTTTTAAAATATAATTATTATGATATTAAGCCTTACAAACGTAATTTTTTCCTCATGTAGGTTTGGAGCGCTAAAAACCTACTTTTCAATATGAATTACAAATGCATTTTGTGTTTGTAACATGGGAAAACATGTTTTAAACATTATTTGAAGGAGCCATAAGAATGAATTTCAAAAATGAAAGGTCATGATTATACTTTATATCTATTTTGTGCAAAATGAGACAACAACAACAAATCAAGAAAAGTGAGTGAAAGTAGGTTGAAAAAAAAGTAAACATAACTTCTTAAGTTTTTAAAAACTTTTTCATGTCATGTATTACAAATGTTCGTGTAATTATATGCTAATTTTCAAAGAACATGTCCTACTTTTTAACCTCCAAAGTTGAAATTTTTATTTTTCTTCATTGATGGGATATTTTTTGGCCTACTATACCATGTTTATGCCCTAAAGTGATTCATCTTGTGCTGGCACTTCAGCTTGAATTTCAAAACTAGAAGAACTTTAAGTTGATAGGGGAGGTTTTTTTACAACATGTGTGCTCACCACTTTATTACCTACTTTCAAACCTTTCTTTATAAGAATTGGCTTTTATTCTTAGTGTCTGGTGCTTTATGTTTTTCCTTTTGAATTTTTTTCATCGCTATTACAATATCCTTTGAAATTTCCCTAAGAGTTTAGTTTCGTGTTTGAAAAGATGGGCACCTTTCTTGAATCAATGTTTCCATTATCATAGGTCCTTCATTTTTGGAGTTTAGTATTCTTTCCTCGGGGGACAATGTATTCACAATGGATTCAATGGTTGCAATCTCATTAATTCTTATATTTGACCATGTGCGTTTCATAGGTGCAATTTTTACTAAACCATAGGTATTTATGTGAATGGATGCAAAAATTTGTTCATGCTTTGAAGATTCCTACTTAAAATTGGCATTCAAGTTTTGGCTATGTATTGACACATGATGATCTTGCCCAAAAACATATCCAAAATCACTAATCCTTGCTAGTTTTTTAGTACCCCCAATAGTCACACTTGAAATGTAACTAGATTTCATAGTCACATCATCAACCATATTAACAAGCCCGATAATTGTTGTTGCCAAAACATCTATAGTTGGGCCTTTCATCAAGTCCTATTAGATGTTAGAAAGAATATTAAAACTTGCACGAGGCAAATCTTGCTTGTCATGTTCATGAGTAAGAACAAAATTTGAAACTTGTTAGCCTCCAATAGAAACATCAAGTTTTAACTCCTTGGTGTCCACACACCCACCATTTGATCCCAAAAAACCTCCATGTTCAATAAAAAATAGATTAAGATATGGCACCCCATTGACAACCTTTTCGGCATCTTTCAAAACATGTGTTGATTCAATAAAAACCTGTGCATAATGTAAACAACCTTCAGTAGGTTGTAAAACAAAATGTTTCATATGCAAATCTATTGCTTCAAACAAAAGTTCTATGTTAATGGAGCTTGGGTTTTTGGAAAATCCATCTTCATCTTCAAAACATTAATGGATGCCTCCAAGTTCAAAACTTATGCATTATATAGTATTGTTAACGACAATATTTTGACCTCAGAAACAAGGTCCGTTTATGAAACAAGATGTTTCAAATGTGAAATAAAATTTGTTTTCTCATGAAGATGTTCTTGGCATGGCACACCTCTGAAACATGGTTTATATCGTGTTTCTTTTTTGTCTCTAATACATGTTCTTGATCGATATCCAAAACATGTTTCAATTGCCCATCCAAATACTTGGTTTCTATCTTTTAAACATGTTTTTTTCCCTTTGGAAGAGGATCCTTTTGCAAACATGTTATTTGACCTTCGAACACGGTTCGTGGAATCTGAATAAGGTGTTTTTCAATCAGAACATGGTCTTGTACATCCTAAACATGGTCCTCTTAGTTGGAGTATTGTTCATTTATTAAGGATCTTGCACTGGTTCCAATACACTACTACAAAATGTGGGTGTAGTTCACCAGTCCCTGTTCACCAAACCAGTGAATTCATTGCTTCTTCACTGGTCCGCATTCACTAAAACTAGTGAATTCACTCAAAATCCAGTGAAATCATACAAGAACACCTTTTGTTATATAAATATTTTCATTAGATTACATTGATATGTTCCAACATTCATGGTTTCATCATGTTGATGAGCTTGGTCATCTCGCTACCTTTGTTCCATCAAATTAGCTCCATCATTTGTATCAATATTTGGATGGTGCATCTAGATTGCCCAAGGTCTTTGTAGGAAACCAAATGGGTCTAGCAAGGCTAGCACGTTTGATGCACCTTTATATTGTTAATTAAGCTGGAAATAAGGATGCACACCTTACTTCTATAACTTTAGACGAAGAACAAGCAATGCCACCTATGGAAAAATGTGTGTAGCATCTGTATCCGGAAGCACACCCCAATGAACATTTACCCAACTCATGTCTATGTCCTCTCAATGGCTAAGATATTTTCTGATAGTTCAAAGTGAAGATTAACCTTGCTTTTGATTTATTACTTCCCAAATGTCTTGGAAGATTACAACATCTTCACACACCATGTTTCTATTGCCCCTATTTGGACAATTTGTTTTTAAAAAATGACATCTTGGATAAGCTATCCAATGCCAACACAAACCTCTCATAGGTTGCCTCTATTTTCTCGTTGTTACTCCCTTATTGAATTTTAGTATCGCCAAATAGGAAAGTGCTCATCTTGTTTCAAAATAACTATAACTTTGCGCCAACCAAGACAATACTTTCCTTTGCTAATCTTGTTAATGGAATTTTGGTTGGCTCCTTTGAATGGGCATGCACAACTAAAATCTTTATCAAGCAAATGTTAAAAAAATACCTTCGCTAACCTAATTTCCCAAGGAATATTTGTATAGGGTGTGTAACGTCATAACAAATTATTAAAGATAAAATTTGCCTTTTCAAATGTATGTGACCAAGGACATTTAGGTTTATCATTTGTAAGAAAGGTTTCATCATTAGTGATAATATACCATAAAAGATTTTAATCCCACTTTATAACCTCAATTTTTTATTCATTGGTTATATCAAACTGTTTAATTATTTAACAACAAAGACCAACCTTTGTTGCCGGAGGTGTTCCTTGTGTTCATTATCTGTTTCAATAAACCGATGGAAACATTTTTGATAGTTGAAAAATTCGTGGAGCAACTTGGCCAATGCTTGTGTTTCACATGCTTCCAAAAGGTCCATTATTTGAGAGACTACAAACCAATCTCTTTTGTAACTTTAACCAGAATCATACCAAACATGTGAAAACATGTAAGTTCATGGACACAACCTAGGGTGACTTCTTAGCCAAAGCTCTCAACATAAGAACATAACATATTATAAAACCATATGCATTATCACTAGAAACCATGCAATTGGATTCAAGTTCCAACCTCATATTTAAATTTCATTGAGTGAAGTGGAAGGACCATGTTTCAAGTGATAGAAACATCAACAAACCATGGTTATTGAAATTTGACCATCTATCAAAGTTGAAAAGAAGAAAACGAAATATTGACATCAATGTGTACCCAACAATTCATAACAAAACATATACTTGAAACATATGACAGACTTAAAACATGAATGGAATTGAAACATAAAGTGAATAATGTGTTCGAACAAAACACACGGTACAATCATGTTTAAATGTCTTTGAATTGAAAACCATGGGCATGTTTCAATTGTTTCATACATGGTTTAACCATGTTATTATAATTTGGATTATCAATCCCAAATCAAGAAATGGAATAAAAGTGGACTTGACTCCAATGTGTATTACTTGAATGCAAGACATTTATTGAAACATGAACATGTAAACTTTGAGACATTTTGAAATTGTAAACTTGGGATTATTGAAAATAAAGGGACTTGTACATATATGCACCTAGTATTTTGAAACTTGATGAAACAACGCGAAAGAAAGCAAGAATGCACATGTTTGTTGCTTCACATGAACTCATCATACGCATAGTAGACAACAAATGGTGCACAAAGGCACCTAAATTTTCTACAAATTTGTCTTTTTTTTGCACCCTCAAGTCCCAATCAACAAGATTACATTGGAATAGATGCCAAATCCTTGGCATTTCTATTATGTTCCCAAGAAATAATGGATAATTTTCGAAACACATCATCAACCTTTTGCCAAACAATGTTTTCACAAAGCATTACCTCAAGCTTTAATTGTTTCTTCCTATCTCCAACATGTGTTTCTAATTTCTTGGAAGATGATGTTGGGGTATGTAAGTTTGGTGGATGGGTAGGAAGATTTATGACTAGAGATGCTTTTGTTTAAACTTTTATATGTTTTAATTGTTCACTATTGAAACCAACATTTGAATGCACTAATTTTACAAGGTAACATCTATTGTGGATTGAAACATATAATAACAAATGGCAATCGCCAACCATGGAAACATAAATGAAAATAATTTCCTAGTTATCAAAGCAAGGTAATTCACATGACTATTGAAACATGGAAGCCAAGTATGAATGTTTGATGACATTAATTGACAACGACAACACTTGATTTGACTTAACTTGAAACATGGTATTTCTTGGAATGGTTTTGAAACCTACCAATATGCAGCCATTGCAACCATGAAACATGTTGAAACTTGAATAAACCTCTAAAAACATAAATAGGGTGTGATATTCACCATTTTGTAGTGAATGTTATGTGTCCATCAGTTAAGGCAAAGGTTTGTGCTGTAAATTCAAAGTTGTTTTCGAAAGTTCTCTCATTGTGGTTTGGCATACAAGTTTTGTGAATCATTTTCTTACAATTCACCATAGTTTCCTTCTTTGGTGCTACATCATAGTCCAAACTCTCCAAGGGTGTGTTCTCTCCTTCTTCCGCTTTTGTTGCAAAGTCTTTCCTCCCTACAAAGCCAATGTTGAAGAAGGATGATTGTGCCTTGTTTTAGGCAATGCATTTACTTTTGTTCAATATTCCAAAATGTTCCTACCTTTTGCAAGATATGCCCTCTGTTACATTTTGTAAAGGTGGGTGTGATTTCAAGGTGAAAATATTCCCTTTGAAATCCATTGTTTTTCACACCTTTTCTTTCGATGCTCATTGATCTTCATCTTCGAGTTTATTTGTGTTTATTGTAATTTTAGCCATTCCTCGTGAATGTATGTCTCCATGAACACTATCTTATTTATCTTCACATTTTTTACTATGAGGCCCAACTTTTCCACATGTTGTTTGTTTTCCATGTTCCTTATTTTCTATCACAAGTATATAAAAATTGGACTTAGCAATGCTTATAGACAAACACAAGTCTAACACATCTACTAGCACAAACCTTACAATGATAATGGAATAATGCATGTTAAACCCTAAAATAAACTCCAATTTGTTGCAACAACATCGATCATAACTTTGTGTACACTTTGCAAGAAAGATGCCAACGTGCTTCAAGAATCAAAGTCACATGCACTTTGTAAAAAAAAATGCCAAAGTGCTTCAAGCTCCTTTCTAAAGCTTGAAACTAAACCCTAACCAAAACATGGAACGAGGTGCGCATTCATTAAAACGTTTCACATCCAGTTGTCCTAGTTCAACTTAATTCCTACCTACTCTAAAGTCTAATTTTTTACTTTATTTTATGGATTGGCTTGATAGATCAATCAACTAATAATTATATGATAGCGGCAGGGATGTGGGGAAAATGTTAAAGTGAAATGCCATGGGACGTAAGGGGGCTAGAAGGGTAGGATGGTGATTGGGGGGGGCACGGATGACATGGGTGGGTCCCCCTTGAAACATGGCAATTGAAACTTGCCATGTTTCAAGTGTCATTTGCCCGCGCACGGAAACCTCTGTCGGGCTGCTTTGGAACCTTTGAGACATTTACAACCCATTGTTTAAATAATGTCATGGGGAATCATGGCTAATAATGGGAAATTTGAACACTTTTTGGCTCATTGTTTGGCCCCAAGTTATTAATAGAATATTATTCATTTGGGGGCCAATGAGTTCATCATGTGTAAAGTCATTAACGTCAAATAGTAGGGACCGAGGTTTCAACCCTTCATATGCTTTCACTTTTTCTTTTTTGGAATCAATTTTTTTCTCATCTTTGTTTCCTTTGTCAAGTTAAACCTTAAAAATCAAACCATTGTGCATGAACATAGACATAAGATTCTTGTACCTCTTGTGTTTTTCATAGCAATTCAACATGTTATTATTTTAGTCGTGGGATGGCAAAACTTGCACTTCATCAATCTTATAATACAATGATGGTGATGATTGTTTTCATTATGGAAACAAATGGAGCAACAAGAGAGAAGTTTTATGGAGATATGAGTAAGCAAGTGGTTTTATGGAAAAGTTAATTTTTGGACAACTTTTTCACAAAGTTGTTCAAGCAACAAACATGGTTAATCCTATTAACTTTTCATTATTGTGTAGTTTAAGACAAATGAGAAAAGTGCACTATCCATGGAAATAACTTTGACATGAAATTGGCACAAGAAGTTGAACAAACAATGCAAAAAGAAGTCAATTTGAAACACAAGGACATGTTTCAAGTGACAAAACAAGCTATCAAAAGAATGCATTGATTACAACACCTTGAAAACATTACTCAAGTAGAAGAAAAGGAAGATGAAAACATGTGAAGATAATTGAAAAAGATGAGAAAATTGAAGGGACATTAAAATCAAAGAAAGACAAAGAAATCAAAATTAAAATAATGTTGATAAAATCACACAAGCTCATGAATTGTTAGCTAACACATTTTATGAAGCAAAATTGAAGCAAATAGGTAAAATATTTTTACCAAATACACCATTTAATTCAAAATTAGAATAGGTTCATAAACCTACAACTTATTTATGACTCAATCCATTTGATGATCAACTCTTTCCAATAGAACATTGGTTTTTTCAAAATTCTTCACCATAATAGTTTTCCACCATGTTGGTGAACATGACAAATGTTTGTTCATGAAAATTCTTCTTATTTCTTTTAGTTGTAGATTATGCAATTGCTTTGAAGTTAGTTGTTTTTCCAACAATTCAATGTTGTTTTCAAATTGAGACAAATATGTGTCATTAGCGGATGTGCTGACATGTTTCATTACGGTACCTACTTGATGCCACCATTGATCAATGGATTCATAGAGCTTGCATTTCATGTTTTTCCTCCCTTGAAATGCCATTTGCTAATTTGTTAGTCTTGTATTACTTGAACAACAAATTCAACTTTTTCTTGTATACTTCAATTGTTTTTGTAAATCCAAAAATTGTTGCCACCATATAAGCATGCAATTTTAACCATGCATTTACCCTTGGACATTAAAATTGATTGTTAGAAATGTTAATTTATGGGTCTTATGTTGTTTGGAAGTCACAAATGATAGTTTGTGGGTTAATTTAGAATTTATTATGGTGCAAATGTAACATTTTATAAGAAATTTCAGCATTAGAAATTGTACCAAAAGTAAAGAAATCATTTTATCACATGAATGGAATGGCTTGGTGGTACGCTCCCTTTCTCCCCATCAATGGATGTGAGTTCAAACCCCATGGTTTGAAACCCAAAGGAAAATGATGAAAGCAAAGGATGGGAAAAGGAACCGAAAGGTTGATGACCTTTTAAAGACTTAATTGGCTTTAATTTGAATTTAAGTTTTTGTTTTTGCTTCTAAATTTCAAGTGAACATGAACTTAAACATAGTCGTGCCCGAAGGACATTGTGAAGTCCTCCGATTTCTTTAAACCAAGAGAGACACACACAAAGGCGCAAAACAACTAATTTTATTTTTATTTTATATATAAGCGTATTGGAGGCTTGAGGCGCCCCTGCAGGTCCTGTGCATGCTGCTTAGGCTGGTTTGGCCCAGCGGTTATCAGGTTGCTTCCTTGGGGGGTCCCTCAAACCCAAACATCCAAAGATCTGCCCTCTGATGTAGACACTTGTCTAGCCATGGTTCTGAACCTTTGAACAAACTCAAATAACCGCCTCCAACCGTCGTCGTCTACCCGGCTCTCATGAAATATGGCGGCTTTTTATCTATTTTGTTAGCCATGTTTCTCCCCCCTAGAAAAAGGAACCGGAGGTTATAATCACGGTAAGATACCCACCCAGCCCGGGTGTGTATTTATAAATACCCCCTCGTTTCTGTCAGCTACGTCGATTGGTCGAAATAAACTATGTTTTCCATCTGGGTATGTTTTTCAAACCCAAAGAATAGGTAGGGGTTGTAGAATCGGTCTTTGCATTGGGGGGTCCCTTAGACCTAAACATCCAAAGATCCGGCCTCTGATGTAGACACCAGTCTAACCATGGTTTCGAACCTTTGAACAAACTCAAATAACCGCCTCCAACAGCCGTCGTTTACCCGACTCTCACAAAATCCGACGGCTTTTTATTTCTTTTGTGTGGCGATTTTTCCTTTTCCAAAAAAAATCAAAATATTTATTTTGTTAGCCATGTTTCTCCCCCCCATAAAAAGAAACCAAAGGTTATTATATCTTACCCGCCCAGCCCGGGTGTGTATCTATAAATACCCCTTCGTTTCTGTTAGCTACGTCGATTGGTCAAAATAAACTATGTTTTCCATCTGGGTATGTTTTCCAAACCTAGAGAATAGGTAGGGGTTGCAGAATCGGCCTCGCAAAGACTATTAATGGGTCAGAATGTCATGTCACATACAGACTAAGTGAATTAATATATTAAACTAGTGGGTACCTGTGACCTTCGGACACTGTGAAGTCCCCCGGTTTCTTTAAACCAAGAAAGACACACACAAAAGCGTAAAATAGTTATTTTTATTTTTATTTTATTTTTTTTGTGACGAAAATCCGTTGAAAAGTCCCCCATGAAAACATACATGGTGAAACGAACATTTTGGAAAATTTCCACAAAAAGAATTAAATCGCCACATTTCTAGGAGGGGAAAAAAAAGAGTTTTAAAATCGCCCCATTTTGAGGAGGAAAAAATAGGTTTTTTGCCTAGTTATAAGTGTAAGATCTTTCTCCTTCTTTCTTAAGGAGCTTGTAGAATAAACCTCCCTTTCCGGTTCTTTAACCCGTCAAACCTCCTTGCCCGGTCCTTCACATTTCCCACTCCGGTTCTTTAACCCATTGATCCCCCCCGCTCGATCCTTCACATTTCCCACTTCGGTTCTTTAACCCGTCGATCCCCCCCTGTCCGGTCCTTCACATTTCCCACTCGAGTTCTTTAACCGTTCGGTTCTGGTTCTTGAAAACCCAACAGGAACAAAAGAACCGTTGGTTCCTTTCATTTCAACAACCTTGTTGAACTGATGGTTTTCATGGAAGAACTGCCACTTCGTTGGCCGGTTCTTTGACTTCTAGAGCCCCTGATCAAAACTTGATCTCCCCGGCTTGCCCTTCTCCCGTGCCCAGCCAGCTCGTGCTGGCCCACTCAAAAATCTTCATTCAGTCAGTCACCGTCCTACCTACAGCGTTGAGCTCGCGGGAACACAAAACCCTCTTCTCAAGCCCTGTCACTGACTGACAGACCAAATGAATTAATATATAGGATTGTAAGGACTAGAATCTTACCTTTTCTTTGCATTTTTGACAAATTCCAATTCCATTTCCCTACAAAGAGCAATTAAGGCCTTCATATCCCAATCCTTCCTATTTTCTTATTATTATTTTCATTTCCATTCGTGTCACCTTCTTCAACCTTCACCTTTTTTTTTGGATGCAACCTTTTTTATAGGTTGTTTTGTTTTGGGTTTGAATGGTACCACAACTTGAGCATCTTCCTTTTGGGTGTCTTGAAAATTGAGAAACTCCTATTAATTGATTGAAGTTCTTGGGCACAAATTTCTCTACTTTCTCCAAACCCTCCTTACTTGGAAAAATATAATTTGAAGTCAAGATGGGCATATTAGCTCTTGTAGGTATAGGCATTTGAAGAGGCAAATTGAAGGGTTGAAATGAATGAGAACCTACATTCGACACACCTTTTTCAAGTTTTTTTTGTGTTCAAATGGTGCCACAATTTGAACGTCTTTTCTTTTGGTTGTTTTGAAAATTGGGAAATTCCTCATTGATTGAAGCTCTTAGGCACAATTCTCTCTATTTTTTCCAAACTTTGCTTATTTGAAAAAATATAATTTGAAGTCAAGATAGGCATACTAGCTTTTGTAGCTAGAAGCATTTGTAAAAACAAACTGAAAGGCTAAAATGAATGGAAACCTTATTTGACACACCCTTTTCATGTAGCACTTCAACATCTTCCATATTCCAAGTAGAAAACATAAAAACTCCTTCCTTCCATCATTCACAAACAAGCACAAAAACTCAACAAAAAGAGAGAAAAATGAAAAGAGATGAAGTGAAGAAGAAGGAAAAAAAAAAGGTTTGGTTTAAGATTTGATCCTACAATGTGAATTTCATTAGAACAAAAAATATTTTATTGCAGCAACATTGGGGCCCCAAGGATTGCAAATTGGCTCCCCAACTTGAAAAGTATCCTTTCTCTGCCTTGGGGCCAAGTTACGGCAATAAAGTGATGGACTAAAAAAATTGTTTCTTTTTCAGCCTTAACTCCTATAGTAAAGCCCTTAGGGCTGATGCCGGTGATTGCACCAATAGGAATGCTCGATTTGAGTTCAACCTTGGCCTTGACTCCTAATGTTAAAGTGAGCCTAAGTAGTAAGAGGTGGGGAATGAGTGAAAAGATACAGGGGGAAGGGAAAAGAAATGTAATGGCATTGAAGTGGGGAGTCAATGACAGGCGCCTAAAGAGATAAAGAAAGATAAAGATTGAGAAAGGAAAAAGGAATATGACTGAAAACAAAAGAGATGAGGAAGACTTGAGTAAAAGAAAAAGAGGGGAGTGCTCCCCCCTTCTTTCCTACTGACGCACTCTGTGGCTGGACATGAGAGAAGAAGTGTGCGGTTTGATCGCAGAGGTTTACTAGTTTGGATGGTTTTGTTGGTCCTCAGATGCTTGCAAATTTCCCACTCTCAATTTTGTATCAACTGTTTGATGTTAGAGCAGTTTTTTCCATCCTGTTGTTTTTTATTATTATTTTCATTAATTTTTCAGGTTTTTTTCTTGTTTTTGTTTTGGATTTTTCTGTGAAATGTTATGCACAATCCGATTCTTCTCTCCTCTTCTCTGTACTCAAGGGTGAAAAGTTGATGAAGATCATGATGATATTGATGATGAGCTTTACATCTTTTGTTTTGCAGCTTGAGGATTAGCAATGTCCAGCTTTTGGAGGATGAAAAGCTTTCCTCCCTGATCTGAATTGTTGGAACAAAGACTTCCCTCCTCTCTGTAGTCTTGCATCCTCTCTGGAGAACATTCTCATCTCAGAGTATACCAATTGAGAGTTGTTACATGCAGAGTTTCAAGGTTCCTAGTCCACAAAACTTCACTTTGTGCGGTGGGGGAGGATGAAGTAGCTTCATCACTTGGAGGCTATATCTGAGGGACCAGGGACTTTCCAGAGAGACCAGGAGCAAGAAAACAACTAGCAAAGATGGGCTGTTAGGGGTATTATAAAGACAGCAATGCCAGAGTTCCAGAGTACAGTGAGGACTTTCTGGAACTGCTCTTCTTCATGAAAGGAGGAGCTGGGGGGAAGAGATTCTCAGTAGTGTTGAACTTAATTCTGTAACTGCATTTTGGGATAAAGTTGATCCTCTCTAGCTATACAACCTGATTACTTCAGAGAACAAATGCCTTCAGGTTAAAACCTCCATCTGGATGGTTTTCAATTTGACGTTACAAGGTTCAGAGTTTGATCAGCAACAGAATCAAAACCTCCAACTGCATGGATTTCAATTTCACACTCTGAGTTTTGGAGTTGAGTAACAACAGCACGGTGCACTTCATATGCAGGGAGGGTACAGTATCCAACCAAGATTAATTGGTTGGGGTTCTGTACCAGATTTTGACACTTCAAATCTCTTTAGCAAGCCAAACACTCACCAGAAACATAACTGGGAGGCAGCAATTGCACTGCTCATGTCAATCACTTTGCACAGGGGGAAAAAAAGGGAATCCAATCCCTGAGTCCCAACTCCATACATCTACATATTTTACACACTCAAAAGGCTAATTTTAAGAGCTAGAATTATAGTCAACAGCCACCCGTAGCAGGTTCAATAGAGCTCAGAAGACCGTTGTTCCGTAACTGTGAGCAGTGCTCTTCTGCATCATTTTGAGGACAAATGATGACCACTGCAAGTCCATTCACATGTGCCTCTTGCATCACATTCACTGCAATGTCCACTGTCATGCCTGGAATCACCTTCATCAAAACTTGCACAACATATTCCCGCTTGTTGAAGTTGTCATTGTGTAGCATTACCCTATATGGTGGTGACAACTTCTTTTTCCTCCTGCAAAGCACTCATCAACAAAGAGAATTACAGCCCAAACAATAATATACATGGTCATAAGGGTGCCTCTGAAGCATCCTCTAACCACAGAAAACAATATGAACTTTGAAGCGATCACTGAATCAAGTACTGATTCTCACTTCTAGTGAAATTGATGGGCAGGGTTCAGAATCATCATCCACAAAACCAAGGATATGCAGTCAACTGCCACCAACAAATTTTCATTTATGAACACTAGGGTTGTAGTTGAGGCCACAAAATATGCGTGGTAAAACAGGTCTCTCTCATAGTCAAATTGGGAGTTATGAAGGTGACATACTTTATGTCAAATTCACTTTCCCGACCAGGAGTAGGCTTGTCAAGAGTGGGTCGGTCGAGAACCCCACCTTGACCTGGCAATGTGGCAGCTCCTTGTATTGTAAAGCCTCCAGGCCCTCCTCTCCTCTGGCAGCTCCGTGCTTTCTCTGCACCTGCATTGGTACACCACACTCTCCACTGGACAAACTTAGCTCCACTTTAAACAATGAAATGACATATTTCAACTGTTTTGTTCAAAGAGAACCAACAATAGATGATGAGCACAAATCTAATTGCCTGTAAGGGTTTCACAATTGGAGAAACGTAATTAGGAGCATGTTGTTTACCTTTCAGGCTTGTGCCACAGGTTGAGACTGGGATGGTCAGAAAAAGTTGAAGGCAAGTTGCCATTTCCCTCCTCAGAATCAAAAGCCCTAAAAGCTTCTCCTCCCCCCACCCCGTCCCCCCTCCAACAAGTCTGGAGCGGTTGACAAGATGCAAAAGACCATTTCAGCAAATGAAGTCTTCTACTGAAATGATGTACTTTACAACAGCATAAAAAAAGAAAACTGTCGGAAAATACCATCAAATTGTGTGATCGCACATTCTATCCAAGCCTAACGGTGGTGTAAAGGCGGCAAGAAATTCACAAACTATGACAAGAAGCTTCAAGCCGACATAGATTTGCCATAGAACAGGAGGACGTGAAAAAGGTCCAAAAAAATTGCCGCGAACTAGATTCCACCGATCAGCTTTGAGGATCGCACTGAGCACAGATGGTTTTGAGTCGATTACCGCATATCCGAATAGAAGAATTCATTTCGCTCAATAACAAACCATACAAGCAAGTGAGGAAATCCCAAGAAGCTCACCTAGTAGAAACCCTCTCCAATTCCAGCTCCTCCTCGCGTCTTTAGGTTTGAGATCAGCAGCACCAATTTTTTTTATAGAAATAATCGCTTCTTCGAATTCGAACAGTCAATGAGTATAGCACCTGATCTGGAAATACGGGGTCAACAGATTTTGTGGAAGAATTTTTGAAAGACTTTATTGTCGTCAAGCTTTTTGGGAAGCGCGCAAATAGAGAAGCACCAACGTTTCTCGACTTGGGTCCTTGAGCGTTTCGTGGTTCAGGGGAGGCGACGACAATTCCAAAGGGTTGATATGTCTGGAATTGTCATATGCTACGTGGACTTGCCTGTTCCTCATACTACTGAAAATTAACTTCAAAAAATCCCTCTTTGTTTTCATTTCTTCCTTAATTTTTATTTTTTTTTCTATTTTTCCATTTTTTTGGCCCTTATGTGCCTCAAACTTTTCAATGTCTAATAATTGATCCCATTTGATGTACCAAATGAGGGTCTCAAAAATTCAAAAATATAAGCAAATTATTTTTGTATTGCCTCCAAAGCTCTCTAGTGACATAGTATGGGCAATTTTGTAAACCGATAGGAACACAATATTATTAAGTTTATGGGACAGGCAAGTATGTCTATACTATCTCACTTCCAAATTCTCAAGCTTTAAGGTCTTTGGTTTGAACCTAATAGTTGAAATCTTACAAGTTCCTTATTTTTTTCAAAAATTTGACACAAGTAATAAATAATATTTTTTAAAAAATTAGCAAAAAGAGAAATAATTTAATTTATGCCGAAATTGTTCAGGTATTACGACAGTATGGGTAACTTTCTAAAGCAAAAAAAAAACTTACCCTCATTTTTTTTTTAGTGTAGCTGGAGAGCACCTTACCTAACATAAAAAGTTGTTGAGGTTTTAAAAACATTTGGGGCTTTTTGCACTATTTCACATTACTAGTGATGATGATTAAATTATTTTGTATGAATATAATGATTTTGCTATAATCAATTTTGATTTTTCAAGAGATTTTTTTTGTAAATTTTATTGTATGTCATTTTATTTCATTAATATTTTTTTACATTCTTGGTTTGGTAATCAAAATGTCAATAAAAGTCCAATTCATTAAAGAAATCCACAAAAAATACAATAATAATAATAATAATAATAAATGATGAAAACATATAAGAAAAAAAACAAACAAAACATTGAAAAATGCAACAAAATAAAATAAAATAAAATCTATGACAAATTATAATCTGGAATGACTCTGAAATTATTATAATGACTATCACCGAAATACACACCATGTATAAACCCCAAACCCTAAACCTACCACATCTCATAAGGAAAAAACTTTGAAAAAAGATGCAAGCAATTTTTACGTTGTGTAAAGCCTTTGGGGGCAGGCTTTATGAGAATTATGCCCATGTTCGGCTCCCCCTTGTGGGGCACTTATGCCCATAAAGCCCAAGCCCCTTGGCCTTTACCCTTATACTTTTTGTGTGTTGGTACAAATTCAGCTCTAGGTTGGAATGTTGGGCAACTGATTTAATCATGCCTCTATATCATTTTATTTTTTGGATTGTCATTTGCCCTTTCATATCACAAGGTTTCATATCATTATGAAATGTAAAAAAACAATCCATATAACTAATTTAAAAAATGAAACTTGTTTGATAAACATACAAATAATTAGCTTCAATTTCTTTAAATCTCATTTTAAGAAGATTCTTAAAAAATTTGATTTGAAAGATTATGCAAGAATTGATTAAAATAAAAACACATCAATTTCGAAATAAATTATATATACATATATATATATGAGATATAAGTGTTTTTAATTAATTTGATGTTGTTTTAGAAACTTCAATAAGGCTTTGATGAAGATTTAATAACAAAAATTGTAATGAAATTAATTTTTAATTGATTAATTTGTTTATATTGTTGTTGCCTTTTATGTTATAATTTTTTTAATTATTGCTCTCAGATATCTATGATTTTATGTTTTACCAAGCTCGTATCGGGGCAAACACAACTAGTTTGTGGCTTGAGGGTGTTTGGAGGGATTTTGGAGGGGGTAACGTTTTGGGTAGATTTGGGGCTGTTTGAAGACTAAATTGGGCTATAAAATAAGGCTGAATTGGGGGGTCTTTTTGAGGTAAAAACCTTGGGAACTGTTTAAGGGGGAATTTGAAAGTGCAGATAAGGGGGTTTGGTTGTGAAAAATTAGGGCAGATTTGGGAACATCATGGGGCTGAATTCAAGGGTTGCAAAGAAGCAATATTTCAAGGTGGTACATACAATTGCAAAAACTCTAAGCATGAAACCACATGGCAATGGATAAAATTGGTTATGATCCATTGGAATTAGAAACTTATTAGAGTGGTTTAAAAATTGGAAATAGACTATTTTGCATAGCTTTCGACATTATCAAACCTTTGTAATTTATATATATATCCTTTGGAACAATAGTTTTGATTTTTCACATTGAAATTTTTGATGTTTTGGATTTTGGAACCAAAACCGAATGCAGAACCAAAGGGTTCGACATTAGTAGAACCAATAATTGAAATCAACCTAACTTGGAATTGAAAATATATTATTTTCTATGGCTTTTGACATTATCAAAACTTTGTTATATATATATTATTTATTTATTTATTATATTTTCTTTAGGAATAAAATTTTGGATTTTCCACATTGAATTTTAATTTTTTTAATGTTTTGGAATTTGGAACCAAAACCAAATGAAATCCAGTACTAACGGTTTCAACATCAGAAGAACTAAAAATTGGATCTGGCTTTTAAATTAAAAACTCAAATCCATAACCACATCCCATTTGTTTTGAAAAAAATAAATGGAGCCCACACCGGACAGAGTCCCTTGAAAAGTTTAGGAACTAGAATGGGGGGGGGGGTTTCTTCCTAGAACCTAGGGACCACACACCCAATTTACACTAGAAAATTACTACCATAGTACATGAACGGTTTTGGCACAAATTAAATTATTATATATTTTGCTGAATTTTGGAAAAAAAATATTTATTACCTGTGCCTAAATTTTAATAATTATTATAAAACTAAAATTTGAAATAGAAACCTGCCAATCCTTGAATTTAAGTATGTGACAGTTTAGGCACAGTTAGAGTGTCCCACAAATACAGCAAAATTATGTTTATTATATTTTATAAACATTATTTGCTGAAATTTTCAAATTTTAAAAATCAAATTGGTTAAGTGAAGATTTGAGAAGAGGGTCTTTGAAAGGTAATCACATCAAATTAAATCTTATAGAAGGAATATTTAATCTACAACACACGACCATCAAGTGACAAATGCAATTTGCAAAAACTAATCATTGTAATTATGACAACACCATTAAACTTCAGCAATCACTCATGTATTGTAAGCATTTCATTTATTTTTCCTTTTTCCAAGCAAGATTGATTTCGTGATAAGGACAAAAATTCAAGGTCATTTTTTTGAAACAAACATGCGCACTATTAAAGTCGGTTGATTAATTTATGTATTGCATAATTTATTATTCATAAAAGATAATGTAGAAAAAACAATATTCATTTCCCATGCTTTCAATCACTTGGGCAACAACAATTTATGCTACTTTTTTATACTTCAAGATTTTGATAGTGAAAAAATTAGGATGAGGATATATTCTACCAAAACTTAATGGTAAGATTTATGTTGCATGATTTTTTCAAAGTAACTTTTGCATTATTTTTCATGCTGACCTTGAAAAGACTATTTTGCATATCCAAGTGTTGTGGATTTAACAAAGGTAGTACTTATTACCTCATTCATTATCTTTCAAATGCCGTATGCAAACTCAAGTACCTCCAAGTGTTTGGAGAACAATGTTTTAGCCTCTTCTTGAACCTAGTACTAAATTCCCAAGGCATCCACTACCATTTGGGCAAGGAACATGGCTTCCAATTCATCCACAAAATGCCACAACACTAGTGTAACATTGTTGTTTCACCGAAAAGATCACAATTGAAAACACTTGCCTAGTCACCTTAACTTGGGCAATAGTGATCATATCATGATGTCTAGTCCAAATGTGTTGCCCAAAACATTCAAAAACCATGTGGTCAATCATTGTGGATAGTTTTGTGATCCATTTCAAAACAATGTTTCTAGGCCTCCACTCCACCAATGGGGCGAAGGTATGGAACACCAGGGTCTTGAAAGATGTGGATGGGTTGGAATACAAATTGTAGACATCCTTCTAGTAGATTTTCATTACAACAATAAAATCATACACACATACATCCCATAATTGACTAAATTTGATAACGTTATGCATTGCTTCCAACAAGTGATTTAAGTTTCGATAACCTTTACCTTTTTTGGCACGTCAAACACCATCTAGATTAGTAATGTACAATATTCCTCCATCACTCGTTTCACTCGAGAAAGCATATTGATCCACCTAGTGTGCACATTTATCAAAATTTTATTCCCCTTTGTTTCCATCACTTTTGTTAACTTTTGAAATTTGAGTTGCCATTTAAGGCTTTGAATGAAATATGTATATAATTGTTGTAGTAAACCTTTTAACCTCAACATTAGGGATAAGTGGTTTTGGGTTTGCATCGCCAAATTTGTGCAATGCACCCCCATCATGAGTAGTTCCAATGTTTTTTGAGTTTGCATTATCACCCAACTACAAATGCTTGAAAACAATAACCCCATTATCTCCAAATGAAACTAGTTTCTTAATCATGTATTTTTTGCTCAATGCACCCTTAATGATCAATAGTTTAGTGATGAATTAAACCATATTGTGTAAGTGCAAACAATAAAACAACAATTTAGATACCATTTTCCAATTTTGAACCACATAAACATGGACACTAGCTCAAAATTGGTTGTTTAAAGTTGTGACTCATCACAATTAAAATTGACATAGTTGAAAAAATTCACAATCACTTTAGTCTAACATCTAAGACCATATGGTGCAAATGTTCAACCATTGACTACCCCAATGTGTCATTCAATTTTTTTTTAGGGTTTAAAAAAAAAAAGTTGTTTAAACAAACATTTTAATTAGACCTTCAAAGTCTGCCATTGACCTTCTTTCCATTAGCAAATCATTAAGAAAAAATGGCCATGTTTAACCAACATGGTTACAACTACATGCAACTACAATTTATTTAATATTTAAATAAATTAATGATCTTTACCAAATAAATTGACTTGCCTATTCATTTGGTGAACAATTGAAAGGGACCCTCAATTGGGGGGTCACTTTAAAATATTCCTAACGTCAAAACATTTAACAATTGACCTATAGTTGAAGGTCAATTAAAGATGTGATATCATCAAACGCCATGTTTCGTCAATGTTTAAAGCCATCGTCACAAGTTGATAATCTAAATATTTTAGCAATTTGAATTTAACATTGGATGAAAAATTGAAATGTCGATGGATGAAACATTGTGCATATTTGCAATTATTGCCCAACTTCAATGTAATCCTTTAATGGGCTTTGGTTTAGGAGTGTTTTTTTTTCTTTTTTTTCAATAAATTTTGTGATATCAAAAATATAATGAATGTTTCAAAAAAAAAAAGGGAAAATTAGTCAAATAATTTAGATGAAAAGAATGATATTTTCCAAACAAATCCTAATTTTTTTCATAGAAAAAAAAATTGTTGAAAATCCAATAAGGGTTGAACCTTTATAATAAAATAAACCTTTAAAAAAGTAAAGTTCTAATTTTTTTGCTTGATAAAGCTAATACATTAATCCATTGTAGATTCATTTGTTGGAAAGAAATTGAAAAAGATGTGTCACGTTGAATGGCCTAAGTTTATGCCCAAGTACCATGTGGCCTATGTAGTCTAGGTTGAGGTGTCACATGGTCTAACTATAGGTTTAACCTAGGTGCAAATTAACCTAACTTAAGCATCACAAAAGTTACCAAGGTTTAAGAATAAAATAAATGGCTTAAATTAAAGGTTAATTTAAAAGTCACATGGTATGGCCTAAGTTGGGGCCTAACATAAGTACCATGTGCCATATGGGATATAAACATAGGTGACACCTTACTTAATTGTAGGCCTTAGCTAGGTGCCATATAGGCTATGTTAATTAATAGGTGGTAAGTTAGGCTACTTGTAGGCAATTAAATAGTAGTTAAGTAAGTAATAAGTATTAAGTAAGTAGTTGTTAGTAGATAGTAAATAATAGTTATGACTAGTTAAGTTGCAACTAGGTTACAACTAAAATGTTTATTTCATATTGTTTGTATTTCATTTCAAGTTTATAAATTATATAAGGAGGTGCATTAGAAATGTTGAAGAAACTCAAAAAATATGAAAATAGAATAACCAAATACTTTTACCTTAAAAAGTTAAACCCAAAATTAAATATATATTTTTTAGCTAGGTGCCATGTGCTTAGGGTCTAGGCATAACCTAGGGGCCACATAGGTTATTGAAGTTAATCTAGGTGCAACACATTTTTATCTAGGTGTTAAGTGATTTGGCCTAGCTTTATATCTATATGGTTTAGCCTAGGTGCCATGTGCCCTAACGTAGGTGTGACATGGCTTAACCTATGTTAAGTGGCTTATGTTTGAATGTCACATGGTTTAATTTAAGCTAGGTGGTTTATGTTTAAATGCCATGTGGTTTAACTTAATTCAAAGTGATTTAACCTAAATGTCACATGGCTTAATTTATGTATATGGATGTGCCACATGTCATTGAACTACTAACTAAACCTGCTACCAATTTAGTTGCAACACAATCGAACTTACAACTTGAGATGTGATGATGTCATGCAATGTTAATAGATGAAATTCATCCATGAATGGGTTACATTTGAAAACAACCCTTCATTATAATGGTAAGTGTTTGTTACAACTATACTAACTTAAAATGATTATTATATTTATGTTGATACATGGCCAACGTTTGCTTCTAAAATGTCATTTTAGACTTTGTAGTTGTTGCTTTTAGTGGTTCATATTTGTAAATAATGTATTTCAATTGCAAACAATATTTTTCAACTGGGTTTGTTGTTTTCCACTACAATTGTAGTTAAAGAAGAGCTGAAAATGTAGTTACAAAAGGGGGGGTTCCTTTTAGTGAATGCAAAACATATGTCGATTGGATTAACTTTTGCTTGTCATCATTCCCATCTTATTTTGTCACAAAATGAAATACACTCTCTTTGGCCATGTTTGCAAGGATAACCTTATTCTCAACATGTTGGGAATCTTTAAAAAAGTAAAACTTCCATGTTTGAATGTCAAGCTTGGCAACTTTTGCCTTCCTTTTACTAATGTGCTTGGAAAGGTTGTCAAGCTTTGGAACAAACAACTTATCCTTGTATTCAAACTTTGAACACACCTCATATCTCACAACATGCATTAAACCATCTCCAATAATAGATTTAACTCATGTGTTCATAAGTCTTAAAACTTATGATGCACATTATGTTGGGCTTGTTTTCATTTTTCATTTTCAATGGTGGATTTTATAGTTGGATCTATAGGTGTTGGTGCACTATTGTTAAAGGATGCAATGCAATTTGGTAGAAAAGCTAAAGTTTCATTCGTAAACAATTGGGGCTCTTACGATAGAACATTGCAACTTAAAAAATACCTATTAATTTCAAGTGTCTTCAATGGAGGCATTGTGAGCTTGATCGGTGATCAAACTCCACACTCCAAAGTGCACACCAAAATCTAAAGCAAAGAACTCAATAATCAATAACAAGAAAAGGATGTGTGATGTGACATTTGACAATCCATACAAGAGTTCAATGATGAATATCAATGGCAACAAGGAAATTAAAACTTAATACAATTCCAAGTACCAAGGAATCTAGATGTCAAACATGAAACAAAATAGAAGAAATCAAAAATTAAATTTAAAAAAAAACTATACAACCTTTAAATCCACTTCATAGCTTGACAACAACAAGAATAAGAAGGGGATTGGGATTTGGGAATGAGGATGTGGCATGTGTGGTTGACATAAGAAGTCAATGACAACACAATATGTCACCACAAGTCTTGAAAATCAATATGTGCAATCAACCCATGAAGTCGATGATAGCAAGATTTTAATGCAAACACAAAGTGAACAATGACTAACACAAGGAAATCCGAGATTGCAACGTAAAATAAAATCCAAGTTCAAAAGCACAAAATAAAATGTGAAATGGAAGAGTGAAAACCCAAAACATGAGGTGAACAACAATACCTCAACAACCTATCACTAGAGCCTCAATCCTTGACTTGCTTACATTGTTGCAATGTCTTGGTTCTACAACAACAAGGTACAATTAAAGGGGCAAACAAATACACAACTTGTTGATGAACTATTTGTAGATGGTGACAATTGAAGTTGGTGGTGTGTGATGAAAAATGAGGTTAAAGAAGATGTCAAAAAGATCCACCAAAGTCATGAATTGAAGACCGCATGACAAGAGGGAATGGGTCATTAAAGGCAATACAATGGCAGGCTATGAACATTGCAAGCTATTTGTACTTTTATGACATAACTAGTACTAGCTAAGGAAGAGTGCTCAAAATCCCTTGTTTAGTTTGAAAAAAAAGAAAATTTGCCCCCCAAAATATTATTGTTACATGATGGTCCTCTAATAGACCCATCAAAAAACCCATCCATGTATTTCAATGTGAAATTGTGCAAGCTTCCCGGTTTCCATCCAAAAGCCAAACTTTGCACAGATTGAAAAAGACCAAAAGATCCAATAAAGATATGCGGTTATACGTACATGTAACGGTTATAGGTAGATATAGCCCGTTGGACCGTGGTATTACGCACACCTAACTGGAAAATGCGCAGTCGTGTGAGGTCTCGAGTTCGAACCCCGCGTGCGACAAAAACTTTCTCTTGCAGTGGTCGCTCTTCGTCGCCCGCGAGACAGCGAAGAGAGAGAGAGAGAGAGAGAGAGAGAGAGAGTGTGTGTGTGTGTGTGTGTGCGCGCGCACTTTGTGTGTTGTTGCGGCACGAACTGCGGCGATGGAGAAGGAATGGCCATGTCTCCAAGTGTGCCACATGTTGCATCTGTGCTCTTTTTAGCCTGTTTTTTCCTGGCACTTGCTAATCCTGACAATCCAACCTTTTTGTCCCCGGCTGCTTTTCCCTCTTCCCTTTTGTTTTGGTCCCCGACGACAATACCCCTCGTGCGTGCGTCCGTGCGTGCGGGGGAGAGGACGGGCGCGCAGGCAGGCAGGCGCAAGGAACGCTGTACCCTTCCCCTGTCCATTTTGGTGCTTTGCTGCAAAACTGTTATGTCTCAGATCGTTGTGATTTTCGCGGTTTCCTTCAGATATGGAAAAGTGGACGAGAGAGAGAGAGAGAGAGAGAGAGAGAGAGAGAGATATGCGAGGATATGTGAGGGAGAGAGAGGGGCAGCGTTTATAGCAAGATATTAGCAAAGAAGAGTAAAAATTCGGTGATGCCGTGAAGTAGATGGATATTGAAACAAGAGAAGAGGAGGGATGGCAGTTGTAACGAGATATGTAATACGGAAAGAAAGTCGTCAATTTTGATTTCGAGAACATCGCAAAAGAAGAAAAAGAAGAAGAGATTGAAAAGAGGGAGAGAAATGTAAGAAAGAGAGGAAGAAGAGAAGAAGGGTTTTTGGTGTGGAGAGAGAGGATTAGGGATGGGGAGGAGAGAGAGGAGGTGATACAGAAGGGGGTTTCAGGGGAAGAAGAATGGATGAGAAGAAGGGTGGGCAGTGGTATTGGCAATGCCGACTATGGTGGCCACAGCATCTCACCGCTGCTCACCCCGAACAAGCAATGGCACTACTGGGGTGGGCGTCTTTATCGTCAGCATCCAGCAGCCTCGACCTCGTCATCGCTGCGGCTTGCCCCTTCCCTTCTTGGGGATCATTTCAGGTTTTTTTTTTTTTTTTCTCTCCCGATTCTTTCTCGTGTACCTTGTGCCGCATAAGTGGTTTGGGAAAAAAACACTGTGAGGAAATGAATGGGCAGAAGCTGGTTTTGGGGAAATGATTTGTGTAAGTTTATATTTGTAGCCATACACCATTTGCAGGACTTGGAAGGAGTTCTGAAGAAATTAGGGGAAAGACTGCAAAATCAGCTGTCACAAGCAACAGCCCTGGAGGCGGCACCTGGTTTGGTAGGCCAGTATCTACCACCATGTATTTGTGACAAAAAGCTGCAAATTCAAAACGGCAGCAACGTGAAAGTCCTGCACAATGGTTCAAAGAGCACACATGATGAGAATTCTGATAGTCAACAGAATTGTGTTGATGGCAGCAAGTTAGGTCAGAATAGGTTGAGTCTTGCAACTGACGTTGAGGCGACCAGATGCACTTGTGTTTTTGCAAAGAAGCTCACCTGGGGCCCGAGCATCTGGGCTGCAGCAACATTAACCAGATCACAGCATGGTGGATGCAACATCCCCGCGCTCTCGTATGTTGTAGTTGATGGCATTCAATACAATGCCAACACTCATGTGAGTGTTTACTGTTTCTGTAGAACCTGGAATTTTGCTCCTGATGTGGTGCTTGCTTGCCTGGATTTGAAAAACCCTAATCTCTGATGGAATGCTTTGGATTCCCAAAAAACCTTTGCTCAAGTGGATGATGTGAGGACTGGTAATTTTTGTTTGCAGACCATGCATTGTGAAGTTATGGAATTCATTTTTGCTTGCAAGTAAACATGGAATTGTCTGAAACGGGACATTCAAGTGTGGCAAGGCTTGTTTGAAGGGCAAGTTAAAGTTGTGTCAACAGGTAATACTATATGAGCAACCTCAAATTGGGAGGGGTCACTTGTCATGCCGCACATGGTCCTCAGCCTTCCTTGCAAAGCAGGACTGCAATGAGGGGATTCTCAAGCCTCATTGGGTGGTTACCCTGGAGAAGCAGCAGTCAGCTATTGATATTGTAATCTGCCTTCTGGACCTTTCCGTGATGATTGAATTTAAAACCACTGAATTCCAGCAAGGTTTCTCTGTTGTAGGTGGTGGGTAATAGAGATGAAGTAAGTGGGCCCATCTTGTTTGCAGGACAGAGTGGTGGAGCGGCTTAATTGTGGTGCTTTCATAGCATCTACAGTGGGGTTGTACCTGGGTACCTCTTGCATGAAGGAATCATTTCTTTCCAAGTAAGTCCCCCAAGTTGGGACTTCAAAACCTTAAACCCAAAAGAGCATTTTGCATGTCCTTCACTAACATGTACAATCAATCTTTGTGGGAAACACTGTTAACATTCTTAGTGGTGTTGATGGTGGTTAGGTTGTGGTGGCAGACACTGGCATTCGTGGTGGCATCTATTGCAACAATGCTCTATTTGCTTGCTTGGGCAGGGTCCAGGCTTCTGGACAAATGGCTCCCTGCAGTCCCAGGGATGAGGTGCATGCAAAACACGAGTCACACATGGCATGCCCTTCAGCTCCGATGTCATCAACTTCTATCATGGCCCTTCATTCTTCTCTGGGGAGGCAACGGGTATCTCCCTTTTTTCCAGCAGCTTTTTATTTTGTAGAAAAGTTCCTTCATTTGAAAACTTTGGGGATTTTGAAAATACATTTAGCTTGTTCATCTAAAGAGTTTTACTGAGACCTTGACATCTGTGGGGAGGAAGTTCATAGTGAGTGAATCTCCTAGGTGTTTGTGGTTGACAGGCCTGAGCAGGCAAATGTAGGCATGGCACATCGGTGCAGGCAAGTCAAGCATGCAACTTGGACTGCAGCTGTGGTGGATATGACAATGGGGGCAGTTGCAGGGGTACTAGTTGTGCGGCACCAATCTTGGATTGCCCATTTTGTTCAAAGGATGGTGAGGATGTTGACTAATGACATACTCCGCACAGGTTGTATCTGGTTGATGGGTGTGCCTGCTGGCTTTAAGCTTAATGATGAGCTTGCAGCCAGACTAGGGACACTTTCTTTGCATGTGATCCAGACATGGGCCACTGTTGGGGTTCTAGTACGTCCAGCACTGCGAATCTGTCTACCAGTGCTTGGACTTCTTGCTATGTTGCTTGGTATCACTGTACCTGCGGCAATTCTTGTGGACACTATATTGCTGGGAACAATTCATATCGCGATTCTTCACCAGGCAACTGCTTCTTTATATGCAAATCAACTTCGTGCACTGGCTGCTCTTTGGCGCCTCTTCAGGTTTGTGTCTGGTGCAGATTTGTTTTGCTCCTTGTCTGAGTGTTATGAGCTTTTAGGATTCCACAGGCTTCAGAATTGGCAGATTTCAGCTGGAGTTGTTTTTCTTTAATGGTATTTTGAGGTATGGAAATTGAACTGAGTGTTTTTGACCAGGGGAAGCAAGCGAAATCCATTACGTGGAAGGCAAGACACATATGATTGCTCAGTGGAGCAGCTGGTAGTGGGCTCACTAATGTTCACACCACTGCTACTCCTCCTCCCAACCACCTCTGTCTTCTACACCTTCTTTACTCTCATCTATTCAGTCCTCTCTATTATCCGCCTTTGCCTTCAATATCTCATCCTCATTCTCCAGTCTTTTCCATATTCGCAAGTGGTCCTCTGGCTCTTTCAACCACAAAGGTTTCCTTCAGGCATATGGTTCCAGGTTGTTTGCATGGATCATGATGTCCAGATGAGCAGTTCATTCCAGTCCTTGCCAACCAAGAATGGCCACAGGTATCACAACACTAGAAGGAACCGTGGGCTTCAAGTGACTGTTGCAAATGAGAGCTCTTCATATATGAATGGGTTTTCTGAAGAAGGGGTTTTAGTGACACAGGCAGTCTGTGGGAAGGCACAAGCCCCAACTACATTGGTGTCGAGGCTTGGTGTTGAAAGAGCCAGCCTAGGTGATCCAAACTCTACAGCCAGATCTTTTTGGAAAGATAGATGATCTCTAGGATGGATATATCTGGACACTTTGAAGGATCTTCTTGTTCACTCCCCAACCTCACAATGGACTAGTGCATCTTGTATTTGTGCCAAAAAACCATCAACAAGGAGCATTGCTTTGTTATATGCTTTGACATCCATTCACAACTTGGGGAGAGAAATAGGGTAAAATGTGCAATTTGAATTTAGTCCCTAAGGCATGCAATTATATGTCATTTATGAGCAATTGAAGCAGTGGATACAAGTCCTTGACCGGATGAATTTTTGATGGCTGACAGAGAAAATTGTCAAACTGGTGTTTTTTCAGGTGAGCTCTTAGCTCCATTTGTTGAACAGCTGAAAGGGGTGTGCCCTCTATCATCAGCGGTAGCACTCATGTATAAATTAGTCAGTGGTGGAAGGTAAATGCCATGACCCTTTTGAAAATATCTTCTTTCAGTAACACAATCATTTGGCAGTGCCAAGGTGTCAGCAGTATGAAAACTTGGCTGCACGGATCAAATTAAGGAACCTTGGAAGAACTTGTTGGTTACATTTTGACATATGACATAAGATCCTTAAGTAAATCTTGGATTGGCACTATACAGGTTCTATACAAATCAGTTTGCATATAGGAGAGTTTAGTATTTGATCAGTGCTAACCCTGATTCTCATTTGGTGTCGAGCATTCTAGTAATTAGCTCAATATTAGAGTTCCAATTTCAACTGCTGAATTTTTTCAGAACTGAGTTGAATTTGAGAGAGTGACTGTTCAGGATACCAGGTGCACTGGAATTAGAGATGGGAGAGAAGCTGCCATATACATTAGTGAGCATTCCAATGTTTTGGAGGTTATGCTATGAAGCAGTCATCATGACCCTTCACAACCAATGACAAGATCAGGCAATTTTTTGGTGATATCATAATTCAAGCTGGGGACTGCACATGTCAGCACGCATGACTGAAAACAGGATGACAATCTACTATTGCACAGGTACTAGGACATCTTAAATGTTTTTTAAAATTTCATGGTTGTGTTACTGGTGACGGTTCCTGGATGTAAAAGGTTCACACTGTATATCATGTCTGCTTGTTCTGATGAACTAATTCTGTTTTTTATTAGTCATTTGGATTTCATGGTTTTATTCTCATTCTCCACTCCATTGTCTTGTCTATTGCATCTGCATGACAACTTGCTAGGCAGGGGTACTGTCAGTTCTGTTTTTGGGGTTAACTCAAATTGTACGTATCCAGGTACTTTCAATGATACAATTTTGTAGGTATTTGGACCATCTTGATCAGCACAGCTCAATCAATCCAGTGCTCACCTTCTGCGAACTTCTGAAACTACTGTGTGGTTGAGCATTACTGACTAGTTGGAGTAATCTAGTGCTTATCTCAAACCAGCGAAATTAGAACTAATTCAGGACTCATTTTGGAGTCCATTTATTTCGGACTAGCTTTTTCTCAAGTGGAGGAGGTAGCCAATATTTTAGATATGGGATGATGATGATATGACATTCTGTCTCGCAATTGCATCATCCTGAGTGGGTTGGAGAAAAAGAGAAACAAGAGAAGGCAGTCAAGGATACACATTGTTATTCTAATTCTGTCTTGAGCAATTTTTGGGTTTTAGCCCCAGCCCTAAGCCCTGACATAGAAAATTTCTAATATTATGTTCCATTGGAGCAATCACTTTGAGATGCTTGTAGATCTTGCAACCTTAAGTTGGTTGCACTGATGAATTAGCTTGTTAGGCTTCAACAGATGGGAGCTTTTCATCTAAGTTGCTTGCATCCTTGCCTGCAACTTGGGTATGGTGATAATCAGATTTATAGGCCTGGATAATCGAATAGTGGTGGGGAAATGAGACATTATATATACTGCTATGGTTGATGCTGATGCATTTTTTCATGAAATGAAGAAAAAGGATCAAACCTGAGGGGATGTAAAATAATTAGAGAAAACATTTTGATAAAAGTCTATTGAATTATTGTTTGAGTGCTCACATCCCACCAACTAATTTTCGGCGAGTGTTTAGGTTGTGTGCATGTGGACAAGTTGAAACCATTATTTCTGGGGACAATTGCTTTTAGTTTGTGAACACAGAAACTATCAGCTTGCTTGGTTGTTTCTTTCTGGAATCCTTAAATGTTTGCATTGCTGCTGATGATGCATGCTCCTAGCACCTCCAGTTGTTTATGCAATGTACAGTGTTTGTGTGAGTTTGTGAATGTGCAGGTTTTATTGTTATCGCACTTTTGGTGTACAATATGCTCTTATCACCTTTGCTTGTTGTTAGGTAATGATTGGCGTCTTGCGAGTTTGGAAATATGCACATTGTATTATTATTGTGTTTTTGGTACACAATGTGTTATGGGTAGTGATGTCCTACATGGCTACCAATCCAAGTATACAATATTGTAACATCTCTTGATTGCCATGCATGTGGTACTCCTGGTGATGGGTATGATCAGTTTGAAGAAGAGGTACAAGAAACAACTATGAACCAACGGCCCTTTATTGGTGATTTGGTTGATAGATTACTGTTGCAAACATTGTTAAAACAGTGGAAATGTGCCTCATAGGCTTTCTTTGAGGCCTTGGAGGAACAACACATCAGGGTTAACTACTTGTAAAATGAGAAAACTCCTCCAAAAGATTTTCAAAATTTGAAACATTTTAATTGGCCTTCAAGCCTTTTGAAGAAAATAATAGGGGAGACTTGTTTGTGGCCAAGGGTATGAAATAAACTGGTATAGATCTTAGTAGTTGAAGAGATAACAAAAGAAGTACCAAATCCACAAGCTTAAATTGACATGAATGATAAGACATGAGTGCTTAACAATGTTTGCACCCAATGACATTTGACATGAATTTGAGATTGGTTGTTTTGCATATTCAGAAAAATGGGATGTGAATGAGGTAGTGAAGATTCCAACATTTCATTTTCTCGCAAAATTCTAGTTGGATTATTATGTGTCATCAAACACAAGGTGTCACATGAGAGGAGGATGAGGTGATGAATACTCAAAGGTGGTTCTCTTGTGTGTATGTGCATCCATCCATATTTTGAATCACCCAAGTCAAAATGCAATAGATTTTCCCCCCTTTGTTTGTTGAAAAATTTGTGAAAACATGACCCATACAATGGCTTTGGATATTGTCCATGTTTGGATGAAGGGGGATAACTTAAACATGTAATTCTATTATTTGGATCATAGTATCAACATCAACTTTGCAACAATGGCTACATCAGGTTCATTATCTTAATAGTAACCACCAGCTTTCTCTATTCCTCTTCTCAACTATGTTTAGACCATAATTAAAGACTTCAAGGGATCAAAACTCTCCTTGGATTCTTCTCAGAGAGCCCACTGGTCTTGTGGATGTTCACAGATAAACACTAACTTCATGCACCCATGCCCTTTCGACCATAATCACTCAGCAAAGGAGTTGGACAAAAAAATAGATTGGATCCTAGAAGCTTTTTCTTCACTTGGCACCTATAACAAACCTGAAACCCTTTTCTCTCTAGAGCTCCCACAATTCAGCAAATATTCTCTCTCCCAAACTCAATCAAATTGGTGGGTTTTCTAAAGATCCCCAATTGACACCCAAACCCATAAACACTCCACATGGATCACTCTAAAATCATTTGACATTGTCATCACTTCCCTTGACTTAGTCCCTACATCTAACATAGATTATCCTTTTATTTTCCTGAAGACTACAACGTAGTGGAAAATGATAGCTTCAAACTAGGAGAAAACACAAAATAGAAAGGCATTCTTCTTTTTCTATCCAAAAAATTCACTCCAACACACATTTATGCTTTCTAACATCAATTCTGAAAGGAAAACATAGCTACTTCTAATGACTTTAACTCTTTCATTTATCGTTCCTCCCACTTTCTCTCAACTCCATCAACTTCCCAACACCAACCAATCTTGTCCAACGTGATCTGCATGGCTCATTCAAAAGCCACCCCAGTGGTAGTAATAAACCCGCTCCATCACCAAAGCCAATTCAAAAACTCATCTCCATTGAATTGCAAACTTCAAACACCATAGACTTGTAAACAAACAAAACATACCAAAACATAGGAACAAACAATGGACATCAAAAAAATAAAATTAATGCCTTCAAAATTCATGATGAACAACTATCCAATATTTTGGCATTTTGTGTCATCATGAATTAATGTTGTTTTGTTTCCCTCCTTTCATTCACATCCACATAATTTTTTTTGACATTAGCTTCGCATCACAGGGCCTCTAGTTCACCCCAGCCTCCTCATTGCCATGGGATGCCCATGCCCAAGCTTTCATAAATATTTGTAAGTGTCAATATTTGCCCGACCTATCTCAATTCACTTTAGCCAAACACTTTTCACTACTTCCACCTATTCGAATTTAACATATATACTTCACTCCCAAGTGCATTCCAAGGCAAATGAAAAACATGGCATCAAAGGTCTATCAAGTCTTTATAAAATTTCAACCCCCTTTTGTGGCTCATTCTCCAAATCACGCTAATTGGGTGGCCTATTGTTAAAACATTCTCTCTCTATTTGAGGCTATTTTTTCCCCCAAAAACCACATGCCTTCTATTGTTTCCATTCCGCCTTACACTCACTCAACACCTTTCATTAATTTTTAGGCCTTGTTGGTTTGGTAAGTGAAACAAATGGTTGTGAGTAGGATATGAGAATGTTTTTTTGGAGCTTGACATCCAATGATAAAGAAAGCCTTAGTACCTTGGTAGCTTTGACATTAATTATATATATTTAGAAATGTTGAAAATTTCAAAAAATAAAATCAATTAAGGAATTTGTGAAGGGAAATATTGAATCTTCAAAAATATTTCATTTGTCAAAATGAAAATTTCAAAATTAACTTATTATTCAACAAACGTGTGTTGGAGCTAGGGTAAAATAACCCATCACTTATTGACAAGCGGCAATTGAACACCTATTTAGTGTGTTATAACATTGGCATCAATTCTTACTTATGTTGATTTTTGTTCAAATGGACATTCATGATCGAATGTTTGGTCATAAAACTTGTGTTTGGGAATGAATCCTAAGGTGAACTAAAAACAAGATATAGAACATACAAGAAAACAAACTACCTTGTTTTATAATAAACCCAATACAAAAAAAATTCAATTAAAACAATGAGGATAGCTTTGGATACCGAATCAAGAACCAAGTAAATCCATTAAGGACTTTTCAATCACAATTCATATATTGCATTTTCCCATCAAATTTTTTGAAGCAACAAGGCAAGGGTAGATATCACATAGCTTTGCAATCCTAGAGTAAAACCTTATAATTTTACATTACAAATGTCACATTAAGGAGGAAGTTCATTGTAAGAGTTTTAATGTTTTGTCGAAAGATTACAATTTGGGATCAATAATAGATTAAATAATTAGTTACAACTAAGATCAAGAAGGCAGTAAAAGTCAACCCTAATGCAAAGGAGGTGAAGAAAAAAAGTTCATATTATATTTGAAATTAAGGAAGAAGTAGAAAGAGTTCCTATTACATTTGTAATTGAAGAGGAGGTAGAAGAGATTGAAGAAATTGTAAAAAAAAAAAAGATCTAAGTGGCATATGAAAGCTAGTACAAGAATACAATGTCAAATGTTCAAACTATTTCTAATTATTGTTGGATCAATAATCAACATTTCTAAAAGTGCCATCCCGTTCTAATAGTAACACAAGTCAAACATTTCTTTCTTTTCCATCATGTCACACCTTGATATACATTCCCATTGCCTACACATCCACAATTAATGTCACATTATATTGGAAATTTTTTGTTAAATTTTATGAACTACTTGTTTCAAATGAGGAGTTGGAAACCTATGCACTTAAGCACTATCTAAATCTAATGTATTTTTTGATTTCTTGGTCTTCATACATAAAACATGGATTTGTACTTCTTGTAGGACTTGAATGGATACCTCCAAATGCTTAAAGATTAGGCCCAAGAGGAGTAGAACTAAAATGAATTTACTTATGCAAAAAGAAGCCTTATAGCCACATACCAAGGGTGCACCATTGGCAAATTGCCTTCCAACATGTTTCAATGTGCGAAAAAAACAACAAAATGAGGTTTCAAGGATCGATCGTGAAGACCAAAAGAATTGGCATCCCCAACCAACTACCATGACAACACAAGTGAATCAACATTTGCAACCAATAACATAATAATAATGCCGACCCACCATAACAACAATACAAAATTTGGCCAAAACTAAAAACAACCTAATGCATCTAATGGGGCAAATGAATAGATCAACGACTAGAAGATGCCATGAATGCAATGGAGAGGGGACACACATCTTTAAGGAAAGCTAGTAGGTATTAGAACATTCTGTTAACTTCAGTTTTAGATCACTTCAACGGTAGAACCAAAAGTAAAAAAGTGTGCCCCCAAGGTGTGTTAACAAAACAAGAGGATAAAGCAATTGCCACTTGAGCTCAAAACATGCAAAAGGTTGGGTTATATGTCACCCTTCAACAACTTAAATTGAAAGTTGTTGAAATCACATAAACCAAACCTACCCCATTTCAGAATGGTGTTCCAAGAAGTACTTAATGGTTCTAGTTCAAAAAAATCATCTAGAAATCAACATACACCTTGCAAAAAGACTAAAAGTTTATAATGTAAAAAGGTTAACTAGGGAAGCATGCCATGCCTTTTATGTACACACAACATAAATACCCATTAGATCACTCTTGGAATTCAGATGAAATAGGAATTCAAGCAAGGCAACAATTTAGTGCTAGGCTTTTGGCTAGGCGAGGCTCATGTGATGTTTACAACACCATTCCCAAATCATAGTCCAGTGGTTGATTGTGAATTGTGTTGTTAATGCAACAAGAATAGCCTTGCCTATTTTTTACATTTTCAAAGGTTCAAGGATGCGAGAAGATTACATAAAGTTATGTAGACCAAAAACATGCATGACAATGTACAAAACAACTTGGATGACAACTAACCTTTTCAACCAATGGTTAATTTTTTTCTACAAATATGTTAAGGGGGGGTTTTTCAAAATAATCAACATCTTTTGATTTTCAATGGACATGGATCACATCTTACAATAGAGGCCTTTGAAGTTTGAACAAATAGCAAAACTAAAGTTTAACATGGTCACCTTGCCTGCACATACTTTGCATGTGCTATAACCATCAGATGTCACATGCTTCAAACCATTTAAGAATGCATTTAAAAAGGTAAGAGACAATGTTATGGCTAAAAGCAAATATCTTGAACCAAACAAAATCACACTAGTAGAATGGGTGCACAAGGCCTTGCAACAATTCTTGAAAAAGGAAAACATAAAAATTAGGGTTCAAGGTTTGTGAAATCTAGCCATTGAATCCTATAGCCATGGTTAGAAAATTTGGTTCAAGTGGAGTGTTCACAATAGTAGAAGAGGAAGATCATGAAAATTCATATTAGTTAAATGCAATAGATGATTCCAACAATAATGCAGGTGAGGTTGAAGTTGTCATAAAGTTATTGAACATTGCTAAAACTTTCTAACTGTTGTCTACCATTTCTCCTACATTTGAATGCCCCTTTTCACCCACAACCAATTATCATGTAAAAATGCCATGTAGTCCTACCACCCCATTAGACAATTAAAAAGAGTATCAATTGGTGGTGAATTTGGAAGATCCTAGACTTTTGAATTAAGTGACTTAACTAATCCAAGTCATATTCAAGAAGTTGTAGGATTGGGTAACCTATTGTTTATGCCCTGATTACCAACGAAGAAAAAATAAAACAAGGAGCCATTAATGGACTATTCCAATTCACATGTGGTCACATTAGACCAATACTTAGTAGTGTTGAAACAAAAGACAATGCACAAAAAAATTGTTGATGAAATCAAGGAGTTGAAAGCAAAGGAAAGGAAAAAAGAAAATCAATAAATGTTGATAATATACTTACCCAAGCTAATAAAGTAATTCAAAGGAGAATTGAGAAAAACAAATAGATCTAAGTTCAATGATGCATGGTTTGTTAATATTGTTAAAGTTAATAGCGAAACATTCCACAACAATTTCAAAGTAGGGTTTCAAGCCCATCCTCTAAAGTACATAGGATTTGGTTTAAGAAACACATATGTCCAACAAAAAAATGTTAGAAAATAAAGAAAGGAAAAAATGCAGCTTGTTGGGCACGTTCCAACCAAGTTGTAACCTTCCACTCAACAATAGTAAATGAGAGAAGCAAGGGTTTGCAATGGGTTTTGATGGCACTGGTGATGGCCAATTAAAGGGAAAAAAAAGGGTGTAAAGAGGTATGGAGGTTTTATGATATGTTCTATTGGCTCTGATGATTCAAAAAGGATAGATAAATGAGAAAAATTAAAAGACAAAAAGGGGGACAACGAGAAAAGATAGAGAGAATGAAGAAAAATGAAGGCCCAAAAAAAATGTGTAGAGAAGAAAGAGGAATGAATGAATAAAAGAATACACATATTAGATGTTTCTTGAGAATTTTAATTACATAGATTATCTATAGTATAAAATTAGGGTACTAAAATTTTCTAGAGAATTTGAAATGTGCAAATTTGCAGTTTAACTTTACACTACACATTTGGGTATTAAAAGTAAAATTGGGTTTCAATTGAGTTTAAGTATACAATTTTGCAATTCAATTAGGTATTGAAACTTTTTCGAATTCCAATGTGTCATGCTTAGGGGTCAAACTCATTCATCTTCTTCTTCACCAACACCACCATCATCATTGATTCCCTCAACTATGATGACCTACAAATAAGAACAAATACAAATCAACCATACTTGAAGGATGGTGTAGATGGTGTAGATGGTGTTGATCTACAAGCATGAAACATATGGGAGGGGTCACAATTGGAGAAACAAAAGGGGTAAACGATATAAAGGGAACAATAACTCATGTTTGTCATGAATGACAACAATGGTGAGGGTCTACTATAATGATAATGAGGGTCTACAAAGGTCATGTGATGGTGTTGGTGATTGAGGTTGGTGATCAATGATAGTGTTGAGCTTTAGTAAAAAGACACAAAAACATACAATAGACTTTAGAGGGAAAGAAAGAAAGAAAGAAATAGACTTGAAAGAATGTGTGCATGCGCATGTGTGTGTGATTAACACACACACACACACACACACACACACACACATTAAACCCCTATGTTATCTTTATGTGATGGCATAAAGTTCCTATAGAAACACACAAAAAACTCAAACATGAAAGCACAATTGAGTTCTTGTAGAAACACAAAAAAAATTAAAACTTGAAAAAATTCAAGATCCTATAGATATTGATGAAAAAATCAGATACTTGGGAGTGAAGTCGTGTTCCTATAGATACACATGGAAAACTCAAAGACTTGGGAATGAAATCATTATTATAGATATGCATAAAATTTTCATAAACCTAAAAGAGATGGAAACTAAAACTTTGAGAGAGAGGAAGACTAAAAGAGGAGATTAAGAATGAGAGGGAGGCTCCAAGTGAAAAAAACAAACTGTCACACACACACATTGAACCCTTGAGCCCATGTGTCCTTTTCACACAATGGCATCAAGTTCTCGGGCCAATGGCATCACAATGATGTCCAGTTTTTGTAGTGATTCAATATAAAAAAACATATAAACTTTGTGAGAAAGGGAAAATGAGATTGAAAGAAGGAAGGAAAAAGGGTAACATACATACACGCATTGAGCCATTGAGGAAAGGAAACTCAAACATAAGGAGATTCAAACTAAAAGAAGGGGAGATCAAAAGATCGAAAGAGAAGGGGAGATAGACCAAAGTCAGTTTAAAGAGAGAAGTGCGATGGTCATTACAACGGGCTTATCTCATATTTAAAGGGAGATGAAGAGATTGCCCCATGTGGCATTTGGGGGTCGTTAATCTTAAAGTAGGGGGTTACTATTTAAAAGATTTCTATTTCGAATCCCTAGACAAACCTATTATTGTGTGGCTAGTGTTCCAGATATTTGGACATATTACAAATTTTGTAAAAATTTGAACAATAAAAAAAATTGAAAAAATTATATTACTATTTTATTATTTATGGGAGGAAGGTAACTTCCATAAGATTTGAAATGTTTGTTCAAAGGGTGTAAACTACACAAAGATAAAATTGTTATATGTTTTGTCCATTTGTTTTAAAACATCAAGACCCCCTTCATTTTTTGTACCAAAATGTTTTTCATTTTGGCTCGAAATTGAGTGTTGTAAACATTTATTAGTGATGTGGTTGAAAGTTCATTTAAGCTTTTTGAGGACCTTGATCAAAGCATGGTTATTATGCATTTGAGTTTTGAACTCTTAAATGTTTGCTCACTGGCTAGTCTACCTTACCAAGGTACTATGGTAATTATGAGACAATTTTGACTTTACATTGATTTTTCATTTTATATGGTCTTCCTAATGTTACCTCACAAAGAGGTTTCAATTGTTCTTGAGAAATTTCTATTCCTTCTATAGGCATAAAGGAATCAACATGATTATGCATGCATTCCACCTTTTACTTTTAGAAATTTATCTTGTAACTCTAAATTATTTGATAAAGAATGGTTTTGTAACATAGAGTTGTTGGTAATCATCTATTGTAATTTCATGATCTCCAAGGTGATTTTCTATTGTAAATCTTTTGGCTCTTCAAGTGTTGAACATGGAAATGATTGTACAATGTGTTCATTCTATGATATATGTAAGGGCTAATTTTTTCAAGACCTTGAAACTCAATTTTCTTGTTACCATCAAGGATGTCAAGATTTTGTGGCATGTCCCATTTATTTTAATATAAGGATCCAAAATAAATATGGCATATGGGTGGTTGCAAGATAAGTTGTGTTCCCATACATTAAAAGATCAATGTTAAGTGTGGATTACATGACAATTACTAAACCAACAAAATTCAATTGAACAAGAAACCCAACAAAACAATTATTTGACATACATGTTGAGAAAAAAAATCTATTCAATAAGACATGATTAAGATAGGGACTTTTGAAAATAAGATCCAAATTTGGTCATGCAAAAGTTCATAGCTATTTGTTGGTTTAGGTTTTTGTAATTATTTTTGAAAACTCATGTTTATTACTTTAACATGTATCACATATTTGGTCACTATAAGACATCTTGAGATGAAATGATATTGAAAATTGCATTTGAATCTTCATGCAAATTCAAGACTACAATCCATTTGAAAAGTCCACTGCTATATGTTCAATGTATATTTATTGAATTTCATCATTATGTACATATTTTTATTCAAGCTAGCAATTTTGAACCATAAATTTTTTTGTCACATTAATGATTTTACCATATGTTCATAACATTTGAATAAAATATCTTTACAAAATGTTCATTGTAAAAAGTGAGCAATCCTATCTTGCAACTATCCATATGTCTTCCAATCTATGGTCCAAAACACAAGTCTTGAGTTGAAAGAACCTCAAGATGTGCATACATATGTGCACAACCCACTTTTGCACATGTACATTTAGCTTATTTAGATAATGGATCAAAAACTGGAAATCTTACATTCAATCCATGGTTGTAATCCTAGACAACCATGGAGTTATTTGCTCTAGGAGGAAAAATGATATCTTCTTCTTTAATTTTGATTGCTTTTGTGACGATGCTACTAATACGATCATTTCTATGTGTATTTTTTTATATCCATTTCATTTTAGAAATTCCATGTACTAATGATGTTATGCCAAGTCAAATGTTAATGACAATATTATCCAGCCCAATCTTTTTTTGCTCAATGTTTGGCAATGTTTGAGGACATTATGATAATCTTTAATTGTTGCATTTGTATTCTATCCAACGTGGGGGAATTCTTGAATAGCTTTTATCTCAGATGTATGTCAAAACTACAAATTGCAATGTAATGGCAATAAGTAAACAAGAACAAAAAGTTGTTGAAACTTTGATTAGATGAAATATATTCTACAAAACAATTTTGGATTAACCTTGTTTGGGCATTCAAGTTTGTTTGAAATACTCAATGAAAATAACCTCAATTGCATGATCAATAAATATTTGGTCCAACAATACAAGGGCAACTTTGTAAGTTTCCACTACCAATTTACTAAAAGTTTTCAAACACATTTCCATGCCTAGTTTGCACATGCCACTCTCACCTCTATTGCTCAAACTCACATCATTTTATTCTACATGAAATTCTAGTCAATACATATAAAGTTCTCTCAAATACATATAGAGTTCAAACAAAAGCAAACTTGGGGTAAAACAATTTCATCAAGTGAAATATTGTGAATATGCAATTGTATATTGATGCACAGTTGACCATGAAGGCATTTGGTTTCCAATAAGGATCCATGGAGATCATTTCTTTAATCTTACAAGAGACAACCACAATTTAATATCACTTGCCTTTGCACCACTCAAGCAATTGGAATACAAAGATGCATGGCGGTTTGGGGATAGGCAGCCCATTGCAAAAAGGGATTTGGAGTGACACATAAACAATATTGCAAGCCCAAAATACACCCCAAAACCATAATTTGGGATGACCATTTTTTCAAAAAAATTGTCATAATGCTAAATTTGGGCCTATTTTGGACATCCAAGTTCTCCAAATCACAAAGGGATTATTGTGCAAATGGACTAGGATACTTGCTATGAACATGTCCTTTTGTTATGATGGATGAATTATTTTTTCAATTCCAACTATAATTGACAACTTCCATGAAAACATTCTATGCTTCCAACTACTACATGTTCCAACCCTCTCCTAGTAGAGCTGCAATTGCACTTGTAAGTGCAAATGTTGCAATCTTGCATTAAATTTTGGAGGGACATGTTGGTGTTTATTGCTTTGATGGAGCATTATTGAACACTACTATTGGTCCAAGTTCCACAATCCTTCAAACTTTGTGAGATGTAGTGGTCACATATTGTCATGGACATCTTCAACACATGTCTATCAAATAATTAATTAATTTGGAAGATTTCATGTTTTTTTAAAAATCTTGAATATTTCAAAAGATTTTTAATATTTTCTTTCACAATATTTTTTTATTTGAAATTTTTCTGGTTGAAAATTTCAACATTTTTTACAAATAATATAATTAATGTTCAAGCTATCAAGGTACTACAATGCATAAGTGCAATTTTTCTTTTGGTTTCATGGGTATGGATTTGTCCTTGCAAGATGGAAATGAAGAGTTTATTGTAGGAGGTTCCATCCTTGTAGGATGTGTCCCTTAGAAGTTAATCAAGAACCAAAAAATGTTCTAATTGGCTCGGACATCATGCTTCATAAATTGTTTTTATTTTTTACAAGATTTTGTTCCATGATTCCATTCTTGACTAAATATGAAACAATTCAAACAAAAATTAAAATTAACGGATTAAAATATTACTAGGCATATATGCTTGAAATGTTTGGAGATTGTACCTTTTATAGTTTTGTTTTACTTGCAAAAGAAACATTTCACTTTGGAATGAGTCTTTTTTAACGAATGGAGACACTAATTTTATATGTTTATTTTTAAGTTGTCATTTTCATTTTTTCCTAGCCAAAAAAAAATCAGTTGAATGTGAAACAAGCTGCCAAAAATAACTAGCATCCACTATGTAGCTTGTCACATGATCAGTCATACCCTTCATTAAAAAATTTTTTAAATGATTAGAGCCAATAAGATGCATAACATGACACTAAACTTAGCAAACTTTCTCAAATATATAATTATCAAAACTATAAATTAGGTTAATAAATTGGGAAATGACATTCCAAGACAAACAACCTAAATTAGGTTTAGGCTACAATCACACATAATGTTAAGTTGATGTTAAAAGAAGCAAGTGTTTTTTTGGGGGGGGGGGGGTTTCCATTCACACACTTGGGGTGGCCCTCTCTCAGGAGAACACTCTTGCAGCGGAACCTCCACTTAGGACAAGTTATTGAAGCTTTAGTCCATTTGTGAGCAACAACATTCTGGGATATAATCTGCCGACGTGCCTGCCTGGTCGCCGCGGCCAGCCAAGGCGGCACGTTCATAAATACACACAAAACTTCAAATTTCGTCGCTTTCGTGTAACGGTCTCTTCAGAGCTCCGCTGCCGCACGGTCCCGAGTCCCGACCCCCTCCTCTCATCCGTCGTCGCCGAGTCTGCTACTTTTTCTTCTGCCTTGTTCCAGTGTCGTGGACTTTTGCCTTAGATTAATCGCTTTGCATCAGTTTGTTGTAGCACAGTAGCTGATGAAAAGACTGCAGGGTTCACTTCTTCTTCTGGCCTCTTCTTCTTCTTCTTCTTCCATGGTAGTGAACTTTGTCAGTTGGATTTTTGGCGCTGGACAATAGATAGCATTTCTGGAACGTCTTCAAGTGTTTGGTGGTCTCACATTTGACAGGTTGAATTCTCTCGTCGATATCTGACCTGTACTTACCAGCTAGTTGCTTGAAGGGTTTTGCCAACTGCTGTTTCTCGGATTTCTTTCTCTCATAGATTTATTATTTTTGCAGCAAAGCTTTTTTTTGGTTTGGAAATGCCGTCATCCAGTTGCTTGGGTGTTTTTTTGCCAGAGGTTTCTCTCTGTTTCTTTTGTCATGGGTTTTTGCAGCACTTCGGTTTAAGGTGATTGTGAAACAACTGTTGAAAATATGCCTTCAATTTTTGCAGGCGTGCGACGTGAGAAGTGTGACAAATGGTGCTGCATTCAGGTCATTTTTGGCAAGAGCGTATCCATCCATGGGAGGTCGAATGGGAAATTGCACTAGGACTTAAGCGTATTTCACAGTACTCAAACAATCAGTTGATCCTTCTGGTGGGGGAGGGGGATTTCTCGTTCTCATTGGCTCTTGCAACTGCATTTGGGGCAGCTCACAACATTGTCGCTACATCTCTTGATTCTCGAGGTGAACCCTAATTTCTTCTACAGCTTCATCTCTTTCCTTCTTTGTCTCTGTCCAGTTCTGCAGACAATTTGGTGTTGTGGACATGGGATAAACTATCTGCTTTCAATAAACCCTAAGCCCTAAACCATGTGCATTCACAGTGATCCAGTTGTCTAACGTTGATGAATATCTTTAACGTTGTGGAGCAGATGAAGTATTGCAGAAGTATGGACAAAATGGTGCTGCTAACCTCTGTGAACTAGAAAGGCGAGGGGCCCAGGTTCTCCACGGAGTGGATGTACGGAACATGGCAAACCCATACCAGAGTGGGTTGGGAGACAGACTGCGTTTATTTGATCGCATCATCTACAACTTCCCACATGCTGGCTTCACAGGACCAGAAAATCTTGTGCCTGTGATCAAGTAATTTTTCTTACCCACATCTATCATCTACTTGGTTGTCTTCATTCAACTACACCAAAAATGGTGCAGCAATTCATAGTCTTCCATTGGAAATGTTGCTAACATTTTAGATCCATGATCAATCTCCATAGTTGTAGATTCAACCACAATTGTCCATGGATTTCTATTAAAATTTTAATGACATGTGTAGTGTCTGTGAATATTTGTCTACATAGGAGACACAAAGAACTTATTGGTCTTTTCTTTGAAAACGCATCCAAGATGCTATTGCATGGAGGGGAGGTTCATGTAACACACAAGCTGGGTCCCCCTTATGATCAATGGGGACTGGTTGAACAAGCACAGGCAAGTGGACTTGATCTCAAGGATAATCCACAGGAATTCCACCGCTCCATTTTCCCTGGATATTGCAACCGCAGAGGGGCATATTGCATTCGCACTGGTGCACTACCTGGGGCCACATTTGGTCTGGGCAAATGTGCCACTTTCATGTTTCATTCAAGGTTAGCCCGTTCTGTAGGATTCGGGTTCTATATCTGGTATTTGTGGTATGGAATGGTTATAAGATACTTCACTCTCATGCTTGTAAATGCAAGTGAAGCTGCTATTGAGCACAGCTGTATTTTGATATCAGACACACATCTATGTTGTCTAATTTGTTTTCTGTGGTGATGTCCTGCAGCTCCAAATGTGTTCAAAGAAAGGAGAGTACTGTATCAGGCCTCGAAATTCAAAGAATCCCTGCCCATTATGTGCAAGACAGCATGATGTGTAACACACCTCTCAGTAATCATCTTGTGTGGATACATAGGCAACAGATGTACCCAGGAATTCCCATCTTTCCAGACAACATGCATGATGAGTATTGCTTCAGGGATACACTACTGGGACACTCTCCTGATCACTTCCGAATGCTGCATACAATTGCTCCACTGAACCTCCCAGTGTCTGATGGGGCGTGCCACTTTTCTAAATATACTCCACAGATATTCTACTCAACTCCAATGAACTGGGGGTTTGGAGAATGTTAAAAGGATTCCCACACATCATGAAGTCCTCACATGTTTGTGATAGTGACTTCACTTCATTTGAAGATTGGCCTTTTAGCACTGGATGGGCTTTAAGGAACCAGAACTATTCTACCACCATGCCGAAGTACTTGCCACTTGCCTCAAATGTGATCTTGTGAATATGGTAATTAGGCAAGAAAAGATTGTAGACTCTGCTACAAAGTGTAGCAAGGTTTTTTAAAGTCCAGAGGAGTTGGTCAGGAGAACCTGACTGACAGTTTTATCTTCTCTGCCTCCAGAGTTGTCAACTTTGCCTACTCTTTTTCTATAAAGAATTGCAATTTGCATGGGCTTTCATGACTTCTTTTTGCCAAACAAGATAGTGTCACCTTTGTGACCTGGGTATACTCTTTCTTGGAAAATTGTTGCATGAGGGTTTAGTTCAGTTTTGTGTGTGAATCTTATATATAAATACAAACTATGTGTCTGTCTGTCCGTGTGTGTGTCACACACGACATTCCAGAATCTGGAATTGCAACTCAGAATGGCTCTGGAAGACTCAAACAGCAGTTTCCAACTGCCTCCCCTAATTTGGGGGTGGGAGCTCTCAAACAACAGTTCCCAAGTGTGAGGCATGAAAGGTTTTTTATATATAAGATTGCTGAAGGTTTGCATCCAAATGGTGGAGGGTCCCTTCAACTCCTTCAATTGACAAAATGATCTTTCCCTGCAGGAGGTGCTTTCCAATACAAAGAAAAATAAATTTGGAATTGCAATTCAAGCTTGACAAAAAGGAACTGAAATTTCAACCAACAAGAAAAAACGGGTTTGAAGCTTGAAATCTGAAGCTAGGATTGCATGACAAAGTGCCATAAGAAAGAAAGTGCATTTGCAGCAACAGATTCAAAACAGGGTTTGAAGCTTGAAATCTGAAGCCAGGATTGCACAACAAAATGACATAAAAGAAGTGCATTTGCAGCAACAGATTCAAAACAGGGTTTGAAGCTCGAATCTGAAGCTAGAATTGCATGACAATGTGCCATAAGAAAGAAAGTGCATGTGCAGCAGCAGAAGCAAAACAGGGTTTGAAGATCAAATCTGAAGCTAGGATTGCATGACAATATGCCATAAGAAAGAAGTATATATGCAGCAACAGAAGCAAAACAGGGTTTGAAGCTGGAAATCTGAAGCCAGGATTGCATGACAATGTGCCTTAAGAAAGAAAGTGCATTCGCAGCAACGGAATCAAGCGTTAGCATCGTCATCATGTCTTCCAGACCAAAGCTCTGCAGTATCTCTCTGCAATGCAATTTCAGCGAGCAATTTATCCTTCCGAGGCAAAGGAAGTTCGAAATTGCATTCCACAGCAACAAACACTCTTGCAGGAGGAGGAATTGCCAACCAAACTCGACATGCAGGCTAAGATTCATGACGAAATACATATATCTCTGGTGAGTAGAAGAAGAGCAGCAAGGGAATGAATCTTGCTTACCGATTGAAGCTTCCACAGCTCTCAAAACCCACACCATCGCGCTCCACTCCTTGAATTGCATTGCAAGTTTGTAGTTCTCTGTTTCTCAACCCTGTCTTTTGTCAATTCAGACACAACAATTTTCAATAGAAGGAGATTATTTCTTAGAATGTTTTTCAATATTCAGTGCATCACCCAAAAAGAGAAACCCTCATTCACAGTGTCCGAAGGTTTGCATCCAAAGGGGGGGGGGAGAGGGGGGCGGGGCAGCAGGGGTTGGGGGGGGGGGGGCAGCAGGGGGGGACCGGGTGGGGGAGTGAAGGGAGGTGTTTTTTTTTTTTTTTTCGTTTTTTTTTTGGGTCCTCCCTCTTTTTCTTGGGGGTGGCTGGAGTGGCGTAGCCATGAGTTACCAACACTAGTTTATTATAATTGCATACCCAGCAGTAAGTGGGTGGCCCTGCAAAAATATATCTCACATCAAAGTGTAGTTTACTTTTTTGCAACCTCAACAATGTTTTGTTTTTTCATTTTTTTGGAGTTAAATCTTTTGCTAAGTTTAACACTAAAATTATTAATCGAATTTTCACTAGAAAAAAATAATTCCAAAACTTTCCCAATTTCTTTGTCGAAAGTGGCGAATTTTCACCAGACAAAAAACACTGAACTCTACCCATTAAACTAAAACTGAGACTGGAACTCAGGATGCTACTAATGCAGGACCAATCCTCATGATTGGCCAATCAGAAACAGAGAACAGCAGTCAGATCATATTTATTACACTCTTCTTCGGCAGGTGAATAGCTTGCCATGCACAAAAAATGGTGAGCCAAATTGGCATGTTTTCACTTTTCTTTGTCCAATTTTAATATGTTGGGTCACATACTGAGGCCCTTGGGTGTACCAGGACCTGCCCTAGTAGTTTGTACCATGGTAAAAATCCTAAAATCCATTTAAATCATTTATAAGTATTACAAATATCCCATGATTTGGCTAAATCAGGGTCTCTGAGTTCAAATCTAACATTTTTTGGGCTTTAATCTTGCCATTAAGAGGCCTCACTCAAAAAGGTGAAGGTACCAATGTGGGTGCTGGTTCGCCCTGGCAACATACTGAACACCGCTGGGGATGCTTTAAGATTGTTTAGCCTTCTAAATTGTTTTACCAATGGAATTTATTGCATTCATACCACATTACTGAAGTATCTACCATTGTGTTGGCAAATAATAACTAAGTAGAAGAGACGTTGTCAAACTGCAAATAATCCAGATTTATGTTGGGCTAAGTTGGAATTCTGCAGAACAAAACCAATCTAATGTATGATCAAAACTTCAAATATACCTTCAAAGAGTGTATATGCCAAAAAAATTCAAAGATCCATGTCTGGCATTGCATTCTAGGATAAACACAGTGCAATTAATTGGCGAAGTCACTGAGTTTGACCAATGACTCTGTCAAAGAGGATTGATCTCCTCTCCTGCATTTGACACCACACACTTCACAATGCACACTGTTGATGGTCTCCTCAAAACCTCCAATTAATGTCTCCATCATCTTGTAATACTTCAGCCCAACCCTGCGGAACATGATGAAGCCTGAGCTGGTGACATAATGCAATGGGAGATGAAGCTGCAAATCAGTTTAATGTCCTTTTTTCTGCATCCTTCATGAACTACAGAAAGGCCAAAAGCAACAGATCCACCATATTGTCAAACACACCTACTAACCTGCATCTGATTTGCCTTCAGGATCCCAGATTAGGAAGAGAAAATGAAATGCAGTGGCCTCACTGATCCGGACAATAATTCTGTATTATGGTATAAGAATCCTTCACTCCAGTGATCACGTCAGAATGTGGCTATCTTCATATTCCAACCTCCAAATCAAGAACATGTCCAAACAACTGTGGCCATGTATCCATCCACACATCGCCACACATGGCTCTGCAAGTGTCCTTCAAAGTTCTCCACAATCCTGCAAAATTCTGCACAAGCATTCTTCAAGTCCAGTGATTTTTCACATAATTAGGATGTCATACTTATGAATTCAGAACAGAAGTTCTTGCATTTCAGAAACCTTACATCTAGGAAATCCTATCCAAGGTAGGAAGAATCCAAGGGTTTGATGACAACAATATACAGCTTTAGAACAACCACCATGATCAGAAAATCTGAATGAATATGCTCCACAATCAATAATAATTCTAGACAATCAAAAGAAAATTGCATGCAAAGATGCAAAGAGTGAAAAATATAAATGCATTACTGGACAAATCCAGCTCTACAACCAAATAATGCAAGTTCACCATACAATCTGTGGATGAATATGGATCTGGCAAATAAGATAGACAATGAACTACTACAGTTAACAGAATTCTGCAATCTGCAAAAACCATGTTTGCCAGAGCAGAATTGAGTCTAAAAAACATTCTTGATTGGATTCAATTAACAGAACCACTTCCATGAGCAAAAAGCTCCTTTCCTTGAGAGCCATATTTACACACATCCCAAGATGCAACTCAAATCTCCAGCTCATTGATACCAAGCAATACCCTCATCCAAACTACTTACTTCATTGCTACTGTGAAAGACATCCTCTATGAAAGAAACTCACAATCCTATGCTCTCTAATCTAGTATATGATTTGTTAAGTGGATAATCTTTACTCTGAGAAAAGCATTGATTTTGCTCCCTTCTGACTTCTAATCATCTTGTCCTAACCTGGGAGTTACAACTACAAGCTTTTTGTGTACAATATGGAAAGAGAAACTAGTATGTTTTGTATGCCCAGCCATGCTCTGCAAGAAATGCTTGAACTGCTTCCTTCAGAGCCAAATTTGGAAACACTTGTTCTGGAGTCAATGGTGTCCTTGTTAATGGATCAAAATTTCCTACCTGCATCAGAAGACCCACTCTGCAGTTAGTCCGAGAGACATGAGGAGAAAACCACCAAGAAAATCACACCTCCTTTTTCAATCTCACTCTCAACTCTGCATTCACTGGATCATTTATACAAAGTTTCTTTAATCAGTCTCTTCAAATATACAAATCCGAAATTCCAGTCCACAGCTTTGGTCATACTTGACAATAAGGTTTCAAGCTGTGGCAAGAGTTCAATGGGTTGTATCTCTGATGGTTATATCCCTCCACTGCTAAGGCAAAACAGTTTTACTGATGGGTTAGTGCAGGTTTACCACCTGGTATGTAGGCATAATCAGACAAGACACAGTGTCAGGGATCACAAGGTTATATAACTTTAGTGAGCTGCCAAAGCAGGTTTTAAGCCTGGGATGTGGAAATTCATCAGACACAGTCTACAGGATCAAAACAGTTAACTGACCTTCCGAAGATGTTCCAAAAGAGCAGACCTCTCATAGGTGACACCACTTGGAGTAATCACTGGATCTCTGAAGAGGTCCATTGTAATTTTGCAGCAGAAGTGATCAGGTACCTGCTTCATGACCATAAAATGCTCCCAATTCTCAGTCAAAACTGTCCAATAACTGCCACCATCTCAAGTGGACAAAGGGTGCAGGAAACTTATTACAAAATTGAGGAATTGGCTGAAAATGTGAGCTGAAACTTATTTTCTGCATGTCAGAAAGACCTAAAGTAAATCCCAGGAAGCATGAGCACACATTTCCAGTGATCTCCACACTGAATGGCTCAATCTTGAGAAAGTTGCTCGAAGGAAAAGACCCACCTCAGCAGGCCTATCTGGTGCACTGGCCTTCTCAAATACATCAGAAAGAGTCTGGAGACGCTCTTGGTATTCTTCATTACACTTAGAGAGTTCTGACATTTTCCGCTCATTGGCCAATAGTTGAGCTTCCCTTTGTTCAGAGGGAAAGTATGCCTCAGATAGGGCAACTGTCAACTCATGATCACTAACATCAATCACACCAGCAGGACCCTCTTGTGTTCGCTCTTGTCGTGCTGCTGCATCATTAATCTCCTTAATATTTTTGTCATGCTCTTCACGAAGAAGATGAGTGCAATGATCTCTGGAAAAACCCATCAAAATAGTGGTCAGTTTCAAAAAACAGCATAGCTAACTAAATACAGATGTCACAATCAGCTTTTACCTCTGGTGACAACTGTAGACACAGAGAATTGACTACAGCACCCACATGCCAGGGGACAGGATTGAACTGCAAAACAGTTAAGCTTCAACCTACCTCTGCCACCATTGTCCACATTACTCTCAAGAACTCAAAAAAGCCACAGTTTGTATCTTCACTGGTTGTAAAAGTAAGAGCTCATTTGAATGTAACAAAATCAAAGCATGCACTACAGTGTTTGACTTACTTCAACTCCTGCTGTTGGTGCTGCCGAACTGAGGCTGCTTGCTCCCACTCACTGTAACGAGCTTTTGCCAGTTCTTGCCAAATTTCCTCAACCATGTAACTCCCTGACTTTCCACTTCGACCTAGCTCCAAAGCCTATTTATATTTGTAGAAATCAGTCCACTCCCAGAAGAAACTAATCGCAAATTGTGCATTATTCTTAAGTCAAATACCCTTTCATTGTGTTACATAATGTAAAAATATGTTCAAATAGACTACACAACACCATGATTTTGTTCATGACAACTCCATGGGAGAACAGTTCATGGCCAAACCTTCTCAAGCTCAGCAATAGCATCACTGTATTGCTTCCCTTGCAATAGAGATAACCCCAACATGTAGTGCGCCTGCAGCCACAACCCCATTATACGCATTGGATGCTGACCCTGGAATCTAACAATGGGCTATGTCTCTTGGGACAATGCATGTGCAATGTTATATGTCACCTATACTGCTGGGAAGGTTTCACAAATCATAATCCAGAGTTTCATATTCACATGTTCCAGGGAACTGCACACAAAATCTTCTAGATTATAACCTGAATACACATTTGCAAAGAGCTACAAGAAATTCCTTCCCATATATACTACCACAACAACCTCAAAATTGTTGACACCATATCAGCACATTCTAATATGATTGAAAATTAATCTGCTCTAAATTTAACATAAATAAGACCTCAGGGTTGAAAGCAACAGAGTAACAAAGCTATGGCATTTCCAGTTTACATGAGCCTACAAAGGGAATCCCAGCCTCAATAGTCTAGGTATCCTCAATTCAACTCCCTCATCACCTGTCCAAGTTGCAAGATCAGAGTTTTTAGTTCCCTGAAGTTAGAGTAAGATCAATGCTAACCTTGGTAGAACTGTTGTCTAGTTCTAAGGCTTTCCGGCAATCTGCTTCAACAAGATCCCATGCACTGCACAGCACAAATAGTTATCAATGCATTCTTCTCATGCTTCAAAGCTCAGGATGTATTAGTGTGTTACAAGAGAATGAACCTTGCTCCAAATGCTCAACACCAAACAATATTACAGAATGCAGAGATTTTTGAAGCAATGAATTGAAACAGAAAAGAAAAATGCAGTTTGATACCAAACAAAAGACACATCCTTATGACTAAAGCAATTCATAGTCTCCCCATGCTTGTTGCTATTATCATAGATTTCAGGGTTAAGATGTTGATGTAAAGAAACTAGATTAAATTGGTAAATCTGTTCCACTGGGACAAAAACATCCATATAAGCAAGGAATCTAACCTCACTGAAAACAAGCAAACTTCAGTCACAAGGCAGAGGAAAACAAGAGGAGGGATCCTCACTTGCGCTTCCGGTGACAAAGTGCTCGGTTTGTCCAATACACTGGCACCTTTGGGCACAAAGTTATTGCCTGCTCAGAAACCCAGGTACACTAGTTAGTTAAAGAATTATGGTCTGCTATAAATATGCCACCATCATTAGCACTATGGCAACCTTGAACCTAACATTCCAGTTAGATTACAACGAGTCAAACTAGATCCAGAAGACCACTTCAGAAAGTTGATGCTAATATTCTCTCATGAATCAAACATGAGAGAACATTCATGTACACTGCCCAACAGCAGAGGTTGGGCCTCTGCAATTATAACACCAGATGCTGCTGAGGAATTTTTTCCCATATGGGATTCAAGTTCAAGCTCTCAGATTGTATGGATGCCAATCCAAAAACCTAAAACTTCATTCTGCTGCATGCTTTTATTGTCAGACAAGCTAATGGTGTGATGATTTACAAACCAGGCTGCTGCCAGAATTGGAAAAGGATTGGAAGCACCAACAATTACTGAAGAAAAGTAAATGACCAATCTCATGCAAAGTTATCAAGTCAGTGAACAGATCTATGAGATCTATGAGAAATCTCTAGAGCACACTTGCATGAGTGGCAGTCATAACTTTTTGAGAGTCACTCACAAAGTGTGAGACCATCACCTTCATCAAGGATAGCAGTGTTGAGCTGCCATGACTATCCACAGACTTCATCAGCTCCTAACACTGGGTGTAGATAAGTTCATAATAATCAGCCCAGACTTGGAAGCAAACAATTATACAACCATCTGCATCCTGAGTTTCTATCACATTTCCAGATGCAATGAGAAGAGTCAGTCATGATGTTGGCTAGCAGTTGAGGCTAGCTAAACCAAAAAGTCAATTGCAACCTCAGGCAAGCTGGAACAACCTTGGGAGGGTAAGCTTCATTTCATTTCCACTTACCCCTGTACAAACAAGGGTTGAAGCCTAAAGGCACAGAGAGACCCACATAAACTATATAGTTCAGGCTTCCTACACCCTGAACACATATCCATTACGCATGCCACTGGAGACTACTTGGATGCATCCCCCAAAGAAGCCACTGCAACAGATTCCTATGAGATTGCAGCGAGTGGGCATAGATAAGTATATAGTAATCAGCCAAATACACAAACATACAGGTGCTGAGTTTCTGTTGCATTTAGTCAGAGAAACTACAATACCTATGAACAAGAAACTATTGCCCATACTCCCTTGCAATCTATTTCCCAAAAAGGAAACCTCTTGTACAATGGGGAGGAAAAGAAACCTAGAGGCATCAAATCCAGTGGTATCAAGCACAAAAAAAGTAACCCAAAGGGATTGAAGACTAATCTGAAAAAGAAACAAAAACAAAAACAGGGACACCACAAAAGGCCATCAGCAAAGTTATGACATTTTTAAAACAAAAAACATGTGCACAAGAAAGAACTACAGAAGGCCAGAAGTGAAGTGGAGTACCTCAGTATAAGCTTCAATAGCAGCACCAAGGCGCTCTTTCTTGAAGTAGAGGTTACCCTGGTCTTTGAGAAGCTCAGCTTGCTTCTCCGGTGTTGCCACCTCTCTAGCCATTCCTGTGCTCTGGCCTACTCCCCCCCCTTCAGCCTCTAGTCCTATATCTGCAGCCCTCTGCGAAGTATGTGACTTCAGTCTTGAAAACCTACCACGACAAAAGTGGCCTATGCGCTCCCTTAACGGATTCATTCAATTAGTCTTTTGTCGCCCTTCTCTTTTGAAGAAACCCTATAACGATGCTATAATCCCAGCGCTATCTATGCAACCTGAAGAAGATGATAGATCGCCTCCCCACCCCCACAAAACTCGTGATTTCACACAAAGCAGAAGAAGAATGAAACCGAAGTCGAACTTTGTTGTCCGAACAAGAGAGACTAAACAAAGTGCTGGACAAAATTCACGAACTGCAACAAAAACTTTACATCAAAGACATCAACCAAACATACTCGCCTTTGAACACACCTTCACTCTCTAGAAAACCCTATATATCCCTATGAAAACCCGTTCTCTTAAAAGCTCGCGACTACAGCAGCAAACAAAGCAGAGACGAGGGGAACAAACTGATAGAATTAGAATTGCTCGGGGTCTCTCACTCTTTCGTTTTCTTTTTTAGTTCTTTCCTTCTGTCTGTGTTCCCTCCCCTTTCTCTCTATCAGTCTCTCAATGTCTCGGCTGGGCGACAAACAGCAGCACAGCAGGGCGGGGCAGGCCAGGGCTGGGCTTCACAGATGACGAGGAATAGGAAGAGTAGTGTGCTACGGTGTCAAAACCCTAATTTGGTGGAAGGAAAAGAGCAGCACCATGCGTGTGATATTGAGTTTGGCAGCCTCACCTCGTCAACAGGATGACAATGCGTGTCAATTCCCGAGAAGCAGCAGCATCGGCTGAGTGCAATAACAGAGATGCGCGTGGCGCCGTCTCTGTTGCTTTCCAAAACACAGCTTCCGGATGTCCGCCACGAAGACAGAGAGAAGAGGGACCGCAACAGCAGCAGCAGCAGGAGGCGGCGGATGAACCTCCAAGCACGTCTTTCTTTCTGTGTCTGTCGAGAACGCAACGCAAACGAATACGCTACACAATAATACACTGCAGTGAGTTTGCGGTTTTTGTTTTTTTCCTCCTTTTTTGAACTCGTTTTCGGCAGCCTCGTTTTTTTCTCACTTTTTTTGTTTTTCCTTTTGTTTCTTTTTTGTGGTGCGAAATTTTCCTTTATGCCAGGCTTCTTTTTTCTTTTTTTTTGCGGTTGCGCGATTTTGGAAAATAAGTAATCACTGAATCTCGCCAAAATATCGCCATATTCGTGATTTACAAGATTCTCGCCATATTTCATATATATAATTATATAATAATATTACTATTTATTTATTTGTTTTTGTAATAGGCTGCACTGAAGTGAGTTTGCAGTCTTTTTTCTCCTTTTTTGAACTCGTTTTTGACAGCCTCTTCTTTTTTTTCGTGCCAAAATTTCGTTTTTGGTAGCCTTTTATTCTATTTTTAGGGTTGGGAGATTTTGCAAAACTTTTAATCACAAATTCAGTGAGTTTTTAAAAATAGAACTAGCCAGAATTCTGGAAAAAAAGGTTGATTTTTAAATTATTTTTGTAAAAATCGCCGCATTTTCTTTGCAGCACTCAAACTCGGCATCCAAAAATAAATAATGTTGTTTAATTCTGTTTCCTTTCATTTTTTGTTAATCGCCAAAAGGGTTTTAGAAATATGGACTCCTTTTTTGGTAGCCTTGTTTTTTTTTACTTTGGGTGCGAAAATTTCAAACTGTTGCGAGATCTTGGAAATGTTTTAATCACAAATTCAATGATTTTTTGAAAAACAGAATCGCCAAAACTCAAAAAAAACACTTCAATTTTTCTTGTCGAAATTGAATTTATTTTTGGGTAAACATAGCCACATTTCTGTATATGAATTCAGTAGGCAGCCAAAAATATATAAGGATGTTGTTTTTTCCCTATCATTTTCTGGTTAATAGCCAAAAAGGTGAGAGAAAAATGGACTCATTTTCTGACTCGTTTTTGGCAGCCTTTTTTTAAACCTAGGGTGCAAAATTTTCACACTGTTGCAATTTTGAAACATATCGCCTCAAAATGTTTCAATTTTTCTTTTAAAAATCGGCACATTTTTCAACATGTGCACAGCCAAAAATAAATAAGAATGTTCAACTCCTTTTCTGAAATCGTTTATTGGCAGCCTTTTTTTTGGAGCAAAATTTCACAGTGTTGCAAATTTTTGGAGATAAGACATTAAAAATTGAATGATATTTTCAATCGCCAAAATTTAAAAATATCAACTATTCTGCCAAAATCGCCAAATTTCTATACATGATTCATGTTGGCAGTAAAAAATAAATAAGGATGATTTTTCTTTTTTCCTTTCATATTTTGTTAGCTAAATTTGGCTACATTGGCTTATGGGTGATCACCACTTCAGCTACATCACAAATTTGAAATTTTAAAAAGGCCAGTACCCACCATTTACTTTTGTTGATTCTTTCATTAAAAACATGAGCCATGTATTATGAATAAAAAAGAAATTGAAATTTTGAGCCATATTAAAATATTTGGTGGCAAAATTTTGCAACTTGGTAATTTTTATGGGTTTTTTTATCACCAAATCTAGACCTTTTTTTATTCCCCCTAAATCACCAAGATTCTACATTCAAGTTTCAATAAGTAGCCAAAAAAATAGAAAGGTCTTTTAATGTTTCTTCCTTCATATTTTGTTTGTAGCCAAATTTGGCTAAATCATCTTATGGATGATCACAACTTGTGCTAAATCACCAATTTGAAGCAAAAAAAAAATGCATGCCTACTACTTTCCTATCCATGTCTTTTTCAAAGAAAACTAAATATATCAATTTAGTCAATATATCAATTTATTTAACTATTATTTAATTTGTATACCCTAAAAAACTAAATTGATATCAATATTGATGAAATAGGTCCCCATAGTAGTGAAAAAAAATTCAACAATTTTTGTCATTTTACAACCAAAAGATTGGGAAATTTTTGGAAATTCAACAAATTTTGCTGATTTTTTGGAAAATTTTCCATTTTTAAATATTAAAAACCTTGGAAAGAGCAAATCTTTTTCAATAAACATTTCTTATTTTCAAAATCCCAATATACAATCAAAGGGTTTTTCTCATAATTTTGCTTGTAGAACTGAATTTTTTTCAAGAGGGCCATGGCCATGCATGTTAGGCTTAATGTTTTAAGTGTTTCCCCTTGTTCCCATGGCCATTTCACCATCATCCAAGCCAACCATCTACATACATGGATATGAGAAAAACATTCAAGAATCCTTGGGTTGTATATATTAAAATCCCAATTTATCATGCTTGATTAGTCTTTAAGTTATGCTCATTGTGCATATGGCACCTCTATAGCTCTTTTTGAAATTAATCCATTCATAAATAGTAGGTAATCAAACTTACAATGTGACCAAAATATTGAAAAACTAGTACATCTTTCCATTATATTGAAGTAAAATTATCTTGTGTATTTCTTAATTTTTAGTTGAGTTCTCTTCATGTTCAAACCAATGGGATCTTATTCACTTGCCTCCTATTTCACTAAGGACTCCTTATTAAAAGATGTCCAACACATTGATTTTATTCCCAAGATACATGACACACATGTAAGCTTCCATGATATTAACCAAGCACTTCACACAATACCCATCATATTTATTTTGATGCATCCTTCATAGACCTTTTTTTTTTTTTGCATCTCTTGTATTTTTTGACCTAGATTTATCATGTGCTATAAAATCGATACCCAACTTTATTGAAATTAATAAAATCACACACATGAAAACATGCACACAAATATAATTGATGCTTAGGTTTGTTGATTTCTATGTTTTGCTTTGAATTTGGTTTCCTATAGTTATAGGTGAAGACATTTTGTAACATGAAAAATGAGACTCCATGCCAAACTTGGGATGGACACACACAAAAGTTAAAATTTTATTCACACTAATTTGGGTTCCAATCACAAAGCAAATCTTTCAAAAAATCAAGATTCTACAATAAAAAACATGACAAGCCCTTGCTTGTTTCTTGAATTTCATTTTGTTTCTTGCATTTTGTTTTCAAACTCCTTCATATTACAAATTCATGAATTATGATGCTTGTGATTGTGTTTATGGTCCCATAGCGTACTTTTACCTCCTAAGAATGTTGGCACAAAAAATGTTCTAGTTTCTTGATTTGTTACATGTCAATTTGCATTTGTAATTTCCTTTACTCAATGAAGTATTTGGTTTTACTTTGCATTCAATGCTCGTATGATTTGCTATGAGGAGATGAAGCCATTCAAGACATTCCTATATCTTGTCATATCCATCATCAATCACAAGTCTATTATAACAGCTTCCAAAATCATATATTGTAATTTTAAACAACTTCATTTCTACCTATTTAGACTTTAATTATTTGAATTTTTTTCATTTTGTTACAAGTCATTGAAAAAATATTTTTTTGTTAAACAATGAGGATGATTATAAAGTTTTTTTTTTAAAAAAAAATTAAATGTGCTTGCATTTCCTATGTAACATTTACACCTTAAATGTCTAGATCTTCAAGATTGCCATTCAAAGTCACCAAACAAATTGTGAAAGGTAAAAATGATAAAGATATTTGTTTAGGACTAAAGTTTTTTTTTAATCACAATAATGTTAGGATTCCATGGTGTGGCTTTCAATCAGGCACCAAGTTGAGGTCTTGGTATGTAGGATTTTGAATTATGAAAAAGTCTTCTCTTCTACTAGCATTGCATGAAGAGGTCATGGCTTGTATCTCCCAAATTTGCATCTAAAAGTTGTAAGCATCCTTAAAACCAACCCTTGATTTGAAACTTTGACCTGGAAACCTACAATTCAAACGTGCTCCTCCAATATGGGTATATATTTAATGTCATATGTTTTGGTGTTAAGTATTTTATTGTTTTCCAAATGCTATGTTATATTTTGATCTAAAGTGTGTTATTGTGCAAGCACTATAAACATTAAAGTTTAATTCAATTACCTTAGGATACTCAATTGGCATAAATTTATGACATGCAATGGAATCTTCAAAGATATCAATTTGATAGAATGAAGAGGAAGACAGTTGAACAAATCAACCAAAGGGAATTTAGCTCCTAATTCAAGCTAGAGAGAAAGTGACAATTAGTTGTGTGGAGTTAGCAACAAACACACATGTTTGGTTTTTAGTTTTTAATAATTAATATTACTTTGATTGCGGTTATGTTTTTCCTAATTCTTTGGCAACTTCTTTTGCCATTTTGTTTAGCTTCTTTTTTCCATTGAAAGTAAATGGTTGTATAAAATATATTTTCACAATTGGGTGAAAATATGGTAAAGTGAACACAAAAATACCTATTTATTACTTATATGTATGTTGTCCATATTAAAAACATGCAAGTAACCTCAAATTGAATGGAAGTATAATAAAAAATCATCATTGTTCTCTATTGAACTTATGGGAATCCACATACAAAAAAGTAAAAGTAAATTCATTTTCAAAAGTAAATTCGTTTAAGAAAAGGATAATTTTGGGTTTTGGGGTATTTTAAACACAAAAAAAATTATAAAAATCATTATTTTAAATCTTCGGATTAAAAAAATAAAATATATTCACCTTTCTTCTTATAGGCTAGAGGTGGATTAGCAAACACTTCATCATTACCTTAAAAATTATATCTCACCAACATGTATTTTGTCTGTGGATGTTTATTATAAGTAGGTCATAGCCTACCAATCTTGGGTGAAATAAACAAATAAAAAAATGATTATAAAGTGATTAATTTTGATGATAGTTTTTTGTTAGGTTAATAATCATAGTAACCAAACATACACTTTCAAATTATGATCACAAGTGGCCAATTGATGATAAGGAAACACAACAAAACTTGGTCAAAGCAAGATAAATTATACCCATAATTCATAGTGTCTACTTATAATGCAATCAATTGAAAGTACCACACAAACTAATCATAAATTGTTATATATTGATGTTTTGACTTGAATGACCAAAGAAAAGATAATTATTGATTATTTTGCATTCAATTTCAATTTTCAACATGTTTTAAATATTTTATTCACTTGCTTGAAATGCAAGTAATGTTTTAGTTTCTTTTTTGTAATGTGAACTATTGTAAAGTCCATGTAAAGTATGGAGAGGATGCATCTATAAAGGGTTACGAATGTATGAATGGCATTTGATGTTAGGTCTAAGTAGGATGTTAGAATCTTATTGAAACAAAAAAGAATTTAAATGTTGCTTATTTGCAATACTCAACATTCTCGTCAAAATTTGGGATGAGTGGACTCATGTAAGGCCAAAGGTTGATGGCCAAGCCTATATTCACTATGAAATTTTCTTATGCACTAATTTTTGTGGCATCAAATTGTCAAGTCATGACAAGTAGGCTAATGGAAATTCAAAATTAATGTTTTGTGATTGTCAAGAATTTTTTATAAATCATTTTTTTATCTTTGTGGCATAAACCACAATGAAGTAAGCATTACTCCATTAATGTTGAAATAGACAAAAAAATTCAAGCATGCCTACAATGTACACTTCATGCAATATCCTTCTTTAAAAACATTGCATGTTTAAATTTTGAATTATTTAGTCTAAAATCAAGATGGTCGTATTAACATTCATGTTCATAGGGATTCATGTGACATTGTTTTGGGTTGAACTTGAATTTTATGCTCAAGGTCTTTAAAGACCTTGACCAATGAAGACATCAAAGGTGCATTAGAGGCCTATGGGAAAGTTAAATTTACACAACGAATTGTGTGCCACCCATTTTTAGTTAACCTCATGTGAATTCATGACAATGTTTTTTAAATACATTCTTTTTATTTTTTTAGAAACATCCCTTCATCTATTAAGTTACCCTAGCATATGAATTTCATATGGGTTGTTTAGCCGTGGTAAACTTAGGTAACAGTCATAATGTATTAGGTTTTGTTCCTAGGGTATGGGACATATTTCGAAGCTAAGTATTGAATGGATATATTTAATGGACATGAAGGATTGGACAATTGTTTTGTAACATTCTTTGGAAACCATTCCTAGCTATAAATGTAAAATTTCCTTGTTTATCTAATCCTAAACATATTTTTAGACCTTGTATTATACACTTTGCTATTGATGTTTATATGTTGATACTCATGTTGAGAGTTTGGTGTTTATTAATGACAAAAACATGCTCAAGTTTCTCACCATTAGTAGGCCTTCAATTTTATACACTTGGAAAGTTTGATGTTTTTTGCAACCTGATGAATTTGAAATATCCTTGTTTTGTTTAAATGGACTTGATCATCGATGAATATTTTGATGCACATCTAATGTTTTGGAATTCATGTGTATTTTGACATCGAATAAGAATGGCATATGTTAAGTGTAAGGGTATGCATAGTTGAAATATGGCAAGAAGGTTTTCAAAAATTTGAACAATGTACAAACACTCCTATGCATATGTTCCATGTCCTCAAAGCTTGTGACATATTTTGAAATTTCGATGTAAGGTGTGCAAGCTAAACCACCCAATATTCATGCCTTGTGAAATTTTGTCCACAATAACTTTTCTTTCGCATTTATATTGATTTGACATTCTTATCAATACGATATTCAACAAGTAAGCAACTTTGTATTGGGTGGGGTAACTAGTGTAATTTCTTGTTGGAGGCTTTGGTTTCACATTGACCCTATTAATAAGTCATTCTAATAGTAATTGAAATCAACATGCTACCTCCCCCCACCCCCAATATTTCATGCATGTCTTCCCCCTATAAAACAATTCATTGGGAAATAAAGAAAACACCTTTAGGACTTCATTTCACAACATCTACATTAATGCTGGGCAAATGTCAACTTTTGAATATACCAGATGGTACTAATATCAAATTTGTAAAACTTTCTTCATATGGCATGGTCTTGATGTTAGTCTCCAAGGTTGAGTTTTGGCTATTATGTGGGAGGTATATACCTAGGATCAACCTAGTATAACCCTTGTATTAAACTAATGTTATTTCAAGTCCCTACTAGCCAAGTATTGGTATAAGACTAGTATTGCATCAAGTCAAGCCAATCTAGTTGATTCTTTGATACCAAAATCAATATCAATCTATATATTAGAGTTTTAACATGGTACATACATGCCCAACATTGGAATGCACCATCACATCATTTCCAACATTCTTTTTAATGGGTTGTTTGATGTGAATCAATTTTGTATCACCTTTTTAAAAAAAGTTCTTGCATGTGGTTAATAGTTTGACCATTCTTATCAATTTTTGTCTATTATTAAAAAAATCTCCTCAACCCTAAGATTTCGGTTTGGTTGGGTTTGTCTCAATTATTAGTAATAGGCCTTCCTTGTTGTGTTTATACCCAACCCATTGACCCATTGGAAATCCATCTGTGACAATGTGTTCATGATAATGAACACACGTGAATTTGAAGGAAACTTCAACATCGTCAAGGAACAATCACATGTTTTTTCCTTTTACCACATCTCAAATATCCAAATGGCATATCAACATTAACATTTTTCTCTTTATGGATGGGATTTACACCCTTGCAAATGTTATCATTGTTGATTTGACTCATGCAAACCTTTTTTTCCAAGCAATATCTATTCATGGTTTTGCAAAGCCAAGAATAACCCAAATGAAATAACAAAGTTACATTTACATTAACATCTTAAGAATAAATTACTTCCCCCTTTAATCTTGTTTTTTCAAGTTGTTTGCTTAAACAAGCTTATCATCTTTTTCACCTTGGTGGCCAACAATATATGCATGGGATATGAAAAGCCCATGAAATCCCCTTTCAGTCCTAATTTATTCTTTAGAAAACATGTTTCAATAACTTTTCAATGCAAGCCTTTATAACTACAAGTTGAACAATACCATTGGGGTTGGCTACTTTTTGACCTCCAATGCTACCTAACCTTTTGCCGCTTCAAACATCCTATTAGTGTTTGTTTTAGGATTAAAAAAAAAAAACCAATGTGGTTCACAAAAGTGTAGGAGTAAAAAAAATGGTGACATTTTATTTTTCAAATTAAAATAAAGTGATGACATATATATAAATATATTCAAAAGTGAAAGCAATCCTTAAGCCAATTAATGATAGAATAGGCCTAATTGCCCATAAATATTGAAATAGCAAAAAAAGTAATTAAATGACCTAAAAGAATGAGAGGGGAATAATGAAGCGACATGGAAGCTAATGAAACCATTCTTTAGCTCCTCCTTCAAATCACATTGAAATTTAAATGATTTTTTTATTAAGAAATCTTGAAAATTCCTTTAACAAAAAACAATCTTTTTTATAAATGAAAAAATCACATATTATTTTGATTTTAGCATTAAAATAGAAATTTTTTGGGTGATATTTTGCCGATGTTTCATTAATAAAAAAAGGCTACATTTGATATTTTATAAATAGTTGAAGTTTGATTTCTAGCCTAGACTTACATCTTCCAATTTTTGAACTTAGGAATAGGTATTAGTAACAATTTGGACCAATCTTTTTTCCTCATTGTTTTTTTTTTCCCATTTTAATCTCACCTTTTTTTTGTCTTGGAATAAAGTCATACATGTTTTAAGTTTACATCAACTAAAGGTTTAAAAATAAGGGATGTTTGACTATGATTTATCTATTTCTATGTTTGCCATTTGTTAATTCTAAGGGCAAGGTCTTACACATTAGCATAGTTTGCTACTAACATGGAAAAATGGGGCATGAAGGCTAAATGTTCACATTAAAGTTAGCCTTTGATATTTACATAGGTCTCACTGAATTATTAGAAATATTCGTAAAGTCTTCAAAGGATAGGATGTTCACCCCATGTTCATTGAAAACATGAGGCATAGTGGAAACTTGGGGCAAACATGTGACGAAGGAAAAAAACTTGGAAATGCACCAATTTTAGTGCATTTCCAAGTTTCAACTTGAGTTTGGGAGTTTTTCAATGTTGAATCTAACAACAAAGTTTCATGTGCATGATAACACAAAATGTTTTTTGTGTGAGTTTGATAAAGTTTCGAATGGTTGAAGGCATAAAACTTCCAAGGTTTTTATGTGAATGGAAGTTTGGAAAGGTGAAAGGTAAAAAAACTTGGAGAAGTGGGAACTAAAATAGCTCAGAAAAACCCCTTAAACAAGTGATCATTTTTGCAAAGTCCTATGAGAGAATTTCATGAAGTGAGAAACAAATGTTTTGTAGTTATAGTGGGTTTCAAGGGAGCTAAGAAGCCCAAAGATTAAAAAACAAGGTGACATGTGAAAGTGAAGAGAGAGAAAGAGATGTGAAAGGGGAAGACATTTCAATGATCTCAATTTGCATGGGGGTGTTTAGATTCTCAACAATAAACATTAAGATTTAGAGGTTACATACAAGGTGTTAAAAATTTCAATAATGAAAATGGGCTGCAATAAGGTCAAAAGAATAAGATAAAGCTTATTATAGGGTTTTGCATTCATCAAAATAAATAAAAGCATGAAATTTTCTTCAAATTATTTGGTTAATCTTTGCAGGTGAAAAATATAACTTCTTATAACCATGGCCACTGTAGTTAAATTGTATGGAAATGAAACATGCTTTATAATTGGGTTAAAACACGTAACTAGGAGCCAAAAAGGGTGTTGGATGTTAAACATAATCAGTCAAAATTAAACGTTTATTTTTTTATTACCATTTAAAACCATAGTAATATTCATGGCAAATTAATCTTTTTTTCCCTCTTATGGATGTCAAAAAACTTAGAGTAAAAATTCATTTAATCCAATTTTAAATTTTGGTTTTAATTTAGGACATTTGAAAATGTACACCTATTGCGTTAGATGGAGTCAATTTTGCAAAGGACTATCAAAAGGACTCATATAATAAAAATAATTTTCATTTATAAATAAATAAATGATGTGAACATATCAGGCACACTAAAAAAACACTCATACTTTTAAAAATGCAGAATCCTAAAACTTTTAAATTCAAAGAATGTTTCAAAATTGTTTTAAAAGTTCAGAGCTTCAAAAGTCCTTTACCACATATAAATGGGTTATAATGTACATGATGTATTAAAAAAAATTATAGCTTAGAATACAATAAAACTAAAGAATGTGAAAATTTAATTTTTGGTCATGACTTAAAATTTTGATCATTTTTCATGTTGAAACATTGAATTTGTAAGGAATCTACACAATTTTAAATTTTCATATTTATTTAGTAAAGATTAACCAAAAAAAAAAGATGGATTGGGGAAATTTTAAATAATTTAAAAAACAAGTTACAAAAAATTTCAATTAAAATTTCATTTGCAGTAAAAGGTTTTTTTAAAGAAAAAACATTTGTAGTCCTTTTCCAAAGCAATCATTTTGGCTCTTAGTTATAGTTTTGACCACATTACTACAAAATGTGGGTGCAATTCATTAATCCTCGTTCATTAAACCAATGAAGTCATTACTTCCCCATTAAATGTCATTCACTATAACTAGTGAATTCACTCATAATCTAAATAAATCACTTTGAGTACAAGGACACCTTTTGTTGTAATTATGAAACTAGTGTTGTGCAATTATTTACTTTAGGGTATAACCTCTAGATTTGGTTATGCACCACCATGGAGGGACAGTAATAGGTCCAGTTGGGGCATTAGAAATTTTAAGAACCTTGGGTTGGATCAAGTTCCAATTATTTGATGAATCAATAGATTGGTTTCGATTCCAATTTGGTCATTAAAAATTGTCAAAATAGTCATCTGGTTAATTATAAGTTTTCAAATATTTGATGGTTCCAAATCCAATTTTGATTCATTTTTTTATGTTGATGGTTCTAGATCCAAGTTTTATTCATTTTTAATGTTGATGGTTCCGAATTTGGTTTTTATTCATTTGTAATGTCGATGGTTCCAGATTTAGTTTTTATTCATTTAATGTTGATTATCTAGATCTGATTTTTATTCATTTTAATGTTTATCCCGATTATCGGTTATGTTTAGGTAGATCAATAAGCAATTAGGTTGGGATAATTTTGGTTAGTATGGGATTAAGGTCCACCTTGACTTTGGGGTCCAGTTGATAGTAAACCAATTTAATTGGCATGGAATCAAACTCTCAATGTGAGTTTTTATTGCAAGATTTTGACTAGGTATAGGTAAGTTACAACAACAAAAATGTTTTAATCAAATATAGCATTCCAATGCAACAACCTACAAACATAACTACCATCCAAAGTGTAATATAATTGTCATCAAGGAAAAATTGTTCACCCAATAGCACAATACAAAAACTTGGGGTTCAATTTACTAAAGAATAAGCAAGAACAACCCATGAAACACCTGTAACAACCTTTATGCTTACAAAATAAAACTACTTTTTTGTGACCAAAAGGTCCAAGGTCCAAGTTTACAATCCTAAAAACTAAAAAGTCTAATGGTGGTCCAAGTTTACAATCCTAGAAATTAACAACTCTGATGGTGTTCCAAGTTTACAATCCTAGAAACCACCAATTTTGATGGTAGTCCAAGGTTATAATCCTAGAAACCAGCAAGTTTGATGGTGGTCCAAATTTACAATCCTAAAAACCAAAAACCCTAATCTATAGGGTTTAGGGTCATTCGCATTAAATATGCAATAGTTCCACCATTAGCAGAAAGTAAAAAATCTCTTCCTTCATCATTTACTTTTTCTTACAACCTGGAACCTAACCCACAACCATTAAAAAAAAAATGGTGGGCAATGTGGATTAGATCATCCCTCAATGGCAGAAAAAATTGTCACATTCCATGTGCTATATATTAGGCTAACTTTCCCAAATACCACATTATCCCTAAGAACCCTAGACTTTTATGGAGAATCCCAAATCACCATAAAAGCTTATTACCATGCCTTTTAATATGCGATCGCCCCTTTCTTAGACCCAAAATCTGAAACAACAAATCTTAACTATTTTAAAACTACATTCAACACTAATGTGACAACTTCACATACCTCCATTGTCTCATCGTTTCTAGATGCCCACCTCATGTTCGTGGACAATGCAACAAAAAATAAGAAAATGTGAAGACGTTCCGTCCATTAGCTAGTAACTTGAAGTTACCACCTCCTCATCATACTCACAAACAACAAAAGAAAACCTAAAGTCTAGCAATGTTATCATCCATTTCTAAAAGCCCAATTTTACCCATATTGTCTTCATTTTCTTCCATCAACATTCCTTCCATTTCCATGAAATTTTCCATGGACATTGCACTTGCCTAAGCATCATCTAGCTAGCTTTTATAAGTGTTCACAAGCATCTCTAGATTTTCTATGCCCAATTTAGACTGTCGCATGTTTATGCATATATTAGCAACGTTGAATACTCTTTTAACCTCAATTTGTGACCCAACAATCTCTATAATTTGTCGAGCCACAAAAGCAAAATAAAAAAGTTGTGATTCATGAACTTTCAGCATGCAAATGGGCTTTTACATTCCTCATCACTTACCTTCTTAATTCTATAATGACTCAATTGTTCCTTGACCACTGATAAAGCCATTTTTTCATAAATTTCCATTAGGTCATACAATGACCAAACTCCAAAATTGTTCATTTCATAATTAGTCGTTGTAGAAGCAACAACAATTTCACTTGCAGTAGACGGGTTCAAAAGCCTATAAGCACGAACCAATAAAGGAAATAAAACATACATGTCATACTCACTTACAATGAAAGTAGCTTTCTCCTTCCCAACATAATGTATGACTAGCCTTAAGCCTTTGAAATTTGGGTGTAGCATCATACTCAACATATTATGAGCTTTGCATTTTTGAAAGGATAACAAAAATGTATTGACAGCCTTTCCCATTTTTTTTGGGTCCAGGTGATGGTTTTCTACAAAAGAGATCGATATTCTTTGATGGAGATTGATGTTAGTCCAATAGACATTTTAGTGTCATCTGTTGCATACTGACAACATTTATACATTGCATGCCCCCAACAACTCCCTATAAATGGTGTTGCCAACTTTAATAGTTCACAAGAAACAACAAAAGTTAGGGCACTGGTCATAACACTTATATTACTACCTTCATCTTTTACATATGCTAGGATCTTAACATTTAATCCATATGTTGCTAACATTTCATTCACTTATATGGCCATGGTACCCCTAGAGGTTTTTGTAGTTTCAAAGAAGCCGATTAGTACATGACCAAGCTCCCGATTGTGGTTCAAAAAATGAACAATCAAAACAAAAGTGTCCACTCCTCCTCTTGAGATCCACAAATCAAAACTCAATGTGCAAGTGTCACAAACTTTAGAAATGAATTTCTTTTTGGTCTTTTTAACTAACTTTAGTTATGTTGCTTTCAATAAAATTAGGTTTGATTGTGTTAATTTTTTTGGTTCCATTTATCCTATATTGTTGTAGAACCCTTAAAAGAAATTTGGCTCCTTATTTCCTCTTTCTATTGCAACAAACCTCCCTAGGGTTTTTTATTCCTTTATTCTTTTTGTTGCTACAAACCCCCCCTTGGGTTTTTTGGCTCCTTATTTCCTTTTTTTATTGCATCAAACCGCCCTAGGGTTTTTTTTCCTTTATTTTTTCTATTGCTACAAACCGCCCCTTGGGTTTGTTTTGGCCCTTTTTTCCTTTCAATTGTTGGAAACTGCATTGGGGGCTTTTTTATTCCTTTTTTTGTTTTATGTTGTTACAAATCCCCCTAAGGTTTTTAAAATTCATTTTCTCCTCTTTTTTTTCTATTACTACAAACCCACATAGGGTTTTTGTTCCTTTTTCTTCTTTATGTCTTAATTAAATAAAAAAACTAAAAACCTTAACCTTCCTTCTCTTTAAAATTTTCAACAATTAAACCCCCCTAGGATTTTTATCCATGCTTCTTATCTCTATTAATATAGACCCCGTTTATGTTTTTTCCATTCGTTTTTTTTTTCTATTGTTGCATAACCCTATTTGGATTTTTTCACAATTTTATGCCTTTGGCTTTTGCAAACCCCCCAAAAAAACCTTAAAATAGACCCACCTTTCTTTCTCTCTCTAATTTTTGCAAACCCCAAAAAAACCTAAAAACCTTCAACCCCCCTTTTTTACCTATGTAGACCCCCAAAAAACCTAAAAATCATACCCCCACTTCTTTCCCATTTGTGATTTCTACATACTAATTTTTTTTTGTAGAAAACCTTATATGCCCTTTTAAAAATTTGTCCAAACCCTAAAAAACACCCAAACTTGGTCATGCAACACAAAATGTATTCAAAAGGTGACATTATTTTATAGATGAAATGCCAAGGCCATCATCAAGACACGGTGTTACATTTACAAGTACATTAATGGATGGGCAAATGGTCAATCAAGATCGAGATGTTGATGTCACAATCCAAAGCCTAGCCACTATTGGTAGCAAATTGGAAACTAATGTGGACGATTGAAAAGCTCTATTAAAAGCAAAGGTGGACGTTAACATTATAAAACACCTTTAAAATAGTTAGTTTGAAAGCAATTAAAAAATGATTAAATATGCAAAATTCAAGGCTAAGGTTAAGGACTTGCTATACTTGTAACTAATAGTCACCATCTTAGCCATGTTCTATTGGGTTATCTAGGTGTTCACTAATAACTTCAAATGTGAAGTCATGGTGATGTCTATGTAAGAAATTAGTCAATAGTGCAGTTACTCGAAATAAATTATTATACTTTTTTTTCGTGAAATCAAAACATTTCATCAACCTTTTCCACTTGCATTTTAATCCTTCAATGGCCCACTCCACCTTGCCCTAGAAATTTGCACATATTTTGTTATACGTTAGTCAAATCACATTTGGAAAAAAAATTGAAATCTAAAATGTTAAACTTGAATAACTATACCCATAAATTAAAGCCCAAACCCTAAACCTTTAACCTTAAAAATTATAACCTTAAAACTTAAAACTTCCACTTTAAACCCTTTAAGATTTAGGGTTTGGAGTACAATCTTTTTGTACACCTTAACTACATCTAAATCAATTCCAAGTATCAACTCACACCTCCCAATGCGACATATCACAATCGTCTCCTTCCCCATGTAACCAAGATTGTTCAATAAATATTTAAATTACTCATCAATGTGCACAAAATATTAACACCAATTTTTGTAGATGTAAGATTGGCATAAAATATTGATGTCATGGTATGACCCCATGTACTTGAGGTCCAAGTATATGAACAACCAATTGTGGTCAACCACCACCATGTTGTTAATGTAATACGTTTGTTTTTGCCCATTAAACCACCTTGGATGGACAAAATTGTTTAGAGCTCATGGATTTTGATGAAGAACACATCAATAAAGCCAATGTGGCCTCAATTATGAATATTATGTCACCAACACCTATGATTCCTCTCTAGTTGGCCATCGAATTTTGTCCAAAATGACAAAACTAATACAAGATGCAATAAAAAAATGCCATCATCATCATTTATTGCATTATTGCTCCAATTCCACCTGAAGGCATCATATTTAGTAATATCATCATGTTTCATGTACATTATGAAACCAAGCGAGGATAATTTGAATTGCTTGGAAATGTGACATTTCTTTCCTATCAACCTTTGCATGCCCAATAATGGTTGAAACTACAAGTTGTGGTAACTTTTCAAATTCCCCTATAATAAAATTGGTAAAGGTTTTAACCAAACTTGGCATGGCTTGCTTGCATGGTTGTTAGGATGTCCCACACACCTACATTGAGGTCAACCTATTGTCTGCCTCCTTCTAAGTATGCTGGTCTGAAATACTCCCAAATGTTGACACAAGCCATTACAGCTTGCTCTCCAATATGATCCTCTGCCATAATCTTGCCAAATAGGTTGTTGATGCTCGAGGAGCTTGAGTCAAGGCCCAGAATAATAAGCTCCACAGGCCACAAGTAGAATGGGTCACCAAAAAACGAACTCAAGTGACATGGGCCCTTCAAAATGAAAAAAAGTTGAATGGCTTCCTCTAAAATAAATGAAATGAGATCAAATGGGGCTCCCATAGAAATCAGAGACTTGGCACTCCCAAGTAAGAAGAGGTTCGAAAAAAAGAGAAAGAAATGACATGCCTCCCACTTGTATAGTCCCATTGGCAAAAATAACTAAAGGGTTTGAACCACACCCAACCCTCCACACCCTAAACCCTAAAAAAAAAGACTAAATCCCTCTGCTATGTTAGTGCCAAAAAGAAACCCAAACTCACCCTCCATAATTCCCAATAGAAAATTCTCATGAAGCCCCTCACCCCAACCCACCCACTCACCCATCCTCAAGAGAAAAGAAGAAGAAGAAGAAGAAAGAAATCTCCTCAATCCCTCTCCCCTCCAAAAAGGTGGACGGTCAAGACTCTTAGTTTGTGAAACTCAAGACGAGTTTGTGAAACTCAAGATGAGTTTGTGAAGATCTCTATTGGGGTGGTGGACAAGGTGGTGGGTAGGTGACCTTTCATGGAAATGCATCTTAAGAGCCTCTTTCTATTGCAGGCTGCATAGCCAGTCACATAAATAACCTGGCTTCACTAGAGGCCATAAACCTTAAAGATTGTAAACCTTTTGCATATGTAAGAAATCATTGGAATTCTGACAAAGTAATAAATTATCCCCAGAGAATGCAACTAGTGTTCTGTTTACATCTGGCTTCATCAAATGGGTACATAAAAAAAGACAAATCAACCACAATCATGTGAAGCCAATCAATACCCAAGTACTAAAACTATTTCTGTATGATATACCCAACATGGCATCACAATTGTAAGGAGAGTTATGAGGTTCAACCAACTAGCAACCAAAAACATGCAAAATATTTCAAGGAGGTATGAAAATGTCAAAAGTTGAGATGATACATGACATAACTGGGAAGCTCTGGTCCAATGCTATGCTGCCACATTAGTGACATGCTCCTTACAATTGGTTAACTATATATATATATATATATATATAACATGTGTTCAATTTTGTGATGTCCCCAAAGTGAAGATCCATAGATAAGAAGATTTAGCCAAATTTGGCTACACAAGCAAAATATAAAAATAAAAACATTTATTTATGCACCCTTCTGTGTAGTTCACTATCTACTATTGGGTTTTCTATGTAGATATGTAGGTAGGATAATAAGTGTTTATTAGGTAAGTAGATGGGTGTACATGGTCAGTTCATGGCCAAGGTACCTTCACCTTGTCAAGTGAGGTCTTTTAGTGGCCATATTAAATCCAAGAAATGTTAGATTTGGACTGAGAGATCCTGATTTAGTTCAAGCATGGGACATCTATAAAATTTAGAAGCAATTTAATACAAATTTAGGGTTTTTACCATGGTACCAGTTATGTCACCCTAAGGGATTGAATGTGGCCTCTTAGAGGGGATATTTAACCAGGGAAATGTTAATTTTGACACTGAGAGTCAAGAGTTAAGACCCTGATGTTGTTAGTAGGATAGGATATTCATGATGTTGAAAAGTAACCCTAACTAAATTTAAGTTTTTACCATGGTACCTACAATGTTGTTGGTGGTATGAATCTTAGGTTTTCATTAAAGAATACCATATAAAAAAAGGAGAAAACCAGCTTGGCAATTTGGCCCTTCAGAGGCTTTAGGGAAACTTTAGGGTTTTGGTTCTCAAGAGCAGTTTTGAATGCTGGGTATGGCCTTACATGGGCGAGAGGATTTGGACTTGGGTTATAAATCATATACTTTTGTAAACACACAAAATTATGACTATAACCATATCCAATATTTTACCATATTTTTTCATATTTGTGCTCTTAGTTAAAGCAATCAAATAGGTGTTTGGAATCCATGAAAAAGAACCTCAAATAGCAACATGGTTCATGTAATGGAATGTCAATTCAAACTAAACCAAATGAAAAATTTCAATCTTCATTAAGTTCAATATCTTTGAAAAATGTAAAGTGTGAAAGGTTGAAAGAACAATGATGGAGAGGTTGAAAAGGAGAGTCATGACCGTATGTGACATTCAAATATTCTCTTACATACTCAAGAACTAGACATGAATGAACGAATTTGATGGGTAGGAAAGGTCATGTTGCAAAAGCTTTTGCTTGAAAAAAACCATTTGTTTAGCAAGTTTTCATAATTTTGTCTTAGGAACCAAAACTAGGCTAACCCTTGTCCCTTAGAAACCTTGTTACCCACCCAACACCAAACAATAATGAGGGTACAATAATGATTGATGACAATTTGCCAAGTTGAATGGAATGGGTTCTATTCTCTATCCAACCAGGGTTTTCTTTTTCAATTTTGTGGTTTTGTGAAATTTTCCAAAATTTTAACAATTTTTTTTTCTAATTTACATTCTCTAAAAAAATTCTGAAAATTTTCAAAGGTTTGTTGTCACCATAGTGTGAAAACAAAGCCTCCTCCCTTCATGGGCCAAATATAGATATTTGCATATGAACAACCTAAACCACAATGTGTGACATGAACCAGGCATCCTATCACACATATGAAAAAGCTGACTACCTACCCCAAAACACTTCAGAATCCCATCACTTGGAGGTTGGTAGTAAACAATTATCAACATTTATGCAAGGTAAAGATATGATCATTGATCATGTATGCAGTGGAGACCGTGATGTTGGTTGGGTTTGGTGTTGAGAGTCCAGACATAAAAAGAAGTCAGATTGTCATAACTAAGTTATGAAACTCCAACCATGAATTTACCAAAGCACCCAAATAAAAAGGGGAGGTGGGTGAGGAAACAATGAACAAAATTGAAGGACCCATGTCCAAGAAGACAAATGAACCATCTAAAAGAGCAGACAAACAAAGAAACAAAAAAAGGACTCAATGCCAAGAGCCAAGTTTTCACATACTTTTGAGAGAAGGTGAATTGATTCTTAGGCAATATTGGCAATTAATTACCTTCAAAGTCTTCATGATACCTAGTCTTGTGAATTTACATATCAAATTTTTGAACAAATCATTCCAAATTGGACACATGATGCCCTTCAAATTCTGTATGACCCATTTTTCAGTCTAGCAGTAAATGAGTGCTTGATTTGGATGGGGATGGATAAAGGAGCTGAAGAAGTCCTTCCTAACTAGCTAGCTATTGAAGGCAATTGATCAACATATTAGAAAATCTATGCATAAAGATAGGTGTATGTTTGTTGGCTCTGCCTTGGAAGGCAGGGATATTGTGTTGAGATTCATTATAGAGTAGAGTAGCTTCAAGGGATTTTGTTTTTTAGAAACTAGGTGAGATGATTCATCCTATTTTGATTGTAAAAATTTCACATTCATTTTTTGACAATATACTTTCATCTTTTGACAATTTGTTTTCTCAGCCATCTCCTCAAATGTGCAACCAAGTGATTTTGTCAACATTCCAATAATCCACAATATTAAATTTGATTTTTTTTTCTTTCAAAAATAGTTATGGCACCCATCATACGCAAAATTTGATGTATTTTTTTGTTTTGTTGCATTTGGATTTGAAAGAGGTCTTTTAAATATCTAATTGATACACCCATAGGTTTTTAGATCAATCTTGAAAGAAACTAAATATGAGAAAGATATGGGGTTTGAAACAAGAGATGGTTTTAAGTTTTTTCTTCAAAACATTTGAGACAAAAGATCAATTAAATTGCAACTACAATTTTTATTACATGGTGCTTGGGCTTTGCTGAATTATGGCTAATCATATAAAGTTAATTAAGTGTCTAATATCAACTAGAGTGCAACCATAATGCACAATAGGTCTACTTGCAAATTTTTTTCAAAACATTTAAAAATATATATCACAATTTCGAATGTTGAAATAATTTTTTGTTGTTATTTTATTGCATTTGGAGGAAAAAAAAGGTCTTTTTTATCCTTAATCATAGGTTTTTAAATCACTTAAAATGGATTTTAAATGATAAAAATATGGGGTTCGAAAATAAAAAAAGGTTAAAAAAATTTCTGAGAAAATTTTGAGAAAAATATCACAAATGTCCTTTTCTTCCTTTTCATGTTTTTTTCCTTTCTTTTGGTGTTTAGAAAAAATTGCAATCATTCTATTTGCAATTCTAATGACATAAAGATCATTATTGATTTGGTTAAAAAATGAAGAAAATACTAAAATTTGCAATGGTTCTTAGGTTTGTGTTCAATGTTGGGTGGTTCCAAGTATTTTGTATCCAATTACTAACTCGACTAAAACAACAACTACCTATAATAATTAATTAGTTTAGTCTACCTACTAGTTATTGTAAATAATATTAATTAATAGGGAATAATCTTCATAAAATATTTAATTTATTGTAATGAAATTAATATAATTAATATAACTTTAATAATATAAACTATTTAAAGATTACACTAACCATAGAGATTGGGACAAATATATACATTAATTTAATAACATTAATATTTTCAAATTGTTAAATTGTAATTAGTTCTAAGCTAGGCTAGTTATATTTTTATAATTTTTATAATTCATAATATTATAATATGATCTTAATTTAGGCAAATAAGTACTAGTTAATTCCTATTAATTAATTTAGCATGCATGATGCCCAAGCTTGGCTAAACTATGTCTAACCATCTAAAGTTAATTAAATGTCTAATGTGACATCTAAGGTACACTTAAAGCTAAGCCACGAGGCACTTAGTCTAGACTTAATTAAACCACATACCTAAACCTTTGGTGCATGCCATGTGTGCAAGTACTTAGTATTTCAAGAAATAATTAATTAAAAATCTAATCAGTAATTTTTAAATTTTTTAATTATTAGGAAATTACTTACAAACTGAAATAAATAGATAATTATTCTAAATAAATAAATAAAGTTTCTATTTTTAATTTTTTAAATTCTAGTGATCAATTAATTAAATAAAAATTTAATTATTTTTAAATTGATTATCTAACGAAATAATTATTAATTAGTTGGGTAAATTTTTAATATTAATTATTAATTATTAAATTTCTAACTTATTAAATTTAATTGTAGATGTTAAATTAGTTTTTAATTTATCACTAATATTAATTAAATAATTTAATTCATGAATATTTAATTATCAATTAATTATTAATTATTAACCATAATGACATAGTTGGATCCAACTTATAAACGAGATGAAGCCAGATTTTTAATGGCCAACTTTTGACATATGTTGGTGAATGGCAATGAATCATTTGTCTTCCCATCACAAGTCCAACAAGTTTTCTATTTTGATGATTCTTCCAACCCATGGTGAAAGGTTATATCGTGTAAAGAACCAAAAAACGAACGCATGTTCCTAGACACCTATGGGGAGTACATTAACACAAATGAGTATGGAAATGTGTTGGATGCACAAAGGGCAATGCCAAATGCACCAACCACTCCAAATAATGTTGGTGCAATACTGCTATTTAGGGAAGAATCATTATTACTCAATGAATCAAAGCAACTTAACCTTGAAAAACAATCCCAAGGAAGATATTTGAGGACGTAGACGTTTGTTTCAATAAACAAGGACATGTCAACTCAATGTTCCACATGTTTTAACCACTCCAATACCATGCCCAATTACTTTAGATGAAAAAGTTTATGTTTTTCCACTACTTTTGATGTTTTATCACATCTAGACACCATAAAATTAGAAAAAAAATTCAATAAATTGTAGTGTAATGAAAGTTATTGATTTCAAGATTAAGGGGTTTCGAAATTACCAAAGTTGGAACCTAATCACAACAAAGATGTAAAAAAATTGCAATTAAGTCGAACTTAAAGTCAAATCAAAGTTGAATTATAATGGAAAACATAAACATTATTTCATTCATCAAAATTTTCAACATTCATCCATTCATAAAGAAGGTGAACCAAGACAATGAAATGGTTGACATGATAAAGCTTGACAAATTTTGAAAGTTGATCTTTCCACTATAGTTCGACTATGAATTTATTAATTAAAAATAAAATTCAATGGTCAATTGGTAGCAATGGTAAATGTCACACACTTAGCTAGTAAAAAGTTGAAAGTTGAGGTGTAAAGTAGGCCACGTGGAATTTGTTGAAATAAATGTAATTATGCAATTGAAAGCAAGTTGAACTCAACATGCAATCAAAAAGTGGTTGGTTAGAAAATGGTCTTTTTCTCCTAGTGAAATTTGTGCTAGATTTTCAAAAGTGATTTTGAATTATGTTTCAATGTCATTGTAGAGGAGTATAACTTGGACAAAAACAAATGGGAAAAGGAAACAAGAATGGAAATATTCTTACATTATTGTAAGGTTGCCAACAAGGATGCTGAAAACTCATGTGAAGATGCAATTTGCATCACGAATCATCATGTTTCAAAAAACATTGGAATATCAATTTAATGTAATCTCCATTTGTTATGAATGATAATAGTTTTTACATTTGTCATCACAAGTCCCAATGTGCCAAACTTAAGGTGTTGTTGAAACTATTACAAATATCTTATTGCTAGTGGTTAATCAATGTGTACTAAACCAAAATTAAAGTTTTTGGTTGTTTCCAAATGCACTTGCCTTTGCTTTCACCTTGTGCATTTCAATGAAGTTTAAAGTGAGCATAATTCAAGCTTTGAATCAACTCTTGATTTGGATTGATTTTGATTTAAAATTAACAAAGTTCAAATTGAAGATGATGACACAAATGAAGCTTTCTAGCATTTTTTAACTCTTATATTTTTGTAAAGACATATAATATGTTTGGTCATCATATTGGACCCTTGCTTCAAAAACATGAAGGTCATACGATACTATGTGGTTAATATTTGTTATTGAAGTTGTCATAAAATATGATGTTAAAGTTATATATTTATTGTTGTTGCAGGTATATTAACATCAAAACTTTATGAAAACATCGAAAGAACCAACAATATCATAGTACATGGGTAGCTTCGGCACAAATTATATATATATATATATATATTATTTGAAAAAAATTGCCAATTTTTTCAAACAAAAAGGTATTAAATGTCAAAAATCTTGGAAATTGAATCAAGGTAGGTAGGTAGATTAAAACCCACAACTAGTATCATGAAATAATAAAGCCTTTCATTAGTCTTACCAAAAGCAAAGTAGGAAACCAGTGAAAACATTAAGACTTTTATTGAATTTATCCTTATATGTTGTAATTTTCAAAATTAGAAATTCAACTACCGAATTAAAATCTTCAAATTGTATTAATTGTTCGATACATTGATGCCGAAGTTGCCAAGGTACTACGGTAGTTGAAAATGATGATTATTTTGTTTAGTAGATTATTTTTGTTGATGATGTAATCATGTAACCTTGAAAAATGAATTACATATCTTCAAATGGTTATGTGTACGATTGGTAAAATTTGATAACTTGTTGGGTTAGTGGGTGACACATGCAATACAATTTCCACACATGGTTTTTTACCTATTAAGTACTATACATAATAGGTTCACAAATTGGGATTGAAAAAAATTCAATGTTGTTGCCATTTTCACAAATTTTCAATGACTTAAACTTGGAATTGACAACTTGAATCACCTCATTTTTACTATTAAAAATAACCTAATGATGTTTGTGTTAAGTGTGAAGGAGTCAAAAAATCACTTTGAATGATTTTCTCACATGTGAAAACATTTTGATTGAGGAACATAAAAAGCACATTGAAGAATAAGGTTTTTTTGAAAGGACTTGAATTTCAATTGATTTCAAAATATCATGTGAACAAATTGTAATTCAAAAGTCATTTGAATTTTTTCATGATTTGTAATATTTACAAATTAAACTATATTGTTGTACAAATGTTAATTGTAAACTCCAATGACGAGGTGGGCAAAAATACAATTGGAATATTCAACTAGATAGTTGGTGTTTTAAAAAAAGGCTATATAATTTATGTAACATTTTTGTTATTATGTTGATGAGTGAAGGCAATAACTCAAAAGCTTTTTGGTTTTTTTTAATTATGTTATGTTGGTGTGTGAGGAAAAATTCTTGAAAGTGTTTTGGATTTTCTTTTTTGGGTTTTGTTGATGCATGAAACATCTTTAAAGTGTTTTAATATTGATTTTTGGTTTTGTTGTTTTGTTGATGCATGGGAACATCTTATAAATGTTTTGACATTGATTTTTGGTTTTGTTGTTCTATTGATGCATGGAAGCAACAACTCAAAAGTCGTTGGCATTTGCTACTATTGTTATGTTGACATGTGTGGGGGGTAGTAATTCAAAAGTTGTGTTTTTGTGTAAGGGGGGGGGGGGGTATTTATATATGGGGATTTAATTAACTTCTAGAAGTTGTGTTTTTTTGGTGGTTTTGTTGATGCATGGGGGCAATAATTCAAACATAGTTGTGCCTTTTTGAATAGTAATTCAAAACTAGATTGAACTAACTATCCAAAAGGCACAATTATGTTTTGTTTATAATAAAAAGAGTTTTGAATATTCATTAAACTTTAAATTACTTTTTCAAACCTTAAAACCTTAGTGAATTAACTTCCAAAAATGCATAATTTTGTTTGATTCTTATGAATGTTGCATATTCATTTGGATTTCTATGGCATGTATCATTGACCCAAGTGTGAATAGGACTATATAACTATTTCAAATGTGAATAGGACCTTGATGACACAACCCAATTGTAAGAAATATATTTAAATTTTAAATTAATTCCCAATGACAAATTATTCAAAATTCGATATCTCCTCCCACCTTAAGTCTAAAATTACAAAACAACCTCCAAAAAATTTCACCCATCAAGGGCTTTCCAGCAATATGGAGAATTTGCCCCAATTTCCCTAAATTTTTATCTTTAATTTTCTTGAATGAAAATATTCAATAATACTTACAAAGTAAGTCTAAATGGTCTATACATTATGAAACCACCTTAGTGCACCCTTACTCATCAAAAGTTTTCCAACGGTACAAAGAAGGTAGTGGGGGGAGGGGGCACCATGTTTTAAAATATTTCAAGGTGACAAACAAACAAACAACCTTCCTTAATATAAAGATATTTCCTTCCTTCTTCATACACATGAAGATGTGTAAAGAAAAAAAGATGTATTTGAATAACATGTTTTCCATCAAAATTTAATTTTGGAGAAAGAGCATCACATTCTATTTTCCTAAGGTATGTCCATTTTTCTTGCAAGATCTTCCATTTTTTGGGAGGTATTTTTTTACTTTCTTCACAAATTTCAATAGGTGTTTAATATTTACATGGGGTAAGGGCCCTTGGTCAAAGGCATTATGAGAAATTAATTATGTGTTTAGCTACTTCCCTCACATGACCTTTTTCTTAGTAAATGCCATGGGGCCTTATTTTACATGAAACTATTCTTTTCAACCATGAAACCTAAAACCCTAAATAACTCCTTTTGAACCCAAAACCCTAAAACCCCAAACATGAAACTACTTTTAAAAACCTTATTGTTGTTGCTTCCACTTGTGCTATTGCTATCAATGGTGGAACAACCTTGCATGGTGTGAATTAATAATGAAGACCACCAAGGAACATTAGTCACATTTTGAAACAAACCCTTAGTTAGAAGCCATTTTCTTAAGTAAAATTGTTTAAAAGACTTTTCTTTACACTACAGTAACCTTTTGTTACCTTTTTTGCCTTAGAAGTAGAAACTTGAGTAGGTAGGAAAAGCCTAGCCTGCCTATTACTTGCCAAGAGGAATTGACTTTGGGGATCCCAAAAACAAATTTGGAGCCTTGCCACCTCTGAATTTCTATGAGTGTAAGTAGCAAAGTTGACCAATCTTTAACATCATCATCCAATGCTATTGTTTCTTTTTATAGGAGTTAGTTGTGTGTGGTAGTTTTACTCTTTAGCTTGAGGAAAAGGAAACTTCCAAAACAACAAGAAAATTGACAATTGAGAGGGGACAAATGAGGAGTTAAGGAACAATGATTTAGCAGATGGGAGGATTATAGGGATTAGAACTACATGTAATAGTAGACAAAAAAAAGAATTGGTGGAATTTTTTTCAATTAAGGTTAGTTTTACTTATTTAAACCTTCACCCAATGTTTTGGTTTTGGTTAGGTTTTTGTTTCATTTTGAATTTGTGTTCTAGTGGAACCTTTGGGATTTTAGTGGAATTGACCACTAGATTAAAACTTATGGGCATTAACTTGTTAGAAAGAACTTTAGATTTTTTGTAGGTTCTTTTTTCAAAGGTCCAAGTTTTTATGGAAGATGCAAACTTGTCAATTGGGAAGATTATAACATTTTTTGTTGATGTTATACATAGTTATTGGAATGGATTAGGATATTTGTGAAAAGAGTATTTAGTCCACCACAATTGTTTTTAAGGAAACATTTGTGTGACATTACTTATTTTAAGTCCTCCAAGATTGGGAACAAAGAATGAAACTTATAATGTTTTAGCATTAAGATGTTTAGGTCATGTTGAACACAACACATTAATGATTGTGCCACTCAAACCTTTAATGAAGTTAAGGTTTGGCTTTGGCATAATGCCCTAGCTAAGGACCCTTAGGTAATTTCCTATATTTATTTTTTCAATATGTTTAGCCTTCTATGGTTGGTTTTATAAATTTAGGATTGCCTTATAGTAATAGGTAATTTTTTAATAGGTGGAACATGTGCTCCTATTAGGCCTCCTTCTTCATGGGCGCCAAATGTCCCATGTCCCTTAGTTCATCATGTCCTATTGAACCTCGTCCTTCCCATCGCCCATTTATTTTATCACGTGCCACCATAAATTTAGTTTCCACCCCATTTCCCATGCAAACCACACATCTCCCATTAGTTCCCCTTCCCATTTTAACAAATCACCACCCATTAGTTTCCCTTATCGGCCCCCAACCTTTTGTGTGAATGTGAAGTCCCAACCCTACATTTTTCCAAACCCCCTTGATCATGCACATCTATGACCTTTTCCCCTTTCCACTTTACCAACTCCTCTAGTTGCACATGATCAGACCCCCCAACATACCTTCATATTTTCAACACGTTTATAATTTCCACCTAAAGTTTTTTGCCCCACATGTTGGCACCAATTGACTAGTTGAAGGTTGATTCATCAACAACATTCTTGTCAAACACCCAATTCATCTAATCCAAACCCCCATGACCATCCCGATTCAATACCTTCCTTTATTCCCACCCCACTTGCATCAACTTAGATTTGGGTTTTGTCTTTGGATGTCCTCGGGTCCTTTCATTTAAACTTTCATTGTCTTCAATTGTATAATTGCATCCTTGTCGCTCTACGATGCGATGTATAAGTGGCATTTCATTTTCAATTGGATAAGTTAACGCAAGACCCCTATGATGTGGCAACTTGGCATTTGCTCCTCTTATTACACCAATGGTGTTTTGGTGCGGCCCTTCATGGTGAGGTAGTAGGGTAATGAGGCATAGGGAAGCGTGGATTCGACTCAAATGTTTTTTAGCAGGCAATTGGGAAAACTTGTATGAGGAGTTTTCTTTGTAAGCTCAAACCTTAGCAGTAAGTTTGAGTTTAGTGCCTTTTCCCCAACATGATCCCCTAGTTCATAAACGCCTTCTTCACAGTCTATTTTTGGACGTGTATGGAACACTCTAAGGCAACCCACACCTTGGCACCATTTCCCCCTACACCCTTGTCCTTTGACACCACTTCAGCTCTCATTGCCTACACTTTGATTTAGATGGTTACTTTTTGTTTATCCTAGAAGATTATGAACCAAACCAAGATTTTGAACTTTCTTCTAATTCCTTCAAATCAACATTCCAACAAATGACCCATTTATTAGCAAGTGGTTCTTTTAGGATGGTTTTTGAACACCTTCAGGATTAATTTCATCCAATAGATTCAACGAATGGATTCCCTCAATTATTTTAATTTTGTTTTCATATTGTTAAAGGTCACATTCCACCTCGAATTGCACGTGTCCTTGGCGTAACCCACCTATTATCCATGACCAAGCTTTAAGGTGGAATTCATCCCATTGCAGTGGGGGAAACACTATATCAACTCACAAGTCGTGCTTGATGCCTTTAATTCCACGACATTTTTGCAACACATTTTCCCCCACACCAATTCGAAGTTGCAACTAAAGGCGGTTGTGAAGTAGTAGTCCCTGGCATTAGGTGTACCATAGACCTTTACCTCGACTGGGTTGTTCATTAATTAAATGTGGCAAACGCCTTCAATTCCATGTCAAGAAGGGTCATATTGTAAGAACTTTGTGTAGCAAGTGAAGACATCATGTAACTCATCCCCTTGATTCGTGCATTTTATGCATTTGATTTTTTCCTATTTTACAACCATCGTAATTGTGAAGGTGATGTTACAGTCATCCCCTTTGTCATGGGAATTTGCCAAGGTGATCCCTTGGGAATGGCATTATATGCATTAGCCCATTTCAGGGCTTTACATTTTATAGCTAGTCATTTCCCTTTTTGTCTATTTCCATCCATTACAAATGACACTCACATCATAGGTCCCCTTTCTATTGTATCATGTGCATATGAACATTTCCAAACTAAACTTCGTGCAATAGGTTTTTCTATCCAACCTCATAAATGTGTAGCATGGTCACCTTTTAACTTATTGTTTAACTTCAACATGCCATCTTAGTTTAACACCCCATCAAAAAGAATTAAAGTTTTGGGAATTCCATTGGGCACTTCATCATTCACATCATCTTTCATTAAAGATGCCTGTTAAAGGATGTTCGACATGTGGATCTTCTTATTAGAATGGGTGATGTTCAAATAACTTTTGTAATTCTAACTCATTGTTTAGTGCAACAACCTTCATATATTTTACAATGTACACCTCTTTTTTTCACTTTCATAAAGTCCTTAATTTCTTTTTTTTCTTCTCGTCTTCAAATGTTTGGGCACCTTTGGGTTCAAAATCTTTTGACAACCTAGAAAGACCTCTAGCATGTAAACAAGCTTTTCTCCCAATAATTTTTGGTGGCATCAAGCTCATACCAACGGCCACCATCGCCTCATCAACTTATTTAAGGAATTGGGCCCTTATAGCCTCATTCATAATTGTTAGGTTTATGGTTGATTAATATCCCTTTCTTCTTGAAACCTTAACACAAGTTGATACTAACATTTATTTTTTCCAACAACATTTTAAGGATATTTTATCATGTTTGGCTTATAGTTCAACCAATATTCACAAGCTTTTGATTAAATTCCTAGATCTTTTCCGTAATGCTTCGAATATGACTTGAACTACCCCATACCTCAATTCAAGTATCTTTCAATGCATGTGCACACATCCCATTGACCTTATGGGTATCCACCTCTTATGGCAACAAACACACAAAAACCCATAATGCAATTTGCAACACCTTTGTTGCCATTGCGTAGGATTCTGGGCTTCCATGTGGGGTGAGAACAATTACATGTGTTTCTTTCAAACACATTCAACTCCTCCCGTCAATGAATCAACATTGTGCTCACCAAAGATGGCATTTGCACCTTAGTCGACATTGTTATTGTCGACCCAACATGAGCGAATTTTCTTCCTTGATCTTGCGCCACCTAAGGATTTGCTGCTTCCAATGCGATTCAAGCCAAAGAACAAAGCTATCGTGACCAACATCTTGCCGATCAATTCCTCCCCTTGGTAGTGGAAGTATTTGGATGTCTACATAAATAGGCAAATGAGTTTTTACACAATTGTGTCAATGTCATTTGGAGTTTGCAAAGACCGAAAGGCCCTCCTCTTTTTGTCTTGGTTATTTATCTTTGTCAAAAGAATTCAATCACATTGCAAAGGTTGCAAGCATCCTCCATCTTAAGTTGGGTGATAGCCATAGGCCTAGCTACTTCCCGACTTTCACCCCTTTAGAACACATCTCCCTTCTCCACGATTCACTTATTACAAGCGATCTGTTTTTGATATGAAAAAATACAATTAACCTACTACAAGCAGTCGATTTTTGACATGGATAAGTTTTGACATATAGTTTGAGCTAACTTGTTGTCATGTAAATTCTCCCTTTTCTTTTTTCTTATCCCTTTGCATTTTCCTAATCTATGATGTGTTTATCAATAAAGCTTTGCAGGGGTGCACCACTTAAATAACTCCCTTTGAACACGAAACCCTGGAGACTGGAATACGCCTTCTGCAAATTCCGGAGTGTTGGCGTGGACTCTGGAGTCTGCAGTCTTTGGCGTGGTAGAGGAAGGATGATGATGATTGTAAACTCGCAAGTACTTAGCCTACTTACTTGAATATCGTAGCTTGAAAGAGCACGAATTCTGAAGTGGCGGTGTCAGATATGGCAGTCATGAATGAATGCGCACTAGTGCTTCCATAAATGATGCTCTGTGCACCTCAACCGACTCTTCATCAGTGAGGACTCTGGAGTCAGAAAAAACCTTCTTGCATTTGTGTTTGCAGAGCTGCAGTCACGTGGCGACACAGACTTTTGCCAACATGTTTTGCAGCAGGAGGGTACTACTACCTACTGTACTTACCCTTTTCTCCGCTTCATTTCTTTCTCTCTTTATTTCTCCTCTCGACTCTCATCTCATCTTTTAATCTGAGTTTTTGGACCTGCAAATCCCACGAGATCCATGCATCGCAAGTAAGTTGGGTTTTGGGTTTAGAAGCTAGATCCCCGTTAAGTAGTTTCAATTGGAACAATCAAAATATGTAATTTACTTGCTCCTCTCGAGGCAACCAGAAGCGACTTGCAAGGCTCTTCAGCAGTTCACAGTTTGAAGGCAAGAAAAAACTGTGCAAGAGAATGCTGCAACAAACGACACACATGGCCTGGCTTCTAAGTGTATGTAGCGGGGCCCGTATTGGCTATTTTCCGAGATACCCATGATTTTGTGCCGTATTTCGGACGGCATTTCTGGCTTGAAGAACTGAGTTCAACAACCTCCTTAAATCTCCCCCAGCTAGGTCATCTTGCTGTTTGTTGGTATCTATCTCATGTGCACAATAATAATTCTCATCGCCGTGCAAACTCGTGTTGCAGAATGCAATGCATAAATGAGAAGCTGAAGTAGAGGAAGAAATGGAGAAGAAGTCGTCTCTGAAAGGAGAGCAGCAAGAGCGAAAGAGGTCTAGTGAAGAAGAAGGTGAAATACCCAGGTCACAGCTGAGAGAAAGATGGAGAGGGACGTATAGACTGCACTACAGGAGTTGCTGCGTATCCACGAGTCCCGCATTGGGTTCTTAGCTTGACAAGATCATCTAGATCTATTCAACTGGATGGCAAGAGAAAGAAGCAGTTCTTGACCCAAGCTGCAAGGAGGGTTTAGTGCATTTCCTCTTTTGTTTTGAGCTCGAGAACCTTCCGCAACCTGATCATTGATGGAGCGTGCACAGCAGCAGGAAGGCATTGTTTTCACACTAGTGACATTGATGTTGGGTATCCTGTACACAGCTGTGACTGTGGAAGCTCAGTATAATAACTACGAAGTCCAGTCGTTCCTGGATCCACAGAATGAAGCTCGAGCGCAGGTGGGACTGCCGCCTTTAGTTTGGAACAACAACCTGGCCGGATTCGCACACAACTGGGCAATGGAACGATTGGAGTATGGAGACTGTCGACTGGAGCATTCAGGCGGGCCCTACGGCGAGAACATCTTCTGGGGAGTAGGCAAGGACTGGCAGCCATGGGAAGCGGTGCAGGAGTGGGTGAATGAGCGCAACTGGTACGACTACTACACCAACACATGCTCGTATTACGATGCTTGCGGTCATTACACACAAATCGTTTGGCGACAGACTACCCAAGTCGGATGCTCACGACAAGAATGCCGCGATGGCAACATCTTCATGACTTGTAACTACTATCCTCGCGGCAACTGGATTGGCCGACGGCCATACTAATCATGTCAGCTTCTTTCCTGCAAATCTTCACAGGAGCAAAGTAGACGAAATCCGAAACAGCTCCAGAGCTCCAAGATCTGCTCATCTTCTACTCTCTTGGTCTTGAGTCCCTGCTCCCCCACCTAGCTCCCCATCTTGTTCTTGTTCCTTCTTCTTGCTCATCATTTCTCCTCCCATCAGCAGTAACTCAGCAGCATGCAGGATGGATTCTTCACAAAAGATTCCGGATTCTGGAGTCTTTGCAGAAAGGATTCTGGACTCTTCTGGATTCTTTGCAAGGTATTCTTGGAAAAGGATTCTGGATTCTTTGCAGAAAGGATTCTGGACTCTTCTGGATTCTTTGCAAAGTATTCTCGGAAAAGGATTCTCGGATTCTGGATTCTTCACTTTGCAGCTAGACTTCATATTATTCTGCAGATTTAGGTCTTATGATGAAGAGCATTTCAAGCTCATTGTAATCTATAATTCATTATTCATCAATAAGTAAAAGCAAAGTGAGCTCTAGAAGAGCACAGCCAGCAGGGCTTTAAGAGTGATCACAATATCTCAGATTGTGGTACAGCTTGGTTGATCCCCAACCACCCATGAGGGAGAAATTCTGACCTAGACTCCTCCATCCAAAAACTCGTGCAGACTGAGAGGAATCCAACAACTGCTTAAGGCCATCACATCTGGTGAAGCATTCAAAGCTGCTAGCTGCTGCTGCATCTTGCAGCATTTTGTCCATTGGAGGGGCCACCAGGGCTTGGAGAAATGCAGTGAGCGGTTGATTGGGGTGTGGACAAAAAATTTAGTCTAAGAAAATTGAGTGCTCATCTTTAATACCTCCAACCTGCTGCAGAAAAAAACATATATCTAAGATTTTGCAGAGGAAAAAATGAAACAAAAACCCTGCATCATGACCTAACACTTTCAAAGGTAACCAACCACATGTTGATTCAGTTGTGACCAAACCAAAACCAAACACAACAGGAATGAAATGGAAGGATTAGATATGAGAGAAGCCAGCATAGAGGCTAGAGCTGCAATATTGGTCGAGCTTGGAATATATGATCCTTGAACCATTGGTGCAGCACTCTTGAGAATACAACAAAAGTACAAGAACTTTGTTTAGCAGCACAAGCTGATGATGATGATGAGCATCACTGGCCTGCTCATCATGGCCAGGTAATGTCCACCATCATCATCAACAGCTTCAATCCAGGCAACTTTTACAATCACATTGCACAAGAGCATCATACATGTCAACTTTCTTGGGCCGCAAAGCTTCCCAAAAACAAAAAAGACATGATGATTTGAGGAGTGGACAAGGTAAAGAAGCTCATGCCATGATCTGCAATGAAGGTCAATAGTCATGAGGGTTGCAGCTATCACTGCAGGCTGCAGCAATGCAGATCAACAACAACAAACCTGAAGCAGCTGGCTGGGTCTCAACAACCAGCACACTGCATGCTCATGATCTGATCTCCATGAAGAGCTGGTGAGATTCACAGCATTTGCAAATGGGCTTGAGTAGTACTGCTCATTGTCATTGTTGTCATCGTCATCATCATCGTTGTCATCATCCAGATCATGAGAAGCCATGAGCAAACGTTGATGCGTGCCTCTAATATTTGGCTGCAAGCACCAGGTCTGTGATCTGCAATCTGCTGCTTTACAGAAGAAGCAAAAGACCCATTACTAGCTTGCTGACAAATCTCAGCTGCAATAGTACTACTGCAACTGGTTTCAAAGAGTCAGTGATCAGAAACTGGTTTCAGCTGGGAATGATGTAAAGGTTAGGCAAATTTGTAGTAAGTACCACCTGCAAGCTGGGTGAGAGCATCTGTTTGTATTTTGCAGCTCTATTTGTTAGCTCTACCCTTTGGGGTAGATACTAGGGACATTGTGATGCACCCAGAAATGGGCTGAAGTTTGATATCCCTACATTCTAGGGTCATGTGGAGTCCACTGGAGAAACATTTCTGGCATAACTGAAGAAGGATCCACTTGGGCTTCACCATGCTAATCATCATGTGTTTCCAATTTAGTATGTTGAATATTCATCATCCTTATGGATGTCATTTAAGGGGCAGAGCCATCATGCAATGAGCTGCTTGCTGGTTTCCACAGCTGTGTCTGTTAGGGAGAGCAACTACAAAACGATGTAGTTTTCATTTGAGTCCCACATTTAGTAGAATGTTCAGCAGGTGTTACACTTTGGTGTAGTTTTTTCATTTGGTCCTCACATTTTGAGGAATGTTCACAGTAGGTGTTACTATGTGAACTCTCTCTAAGTTCAATTTTTGGGAACCTCATGGAACACTTACTAATCTAACTGATGTAATTTGAGCTCGCTGGAAAGGTTTGAGCTACATTATGATGAGCTTGAATGTTAGCTATTTCTCCCCCCCCAAATTGACATTCTTGTTTGGATTCTTTTGAGAGGGTCTCTTTGGTGTCCTTCCATCAATCTACAACATTTCAAGTGATCTGGTTAAAGAAAGGCTGTTGATAAGGTTGTGGCTTTGCAGAGTGAGAGGTTAGCGAGGCCTATTCTGTTATTGAATTAGATCATTGAATTGTGGACATTTTCCATTGTGGCGTATGTACACATTTATAAAATGCAACAAGACAAGTTGGATAATAAGTGTTATCAATTGCATTCTTGTGTAGTATGACAACCAAATCAAAGGAGTTTGTCTAACCTTTTAAGTGACTCCTTATCATAAACCACATTATGTCAACTTCAATGAAAGTTGTTTTCCTTGTCATCTAGCTTCAAAGGTGTCACCAATATACCCTTTTTATGCAATTTTACTTTCTTATTGTCTCTCTTGCTCACACCTTTTCCTTTCCTCCCTCTACTTTTAATGAACCTCTGTAACATAGATTAAAGACCACTAAGTTTTACCAACCTTCGTCTACCTACTTCTCTTTGTCCTTCTCAATTTCAATTCAAACATTAAACTGACATTGTCATCCTCATGTTCCAAAATTCAAAGATCTAAGCAAACAAATAGATTAACTTGCAAAATTTAAAGATTTTTTTTTAGTATCATTGAAACCTCATTGCGGGTATTGGAAAGCTCATCTCTAAGCATGAAGCCTTTGCTCATCTCAAATGCAAAGGATCAATTTCTCTAGAAATGAGATCCATTTATAATAATCACATAGTCTTTCATAAACTTTTCAGTCGATGCTACAACTTTCAAACTAAATGGATATTCAATACAAAATTAAGGATTCAACACAGAAAGTTTGAAGGCAAGGTGAGTTGCCAAGGGCTAGCAACAACATTGGGGGTAGCTAATTTGGCTATGAGTGTGGAGGCCTAGGTGTGGAAAGTTGGCGTGCAAAGATTTTGGGATGCATAAATAAGGGTGGGGTTCACAGATTTTGGGTGCATTTATTACAAGGGTTTCACACGGATTGGCATTTATGTTACCCTTGCCAACTAAATAATGATGTGAAAGATGACATGACGCTTATGTGATAAATGACATGTCATCTAATGGCAAATGATGTATCATATTGTCATATGGCTAATGACATGGCACTTATGTGGTGGATGGTTTCATGTACTTTAGTTTTGAGTTAAATTTGTGGCATGCCTTAACTTTGAAAGGCCAATGTGCCCTTCACGTGATGAAGATTGTTCCAAATATTGCCCTTCATATTGAAAGATTGCCACCAAATATCATGTCATTCACAAATTATAGACAATTCAAATATGCCTTTCATAGAAACAAATAAATATGACTTTTGTAATAAAATTTTATTTGAGAGGTACTTTTCAGTGAATTTTTGGAACTTGGCTAGAGAAAATGGAAGAATGAGTGATACAAAGAGTTTTCTTTGGGGGAATTAAGGAATGGGTCCAAGTCACCATATTAAGAGGAGGACAAGTTTGGAATTGTTACATTTAGAAAATAAGGTGCAACATGTTGCAAAATTATAGGAGCAATCCGAAAGGCTAATTTTTTGTACTTGCCTCAAGGACGTGGTTAAGTCCTCTTGTGAATGATCACCAACTTGCCAACTTCATAATTTCTTTTGAAAACATTGTCTATAAGCACGGTAAAATTTATGAAAATCACATAACTTCTAAGCCATTTTTACTACAAAATTGAATATAATCAAAACATTTTTTGAATGCTTCAATTTTTTCAAAGGTAAAAAATGCTTACCAATAATAACACCAAGGATCTTAATCCTAAATGAAGATGATATAGATTCTAGAATATATGATTGAACCTTTTATTTCAATTAATAACCATATTGTTTAAGCAATAAAATTGAATGAAATTTTTATGTTATAGGTGAACGTCGTGCATTGAAAGTTTGATGAAAATTTTACTTTTTCCTTTCATGTGAAGGGCCTCATTATTTTTTGTCCTTCATTAGAAGGGCAAAATGTTGTTGATAGGCATTGAAGGCTTCAAATTTACAACCTAGGTAGGAATGTTCATTGAATGTATGTTAAAACTAATGTTGGTTACTTATTGTTTTTCTCTTATAACTATTAAATATAGATATATAATGTTTTGGGACCACACATTATCAATATCAATATTTAATTGTGTTGTTAGGCAGGATATCAAATACATTTTTATAATTATAATCATATGTTATGCATGGGGATAGGTTATCAAATAAACAATGGATAACCACCTATTATCTTGCTAATTATTAATTATTTATAAGATTATTTATACATTTTTTGTTTTAAATGTTTTTCGTAATAATATTTAAATATTGATAACCTACTTGGATGAAAATTGGGTCATTTAAGTAGGTTATCAAAATTTTGAAAACCCAATAGTAAGTAATTATCAATTTAATTGGTTATAAAAAAAACTCATAACCAATTGGTAGGCTATTAATAACCATTTTGATAATTGGATTGATAATTGGGTCAAAATTCAATAATTGGCCAACATTGGTTGAAACCCTATTTCGCATTGAAAAAAAACATCCATGGTTAATGATAAACCAATGCACAACGGATTTAAGTGTAGATGTTGGTTTTTTGGAGATATTTTGATCATTATTTGAGCACTTGTGGTCACCATGCACTTGGTTGGGCAACTTGTATTTGAAAAACCCTATATAAGATAGAAAGAATAATCGTCCATTTAAAAAAAGTAATCATAATGAATCCAAGTCCAAATGTTCATTTCTTGGACACTTGGCGTTTGTTTCCTTGCTGTCCAATCAAGATTTGTTTGACATTTTCATTGTTTTAACAATTGGACTTGCAAGCTCAAGGGGTTCATAAGAATTTGCCACCAACAACAATGCTTGTGTCAAGAAAGCTCAAGGTGATAATGCATTACTACAAAATGTGGGTGTAATTCATAAATCCTTGTTCATTAGACCAATGAATTCATTACATCCCCATTAGGTCCCATTCATTAGGACTAGTGAATTCACTCAAAATCCAACAAAATCACTTGGTGTACATGGACGCATTTTGTTGTAGTGATGGGAATTTGAATCACGTATCAAACTTGGGGTTGTTGGCTAATTATGACCTTGTGTTTTTCATTTTTGAATATTCTTATACTTTGTTTTCCATTGCTTAATTTCATGAACTTCAATGAATCACCTTGTTTTCCTTTACTCCATGGAAAAAACTAAAGCATAGTGTTGAATGATGTGATTATCTTAATTTAAGTTGTTTAGGGTAAGGTTTGTAGATTTTGAATTGTGAGATAACAATTTTAAGGTTTGGTTATTTATCATTTTGGAGGTGGGTTTTGAGTGGTTGTGCAATCCTTTTGCAAAAAAATAACATGTTAGTTTTTTCACAATGAAATTTAAGGTTTAGGGTTGTTATACAATCTTCAAATATTGTAAATGTATTATTTAATATGATTCATTAGCAAAAAATAAATAAAAATCTCCTTTGACAATATCATGTAACCACCAATTGTTTAACACCATCATGCATATCATGTCCCAAAATTTTGCTTATTGATTGATGTAGATTGTAGTTAGAACCTCACACAAATGGACCATGACAATCAAGATCATGAATAGTCATAGAACTTACTTCAAATGACAAAGTAAATTGGAGGCAAAAAAAAGGAAGGGTCTAGACTTAAGTCCATCTGAATGTAATTTGATAGATCACCCCGCCTTAAGGGGTTGGCATAAGAAAATTTTCTATCCCACACTTTGTGATTTACATATGTTTAGATTCAAGATAACATTTTCCCCATGTTTATAATTGATAAAGACCATAGGTACAAAACATTTGCAAGGTCAATCTCATTACCTATCACTTCATCCTTGGCCTCCTTATTTGGGTATGTTGTTCATCCCAAGGCTTTACCCTACTCACAAATAACTCTGCAAATTTAATCTTTGTATTTGAAAACACTTCCCTAACAAAATTTCATTTGAAACTTTAAAGGACCTTACAAAAGAAAGATCCCCCCCAAAAAAAATCTTCCATTTTAGGAAGGTCCCTCAAATTAAATAAGCTTTTGCATATTAAATATGAATTTTGAAGGTCTTATTGGATTTGAGGGCTAGATGAAGGCTATGAAAAACCTTGGGCATAAGAATCCAAGAATAGTCAAAAAGTTGTATGTAAAGTATTCCCAAAAAAAATTCATTAGTATATGAAAGCACTTCTCACCCAAGGGTTTTTTGTTTGTGAAATTTTGTCACTTGGTGACTAAAAAAAACGAAGGGGGGGGGGGGGGGTGTTGTACAATTTTTTTTTGGGAGAATATCCCCAAAAATCACAAAAGGAAAAAAAAATTGTTTTGAACTTGCCTTATCAATATATAATAGGTTCCAAAAAAAATCTACTTCTTTCTATAACTTATGGCCAAATTTGGCAAGTCCTCTTGTGGATGATTGCTAATCCATCTATTTTTGGGATTATGAGATATGTTAAGTTTATTTAAATATCTCTAGTTAGTGTGAAAATATGTTAATGCATATGATGATTTTGTATGAGATGATGGCCTTATGGGTGCAGCCACAATCCAATGAACCAAAAAGGGCATTGGATCCCAAAGAAAAATAGTCAAAATTGGATAAATCTTTATGTTTTGCCATGATGTAAATTAGTATTTTCATCATCTATATTTTCTCATTGATCTACTATCAATTTCCAACTGTTGAATGGGATTGTGTTGGGAAAAATATTAAGGCAAATTTTTTTTTCTCGGTTTTCTGAAATAGCATCATTACCCATCATCTCAAAAACAATTTAATTATTTAACCTTAATTGGCGATAAGTTTTTAGAAAACTGTCCAAACAATAAAAGGGTACATATTATGGTGAAAACCCAGTATCCTCCACAATGTGTCTTACCTATTTACTATATATAGGTACTTCCATGTTCTAGCACCCAAATTGCAAGAGCAGAATCACACATTCAGCGATTGAGTTTAGAATTGTGAAATTCCAATAGCAGAAAATCAGGCTTTGCCATTCGGTTTAGAACTGTGAATATGTTTTAAAGATAAGAAATTCAGATTTTCTAGAGTAAGTGATAGGTTTACTCCTTGAGAACACTTTTTTTGATTTGAAGATTGAATTCCACTCCACCATTTAGAGTTATCCGTAAACAAAGGAAAACCCAGATAAGAAATTCAGATTTTCTAGAGTAAGTGATAGGTTTACTCCTTGAGAACACTTTTTTTGATTTGATGATTGAATTCCATTCCACCATTTAGAGTTCTCCATAAACTGAGGAAATCCCAGCACCAGAACCCTCAGTTTCACTGCTTTTACATGTGCAGCTACTATAATTATTTTTGAACCCTGTGCATTAATATGCTGAGTTTCAGCATTTCATACACAGATTTAATAAAATTTCCTTACTTTGCGAATATCACTCATTTGAGGTTGAAAGCGGGGCTTGGGGGTGAAAGGAGGCCCAAAGACAGGGTGAAGACAGGGTGACTTTCTGGATAACTCTATAGTCCTGCATATTTTGTAATCCAAAGATAGTAATCTATTGTTGCATGATTTAGTTCACAAAACAACAAACTTATTTGTATGAACAGAGTGAGTGAAATTGGAAAGCAAGCTGCCATGTTAAGGGGCAAACAGAGCATGTTCTACAGTCACCAGTATGGTTGTCCCTGCACACATGTCCACTTGCACTGTCATTTGAGATTTCTTCTACCATATATACTAGTTTCTTGCAGTTTTTTTGGCTCTAAATCCAACAGTTGGTATTCCAGCACATTCTTCAGCAGATGTCAGCCTTGAGAGGCACACACAACCATTTTTCACAGAGAGAGGCCTTGAATTTGAGTTAAGATGAGTGCAGTATTGGTGGTCAAATTGAAGTCCTCTTCAGTTAAGTTGGGGAAATGCTCCTGATCTTGACATCTGAGTTGCAGCTAGAAGCAAGGTGAGGTGATAATGGGTTTGAAAGAAAACCATCCAGGAGTATCGGTATATGGTAATCAGGGCGGAAATACATTGCAGAATAGCACCCTGGATCAAAATTTCCCCTCAAATTCTAGCAACACACAACCTGGACTTGAAGCTCCTGTCACTGGACAGCAGCCAACCTGAGCACCCACCCTGATAATCACCAGGCAGCCACAGTTAGTATTACCAATAGCCAGGCGAATTCATGAAGAAAGTGGCAGCTCAGCCAACAACTGGCTACACCAGCATCAATGAGTTACGCTGCTGCTCAGCAGCCAGGGGGGTTAGTCCCTATATGCAGACATGGGATGTTCCTGGTGGCTCTGGAAATGGTAAAGTTTCATTCATGTTAGTTTGACAATAGAGATCATTCAAACGTGTACACTAAAGGAAAGAAAAAAGAATTTCTACTTGGACAGCCAGTGTTATGGGTTCAAACTTTACATGATTCTGTGGCAGAACGTGGTGATATTCTGCACCAAGGTCCAAATTTCTGGTGGGTTTCTGCTGAGAAAGAAAGCAGAGGCTTTAGTTCCATTGGTTTGGGGTCACTGTAATTCTCATCTGCTCATCATGTACAGTTCCCTGTATAACTCCCTCTGCTCTCCACTTTGGCTGCACACAATGTTAAGAGTGTGGAATTTTGTGTTGTCTTCAGCTACAGTTATTTTCTTTCATGATGTTTTGCAAAGAAAATATAGAGAGAGATTGACTTGTGTACTAGAGGGAAATCTGGCCAGGATGTTCACAAACTTTTGATTTACCAGTGTTGAATTGAATTGCAGTCAAAGCTGGAAACTCTGCAGCAGACTTGGTGTGGGGGAGGTTAAACCACAGAACTAAGCTCCTAACATAAGGTGGATTTGAAGGAGTGTACAAGCAAAACTTTCAGTAAATTTGCTCCCAAGGAACAGCTGTGAAAAGTCTATGCTTCTGATGACTTTTCTGAATTGGACTACTATGGTGGCATGGATTGGTGTACCTATTTGGTTGCAAGTGAATTTTTCATTGGAGAAAGTGAGGGAGGTTTGCACCTGCACATAATCAGAACAAGCCAATTGAGAAGTATATAAAGTGGTCACAAATAATGGACATAAGTTCTGGTTCATGTGTATGGTGAACTATGACAAAGGGTTGAAGAACATGCAGGAAGCAGCAGCAGTCGTTAGAGGCCAGCAGAATTCTCCAGCTGCTCAGGCTTCAGGAGTGAAGCTACAAGACCAGATTGAATACCCACCAAGGAGTCAAGGAGGTAGTACCAATGGACAATACAAAGCTGCACCACATCAAGGTGAATCCTGCAACAGAAATCGGTACACATGGAAGTAGAACTTGCATACCATTGACAAAACTCTCATATATGGGCCTTCAGTTTTCTATACTTGGTGACACTCTTGAGGTTATGACTGCACTGCTGACACTCACAAGCTTGTTGCTGTACTCATTCTTGTTACACATATTTGTGGATTGGTCAAAATGGGAACATTTGGCTACCTTGAGATGGTTATGTGGAGCCTTTCTCAGCAATTTCCTTGGCATATCCTATGTAGGGCCTCACATCACCGTGTCCATGGGATGTGAGAGAGTACAGAATTCATAACTACCCTTGTGCAAAAAGCTTGCAAATAGAAGACATGCATACAGCATGCAGCAGCCACAATATCTTCATTTGTCACCAAGAAGTTGAATGATGGTTTTGAGAATGAGATTGTAACATGGTAAAGCCGAGCACAGAAATGCCAAAACAAGAGCACAAGCACAACACCACTGACTTACACATTTCAAACTGCCAGCTCCATGTGTGTTAGATGCATGTAGACTAGAATTTATACACAAACAAAAATTTGGTAACTCTCAAAACTACATAACTCTTAAACTTCTGTCACTTTGTGAACAACCACATCCTACTCCATTCAAGCCTGGCTCTCCAGAAAGACACCTTCACACCTCTGATTCCAAGAATTCTTAGCGATACTGCAGTCACAGAGCACAAAAAAATTAGATAATGGGCCTCACATCTGGGAACAGCCTGCTTGATCCTACAAGTACTACCAAGAATGCATCAATCTGATAAACATGACAGATTGAGTTAAAAGCCTCTCTGAGTTCACCGTGCTTCCAACCTCATTGCTCGAAACTTCTAGGTACTTCAAACGGTTGGTTGCTTCATGAGCCCGTGTTATAAGCGATGATAGACGAAATGAGAAAGAGGCACAGAGAGATGTACCTTCACGAAGCCTATTTCCTTGTAATAGATGCGAAAACATTGCCGGCAACAATTGATGGCATACTTCCGGATCATACCATGAGAATTTCCACAGACTCGACTGTCACAGGAACAATCCCTCCCGACAACAAATTCAGTTACTGTGGTATAGCGAAATCTGACGACAAGTACGTTCCAAAGATCAGCGAGACGAAAAATATCGCTCCCGTGATATCATCAGCATGCATGCAGACCGATGTACGATTTTCAACTGAGATCATAATAACAGCAAATGACTGACACAGCAGATCACACATACACAAACAAACAGACTTACAAGAAAAAAGAACAAGCGTGTGTCATTATTGTGTACCTAGCAATTGCACAACCGTTCAAAGTAAATCCAGCAAAACGGAAACCATGCTAAGAAAGCTGTTAACACGGAACTCTTTGTCGTTCATTGAGATGACATTAGCTGCGAACACGGAACTCTGTGTCATTCATTGAGATGAAATAAGCTGTGAACATAGAATTCTGTGTCAATCACTGGAATGATATTTCTGTGTACACGACTCGGAGGATTAAGAGACAATAAACATCAAGTATGTTTGCACAGATCGGACGTCCAGAATCCTACTATGGCAATACATAGCAGACGAAGGTCCAAGAAAAGAGAGACATATATATATGAGTGAGAGAGAGAGAGAGATCAATACATAGAAAATACCAGAGAGAAGGATGAAGATGTAGAAAAAAATTACCAGATGCGGGAGCCTGGGCCGTATTTCTTGGGATGCGAGTTCCACACCGCATCTTGCCCCATAGTTGCGAGTTGTTTTCAAAATGTGGGGGGCGGGGGGGGGGAGGGGTGTTGATAAGGGGAAGCAACGCTTCCTGAAGCGTTTCTTGGCAACAAGAACGACAAAAGCGGAGGAGGAAGGATGGCGAGTCAGAAATTGCAGAAACAACAAGCGGACAGGGGGAGGAGCGAGGGTTTTGTGATGGGTCGGTGGCGGCGGCGACGTGAGAGCGCGAAACACCGCCAAAGCCTCATAACCTAATCATCCTCGGCGTTACTGAAAGGCCACATGTAAGGTATGTAAAAGCTTCTACTGTAATTTCATTATTAATTTTGTTATTAAATTTTTATCAAATTTTTATTGAAGTTTTATAAATAATATCAAATTAATTAAAAACCTTTCTATCTCAAAAACGAATTTTTTATTAAATTTTATATCTATATTAATTAATTCTTGCATAATCTTTCAATAATGATTTTTTTTTGGAAATCTCATTTTAAGAAGATTTAAAGGAATTGAAACTAATTGCTTGTATGTTTATCAAATGAATTTTATTTTTAAAATTAGTTATATGAATTGTTTTGTTACATTTCATAGTGATATGAAACCTAGTGATATAAAAAGGCAAGTGACAATTCAAAAAAATTAAATTAGTCGTATGGAGGCATGATTAAATCAGTTATCTAACATTCATATTTTGAGAAGAAACCCAACAAATAGATGGTTAGACTAAAAACAACCCACCAATTTGATGGGTGCACCAAAAATTTACACATGTGCGTCCATTAGCTTGGGGCAATAATAATACAAAGGAACTCATGTGTTCTTACATGATTGTGCCAATGCCATTTGGAACCTCAAAAGGTCAAAAAGCCTTCCCTTTTTTATTTTGATTTTCTTTTTTTTATCAATATTAATTATGTTATAAAAAATGCAAATATTGTCCATCTTAGGTCAATTAGTAGCAATAGGCTTAGCTACTTTTTGATTTCCACCCTTTTCGAACATACCTTTCATTGTCATGATTGACTTATTACAAGCTATCGATTGTTGAAATGAAGAGTTTTTGACATCTAGTTTGTGCTAACTTGACATCTTTTAGGGTTTGTAGGGTTTTGATAACTTGGTGTTTTTTGGTTCATTATAACCTTGCATATTCATCCTACATAAGAAAATGAAGGATGGTACACATGGTGTTTTGTTGAAGGATATTACACTTATGCTTATGAGTTGGAGGGATCTTGCACTTATTTATATTTCTCTATTCATTGTTTCATAATCTATGTATAGGATAAGGGTCTATATTTAGACCCTCTTTCTATGGAAAGAATTGTTATATTTTTTTGTTATCCATTTAAGTTTTTTTTTTGGGGGTTTGTAAAGTGATGTTATATGAAACTCCCACAATTAAAAGGAAACCTCAACACCTATTAGATTGTCACATTTTCATAGAATAAAAGAAAAGTGGGAATCAAATAAATTTAAGAAAATAGTGTTTAAAAAATAATTTTCAAAAATGAAACCTTACAAATTTTATACGTATTATTACCAAGCTAACTAAAATCCTACATAGGTTATAAGGTTTTACAACATCTTATGGTTGAAAATTGTCCTAAATTTACATTACAAAAAATACAAAAAAACTTTATGCATGTTTAAGCTTAGGATAAGCTTTGCATGGAGTTTTATAATGGGTAATTGCCATGGGTGGAAGATATTCTCAAAATGCAATGACATTGGATTCTACTATCATCTCATCTTAAGCCCTTTATTTTTAGAATGGTGCCATCTTGTGATTTTACCCAACAACTTTGGCTTCAGTGTGTCCTTTGTTTTGGCAATCCATTAATAAATGATTAAATCAACTTGAAAAAGATTTTTTAAATAATTGTAATGTCATTTATTTCAATATTCTATTAAATAATTCAAGTGTGGTTTGCCATTTTCATACATTTTTGTGTTTAAACTATTGCATAAGAATTTGATTCACAATTTGGTATGTTTAGCCCAAGTTTTATTTTATCTTTTGAAATTTTGTTTCATTAACCTTTTGCATTAGGTTTAAGCTTCCCATCCTTTAACAGTTAAACTTTCTTGATGTGTGTAATTTGAGTTGATCATTTGAATCAATCTCCACTTCTTGATATACAAATTAGTATATCATTGTAATAATAGAAATCTTTCATTGTTTATAAAAACATGTTGATGAACCTTCTTATATGTGATAATAAAACATAAAATGTTAAAGTTTTTTATCCATTAAAAATTTATGTGCATATTGGGTGTTTGTAATTTAAACTATGATTTTGTTTTTCTTTTCATTTATTAGTTATTTTTTGTTATCATGTTTTTAATAATTTGTCAAGGTTTGATATTTTATAATATATTTTATTGTTAGGTTAAATATTACAAATTTAGTGATGCATTAAATTATATGTAAATAAAACTTTTACATAAAGAATGTCATTTCATCATTTGTTTACAATGTATATAATCACTCTTATAAAGATTGTTAAACCTAAAGATTGTATAAACCTTCTAAATCAAGTTGCATCCTATTATTAAACATGCCAAATTTATTAGTCATAAATGGATGATGGTGTATTATGCAATATATTATTTTAAGGTCATGGAATTAACATTTCTTGTAACCGTTCACTTGTCAAATAATTCATTTACTAGAAACAAAAAAACATGTAAAAGTGAAATTATTTCATGCATTTTCATTTTTCCTTTTATCTAACCTTATTGCATGGCGTTTTTGAAAATAAAGAAAATTTCATCCATTATTCATTGATCAGATTATGTTAAATTTTTTTAATTCACAACCAATTTATGAATTCAAATCACATAGTTCATGTTTTGAATAGACATATTTTCATTATGAAAAAAATATTTTAAGAAAATTATTAATAACAAAATAGTGCATTTAAAAATATTAGTTTAACATATTGATTATTTTAAAGGATGAAAAGTGTCTCATGAACAGAAAAAACTATTACAATATAAAAACATGCATAAGAATAAACACAAAATATAACAGAAATGGGCCTCAACATAAGTCAAATCATACACAAAATATAATTTTCTTAACATCCCATAGTTATAACAATGGACACCTTTTAAAGGATGAAGTCCATTCATTAATGTGAATGTGATTAAAATATAATATAACCATTTGAAAAAATGATCAACTATGAATAGAAGAAAAAAATCAAAATTTAACTAATGTAATATTGTTTCCATTTTTGTGAAATTGTAGTGTAAATTAAAAACAAACATTTCATGAGGGTTTGTCATAAAATTTGATCTTGATTTTACATGATGATGTTCATAGAGTTTAAATATTCATGTATGTCAATTTGATCATAGGTGATTGTTATTAACATGCAATGATTATGTAACTATTCTTGGACATCCCAAAACTTTGTCAATTTAATTTCATGTTCCCCTATAAATATATAATCAAATATATAATTTTTAAAAATTTAAACAATATTTATGCTACACCTTATATAAGTGATGCATTGATTTCAAAATCAGCATCGTCACCTTTTTTTTATAATTGTAAATAGCTTTTTGGAAATTACATTTGTAAAACTCTATTTGCATTCCTTTTACAACAATCGGAATCCAACTTTTTTAATGTCAAGAATTGATAATTATAAACAAACCACCTATTTGCATTTATGTGACAATTATGTCATCATTGGAAAAACATTCTTTCAAACCTTTTGGAAAAAAATTGTTCAACTCAATTGTGAGTTATTTTGAGGTCATCTAGGTACACAAAAAGACCAAAATTGAAAATTTTCATCTTGTTTGCCAAATGGGTCAAGTTTAGAAAATTCAAAAAAAAAAATTCATTATGTTTTTTAAAATAACAAATAAATGCTTCTCATATCAGAGCTTGAACAATAAGTGAAATGAATTAATTATCATCACAATTTCCTTCAATAAAATAGTAAATATTGATTTCCTCAATTTTTTTCCCATTTTGAAAATTTTACAAAGTTACAATTTTGTGTTTTGAATTACTACAATATTTGCATTTTGAAAAAAAAATTAATAAAATGGATTATATGAAACATTTTGTAAAAAACCACATATATCAAATAACAAACAGTTGAAAACGAATGAAAAATGATGGGTTCAAATAATGGTTAAAACGTAATATAAACATTTCATCATACATCTAAAAAGATGGATTTCATTTTCACCCTATATGTTGAATCCAAAATAAACATATTGCATCTTTCATTGATGTAAAAAAACATTAAAATGTAATCATATATGGGTGAAACAACATGATAATCATTGTATGACAACTTTACAATATTATCACATGAAACATTTATTATTTTGAGAGTTGAATATATTGCAAAAATAGTCAATGAAAATACAAAAAAAAATATTCGTTTAATAATCATATGTAAAATTTTCACATTCATAATTGCCTTTAAAATCTTTTGAACCTAATACCAATGTTTGTCCAAGCATGATAATTGGTGATTCTAACATTGACATGCTTGACCAAAACTTAACACAACCAAATGAACTTAAATTTTTTATAGACCGTTATTCAATGAAATTTCGATTTTAAAAATCACAACAATTTATGGTACTTCATGTTGATCACATATGGATAAATATACACATTCAACAATGTATGTCTAAAGTTGTTGAAACATATGGGACTAATAACAAGCCAATGTATTTGGCATTCAAACTTTCAAATTGTGTTTCACAATATCATTAGACATTGAATGTTGACATGATGTAAATTAATTATAGACTAATCACCTTTACTTTGCACAACATTCATACACATTAGAGCCATACCATTACATAACTAGTTGTTTGTTGATTTCCATATGTTTTGAACTAACCAAGTTTGTGTTCGTTTTGGTTTGTGTCAATTTATTTGTTGATTTTTTTGGCTTTAATAACTATGTCCTCTTGTCATTCCCTCTTGTTTCATTTTTTTTTTATACAAAAGTTTCCACTAATTTTGAATCAAATTAAGGTCATTTTCTTCAATAACTAGTATTTTTTATAACATTGTGACATGAAAATGAAGAGGATATTGAAAGCCCCCATAGTTAAGGTATAGATTATGATTCTAATTTACACCATGCTTTAATTTACAAATGTATCCTTCCCTAATTATGCATAAATTTTAAATATATGATATACTTTGTATTATATTCAACAAGCAAATCCAAGTAAAAAAACTGCTTTCACAACTTTTTTTAAAAGTTTTCTAAAATGTACACACTAGCTATAACCTCTCTTCCATGGTTCTCACAAGCCTTACATTTAAGCTTAAATTAGCCTACCATAGTACTACATGAACAGCTTCAACACATGTCTATCAAAAAATAATCCAAATTCGAAATTTTCATATTGAAATTATTATTTTTTATGAATATTCCTAAAGAATTTCTGATTCTCCCTCATGAAATTTTGTTCTTTGAAAAAAGAAAATCCATTTTTGAAAATTTCAAACATTTAAAAAATAATAATTACTGTTGAAGGTGCCCAAGGTATTATGGTAGAATAGAATGTTCCTGAAGTCTAGAAGTTAGACCTTACAAAAAGACAAAATATATAAAGCCCATGCCCCTAAAACAAACAAACAAACAAAACAAACAAACCATAGTACATACATACATGGCAGCTTCAACACATGTTTGTCAAATAATCAATTAATTTTGAAAATTCCATGCATTTAAAAAACCAAAGATTATTCCCAAAATGTTGGCCAAAAAAAAAATTCTATATTTCCTCCACAATATATTTTTCCTTGAGAAAAAAAATTTCACAAAAAATTTCAACAATTTTGTACAGATAATATAAATAAAGAAATAGTGTGGAAGCTGCTGCCAAGGTATGGAAATGCAGACAACAACAACAAGGGGCCCAAATTGAGCCTAAACTGCCGCATCCAACAGAGCAGCGGCAAACAGTAAACCGGTTGGGGGGAAGGGGAAGGGGGTAGGAGGGGGGGTAGGGTGGTGGACGGGAAAACCACGGGTGGCGACAACTGGTGACTTCACCGCCGCCCTTTTTTGAAAAATAAAAATGATATGTGGCAACACGTGTCAAGCACACCGCCCAATAATGTCCGCTTACCAAACCTGTTCAACGGAACTGGTCGTTCTCGTATCACCATGTGCATTGTTGTAGGAGAATTTTTACCTTGGTGACTAGACAAATTGGTGGTTGGTATGGGGTTATTTCTCGGGGGGAGGGGGCGGGGGTGGGGTGAGTGACTGGACCTTATTGTGTGACTAGACTAGGTGAACATTTGAAATTTAAAAAAAAAAAAAAAATTAATCTGGCAACCAAAGCGTTTCCAAACTCTGGAGTCTAAAATCAGTGGCAGAATCAAGTAGAATTCTCTCTGGAAAAAATCACCAATTTTTGGATATATAAAAGGGATTTTTAAAAAAATTAAGTATTTTATTTTTAAAACCCCTGTTCCCACCTGTCTGAAAATGAAATCATTTTGCTGAAATAAAAGAAACTATTTACCTACAGTAGCTTACCACTGGTGTGAAAGTAAAATGCTTTCTTCACGGTTGCTATCCAGATCCCCAAAGAACCAAGTCTCAGTAAGTCGTCGTACTTACTAAGCACCTGAATTGGGACCTGGTTTGCACCGAATCATTCGGGCATAAACCCTGACCCAAAGGGAAGTAGTTTCGGGTCTTGGGTAGCGGAATCTGCGCTTCCCACCACACAAGCTCTGACCAACGGTCTGGATCTTCCGTTGAGAGCTAACCGGGGATTTAAAACCAGGGTTGATTTTCCAACCCGCCTAGGTCCCATCGTCTCTCTCCCTGTCTCTGGCTTTTCGTTCCCTCTTGCTTTCCTGCTTTCTGCAGCGCTGTGTGTGTGGCCTCTCGAGATCGTTGCTGTTGCAGAGAGATAAGTAGAGCGGGATTCTTTCAGGTTATCAATTTCTTAGAGGATTCAGAAAACTCCAGAGTGAAGTGCTGAAGAGCTATGGCAGTCATCAAATCGATCGTAGCGCGTCAGATCTTTGATAGCAGAGGAAATCCCACAGTGGAGGTGAAGAAGTTTTCATTCTCTGTTGCTTTCTTGCGCATTCCTCTTTGTGACCTAAGATCCGTCAAAGCTTTTTATTTTTATTTTTTTTCTGAGCTGGTTAAGTATGATTTCTTGTACGCTTGAATTGGAACTGAGGTCAGAAGGATGCTTATTATTGTGAACAGGCCGATGTTCATTTGAGCGATAACTCATTCTACCGAGCAGCTGTACCTAGTGGCGCTTCGACTGGTGCGTTTCCTTTCTCCCTTTTGTTCGTGACCTGACATGTGCTCTTGGATACCTCCTTTTTGAGATTATCACATTTCTGGTGGCATTTGGGCTGTGCGATGCATTGTAAGCGATGCCGCGTTTTGTGGTTTTTTATTTCCCCCTTTCTAAACCCCGAAGTATCTCTCTCTTCCTATTTTCTTCCCAGGTATTTATGAAGCCGTGGAGCTTAGGGACGGGGGCAAGGACTACATGGGAAAGGGTGTCAGCAAGGTCAGAGTCTTTGTAATGTTCCCTTTCGTATGTGGGTGAAATATTGTTTGCTCATTCGTTTCTTTGAGATTGAAGCATGGGCAGGTTCTGATCTTCAAGGCTGCACCTGAAGCAATCTTAGTTGCTAATGTTCTGTTGATCCTTCCCATGTCCTGTGAGAAATGGGCATGTCACAGGACTGTTTCGTACATGTTACAATACTGATCACAAGCTGCCTTTTCCTTTGTGCTTGGCAGGCTGTGAACAATGTCAACACCATCATTGCACCTGCCCTTGTTGGCAAGGTAATTTCTATTCCCTTTTTGGACAAACGCAGGCCAGGATAATTTGGGTGTGTTGAGCTTTGAAGAGCACAAATAAGTCAGTTGATTGAGCAAGAGAGGCTCTCAGTGTTCTAGGTTTCATTTCTTCCAGCTGATTTGAATGTCTGTTGGAGATGCAGGACCCTACAGATCAGTCTGGCATTGATTTATTTATGGTTCGCGAACTGGATGGCACCCAGAATGAATGGGGCTGGCCCAAGGCCAAGGTATGGGGTGTCTGTAGAGCTTGCGAAACCATCGACTGAAAACATTGCTTTTATGGAAATTTTTATTGTCATTTGCAGTTTGCTATTGTTTGCATCCTTGAGATATCTTGGCTACAAGAAATGGTGCATTCAAATTGTGGCCTGGAAATGTTTATGTGCACATTATTGCACAGTACAATGGTCTTGTCTAGTTTCTTGAATATACCCTTTTATTGGATACCCTTTGCTCCTACCTTATTGATGTTTGTGCTCTTTCAGCTGGGTGCAAATGCAATCTTATCTGTTTCACTGGCTGTTTGCAAAGCTGGTGCTGGTGTTAAGAAAATTCCCCTTTATCAGGTTGGTTCTCTCACACCCTGCTCACCTGTACTCTTGGTGCTACTAATTCACTGCTGCATGGGATGTGTGGGTTTTGATGCCCAGTTGTTGTAGCTAAGGAGTAGACTCTTCTGCCCATGGAATTCATTTTGTGCCTCAGTTCGTGTATTTGTTCAATGTGGACAGCACATTGCAAACTTGGCAGGAAACAAGAAGTTGGTCTTGCCGGTCCCTGCTTTCAATGTTATCAATGGTGGCTCCCATGCAGGGAACAAGCTTGCCATGCAGGTGGGTTGTCTTCTGGTCTGGTTTGTGACTCATTTATCTGTGACAAGGACAATGCTTTAGTTTGCATGTGGTGTTACTTCCTGGAGAAAACTGGCCAAAATCCATGTGTTCACATGAGAGTTTTTTGTGTACTGCAGGAGTTCATGATTCTTCCAGTGGGTGCAGAAACATTCTCCGAGGCCATGAAGATGGGTACAGAGGTCTACCATACTTTGAAGGTGTGTTCCTGGTGCTGTGCAATATGTTCCCATTGGAGATACTTTTGTTGAGATTATTTTTTCAGAGTGGACAATTTCCCTTAGGCAATCAAAGCTTGCTGAAGAAGCCTTTTGCTCCATCAGATGTGACTGGTTGCTCCTAGGGAACACACCCAACATCATTAGCACAGTGGCATATTGAGTTTCATGGGTTTAATTCTTCGAAAAGTTTTGTATTCATGGCTTAAAGAAAGAACATTTACCTGGATGCAGGGTGTGATCAAGAAGAAGTATGGCCAAGATGCCACAAATGTGGGTGATGAAGGTGGCTTTGCTCCCAACATTCAGGTATCAATCTTGTTGTGCCCCTTTGTGCCTCTATGCTGTCTGCACCTTCATACGCAGTCCACTTCAGAGTGATGTTCTTCCTGGCATACTAAAAATAAACTTGCAAATGTCCCCTTAAAATTTAACAATTAAATCTTCATGCTAGTCTGTTTGAGAATTTATTTTTCTTTTCTACATTGTTTCCATCTCTATAAACGAAGGTTGTATCATCATCTTGCCATTGGAGATGGTAACTTGAAAACCCTCTATACAGGAAAACAAGGAGGGTTTGGAGTTGTTGAAGATTGCAATTGAGAAGGCTGGATACACTGGCAAGGTCTCCTCTTGCCCCCTTCACTTGGAATGTGAACATGTCTCAATTTTCTTAACTGTGCCTATTTCCTAAGGTGTCTAGGTCCATTAGCATCAAATTAATGATGCTATGTCTGTAGACAACTCTGCAACTATATCTGCAGCAGATGATCTGCTGCTTCCTTGGTCAGAGGTGGACATTTTGTAGCTTCAATTGGGCAGTGAGGTCCTTGTTTCTTCTCCAGAGGAGTTGGTTGGTGCTGGGTTATCCACACTTTCAATGACTGATTTACCTGTTAGGCCCTGCTTAGTTAGGTGACTGACTAGCAGACTGTCCAATTGGGATCCTCTTAATGATTTGTATGTCCTGTCTGCAGGTGGTCATTGGGATGGATGTAGCAGCTTCTGAATTTTATGATACTACAACAAAGCTTTATGACCTCAACTTCAAGGAGGAAGTGAGTACACTTCCAGTGCTTAGATGAATTTATTGTTCTATAACAGTAAATTGGTAAGGGCATTTGGTCAATGGTGTGTCCTCTAGCATTTGCCAGTTGTTGTTTCAGAGGGAACATTGTAAGATTTATGAGGGTCAAAAGACATTCACTGATGAATTTGCCATTGTGTTATTGGCCATGCAGAACAACAATGGGAGTGAAAAGATTACTGGCGAGCAGCTAGTCAAATTGTACGAGTCTTTTGTAGAAGAATATCCAATTGCCACAATCGAGGACCCCTTTGACCAGGATGACTGGGAGCACTACAGCAAGTTCACAACAACTTTGGGTGAGAAAGTTCAAGTTGTGGGTGATGACTTGCTGGTCACCAATCCCAAGGTTTGTCTGCTGGTCACTTGTTTTCCCTCAAAGAAATTTTCCCTTGTCCTTTTCTCATTTTTGTTTGGGACCACAAGTCCTTGCAATTTTTCAAAGTAAAGCATGTTCCTGGTAATTGTTGGAAGTTTGCAGTGAAATCTCTGAGATTGTCATATCTGGGTTTGGGATCTCTTTTGCAGCGTGTTGCTTATGCCATCAAGGTGAAGGCATGCAATGCTCTTCTATTGAAGGTACATCTGCTTCTTTTGTATGGCTTGAATCTTCATCTTTTGTTGTATGGGTCTAAAATAATAAAACTTCATCTTGCATTTCAGTGCTTAAGAACAGCTCCACCAAAAGTCTTCACCAATATTAATATCACCTGTTGTGGACAATCTGTTGCCATCCTGAGTGTGGAGTATGTGTAAAGTACAACTTTCCAAGGTATAGATGAACTTATAGTGATGCTTGCATTTTCAACTCTGTGTTCAACCAGGTAAATCAAATTGGGACTGTGACGGAGAGTATTGAAGCTGTAAAGATGGCCAAGCAGGCTGACTGGGGCGTCATGACTAGCCACCGCAGGTCAGCAACTATGCTTGACTTACAATTGTTACATTAGAATAAACACTCTTAGGAGTTGGTAAACAAAGTATATATTTGTTGGCATCTTTCAGCCATATGGAAGAATTTGGGATTATGGAGTTTAGTAGACTAGTTCTAACTATTGGCAATGGTGATCACAGTGGAGAAACTGAGGACACATTCATCGCTGACCTTGCCGTTGGACTTGCTACGGTGATGCCCATTCCCAGAATAAAAACTCCTGTGACTTTTGCAAGCATGCATATTGTCCATGATTCAATTTGATTGTTGGCTTCATCAAGCAACCTAGATGTGTGATTTTACAGGTGCAGTTGATTTGACTGGAAGGTCTGTCTTTCCTAATGTTTGCAGGGCCAGATTAAGACTGGTGCCCCCTGTCGGTCTGAGCGACTGGCAAAATATAATCAGGTTGGTGTGTTCTTCTACTCTTGAATTCTGTACATCAAGATGGTTACAATTATCCTCGTATTGTAAGTTAAATCAAACCTAGTAGTGTCATTGCTGGAAGAGTATGATCAGAGCATTGACAATTATCTAGTTATGAATTGCTTCTCAATTGGATGTATGTGGGCTGCAGTTGTTGCGAATTGAAGAGGAGCTTGGTGACAAAGCTGTGTATGCAGGTGCCAGCTTCCGCAAACCTGTTGAGCCGTACTGACTTGATTGAGACTTGGAAAGTGGAAGACTTGTTTTTGGGAGTTAATGTGGCATTTTGAGTTGTTTCCAGCACAGACAAAAAATCACATATAAGGAATACCCTTGCAGCCAGTAAGCTGGGATAGCAGGGCATTATGTAATAAATTTCTTCCACGACTGTTCCCCTATCTCTCTGCGGATGTTCACTAACTGCACTTTGCCATAATCAAAACAATCTTTATTAGTGTTTATAATACTGCATCCTCTTTGTCTCATTTTATTTTCCCATCCTAAATATTTTTGTTCTCAGAGGTTTGGTTATAGCAGGGCAACCAACTTGTGACAGGACATGGTAAGAAGGGTGCCAAACCAGATTGTTTAGAACTCTTGACTATCAAAAGAGTCCATTTGAGCTATCTGGCAACATGCTATTTGCACTATGGCAATAGCCAGGCTAACAAAGAATCATATTTTGTCACTTGCACACCTTGATCAACGGTGGCATGAGGTTTTGAATAGTGTTTTACCTTATGTCTAGTTAAAACACCCCACACCAATCCCCATTACTTGTACAGTTAATACACTGAGTTCTTGCACAACCATCATGTGTTCATGCTTGTTTGTACGTAATTTGATTATAATGTTATATAGGAGTGACTGTTCCACACATTTTAGTTATACATAATTTTGTTGTGACAACTTGAAACCAACATTCTGATGCTGTACCTTCACCCAGAAACACCTACCTTTTTCTCATCACAGCTTTCACTTCTTGCAACTTGACTATATTCATACCACATTCATCAACTTATTATAATGTCAAACAAAACATTTTCAACAGCAATAGTGACTAATGTTTCACACCATTTGTAATCTTCAATAGCAGCAATTATTAATTTAAAAATGCACTGAACTATTATGGGCGAAAAATGAAGATGGTTTAGTTTCAGCTAACGCGTGTAGGCTTCCTGCTACAAAGAATTGTATATCAACATTATTAGAACAAAATCTCAGAAGTAAATTTTGCAATTGAATGGCTTTTTGTACTTCAATGGTCTTGGCAGATGAGTTTTCACCTGAATTGTAACTAAAATCAGTTTCCACAATAAAACAGGGAGGCAATTCTGGCATGAAAGATCCTAGTTCTGAAGAACAGAACTTGAAATGAAGTGCAAATTTTGGTGTGCAATAACTTCTGCTGTCACAATTCCTTGTTCCAAATCCTCAGTCGGACCACCATTATGACACACCTTGAAAATCAAGGGAAAACAATACTATCTTTCCTCTGAATGAGAGTCTCCAACAAAATGGTCATTGCATTCTAAGGTAAAAGGGGAAGGGAGCAATGTATTGGGGAGACAGTCCTTGCCAAAGCCGTGCCAAACAAGAGGTATTGCAAAACATTTGAACCTTGCATACCACAGGCCTAAAAAGCTAAACCAGAAGTCTGACTATGGTTTGAGCTCAGAGGAGGGTTGCCCCATCATTATGCAACTGCTGTTGGTACCCAAGAAGATGTGACCTGGGTTTCAGTTGTTGGAAGGTCAGTGGGTGTGTGAACAGAAGAGGAGGTAGGGTGAATGGAGGAAGAGCTGGCAAAGAAAAATGAAATTTCATGTTGATGTTAACAACTGGCATCTGATCTGGTCCACTGTGAGAAGTTGCTGCTGCCAGAGCAGCTCTAGGATGATTCATGTAGTCCAAGATGAAAGAGAATGCTCCAAAGCTAAGACAGCTTTGTGCCAATGCTTGAGGTGTCCCTGCACAAACATAGCCCCAAAGATGTCAAAGTACAATCAAAGCAATTGTTGCAAAATGTATGTAATTGAGGATGATGCAGTCCAATTCCACATCAACAAGAGAATGAAAGTAGGTGTCACATACCAGGGGTGCTCAAAGCAAGGCCTGTTGCACAACCTGCAATCCCTGCATTCCATGCTGTGCAAAAGCCATAAAATAACACATTAGTCTCTGGTGGAGGCGCACAAAATCATTGCTCCTGGGCAACCAAATGCAGCTCCCATTACCTCAAATAGTAACAGAAAATGCATCTATAAAAACAACATAAACAGATCCAATAAGGAAAAAACCTCTGCTAGATGTACCCTATGAGCTTGCTCCTAATAATTGCAATACACTACAACTGCGGAAGATAACGTTTCACAGCACACAAGTCAGAATTATGCTCAATAAAAAAAACCAAAGCAGGCTGGCATTTGCTCCCCCAAAAAAAAAAGTCAGAACTAGTACCATCTTCTTTCCCTCGAAGTTTCTTCAATGCACAAGACACAAGACTGTGTACACCTGAAAGCAGGGCAAAGGTCTATGCAATCCAACACAACAGAAACCCTCTTATCAGTTGCACAATTTTCTGCATCCTTTAATTGGGTATGCTCCTTACAAGTCGGAGTGCATCTTGTAATGATATCCCTAACCAGTTTAGGAACATAAACTCAAAGCATGAAAACCAATGCAGAGCTCCAGTCTTTGAATTTTTGTTAAAAACACATTCTAACAATTTTAGGGTTTTTGATGGTAGCCACCTTTGCAGAAGTTCCCCCTTCTCTTAGAGCTCCTTTGAAACCTTGCTTCTTAATAAGCCCTGAGCCTGTATCATGCACCACGCCAGTGTCACGCACGTTCCTCAACTGAAAACCCTAGCCTCCCTCATCTAGCATTGCATCTCAACTTGCACACAAATAGACAAATGCTGCCAATACGAATGAAAGGAGCGATTTTACGCGCAACTCACACATAACAAAGCCATGTTGACATCTCTCTCTATCTCTCTCACTCACAATCCCTGACCAAAACAACCTATTACCGCAAAAGCCGCATGAAAACCCTGCTGCACCAAAAAGTCCTTGCATTTTTTTCCGACAGTGGAAGCACACACCGAATGCGAGCTAGAAACAGAATAAAAATTCAGAGAGTCTTGGGGAGCAAAGACAGAAGAACCGGGCAAGGAGCGTACCGAATCCAAACACAGAACCCATGACACCGCCTGCAAGCCCATCCGCCACACCCTTGATCAAGCAAGCGGCAGGGTTGTTGATATCTCCACCCGCCATGGGCAAACCACTGTTCCCAGGCTCATTCTCGCCGTCGCTCCAACCCCCTCCATCTTCTCCAGCAACAGGATTGCTCGGCTCCATCGCCATCACAAACTGTGTTCTCAGAAACACTGCCGTATGTCAGGAGTGAGCGTTGCTGCGCGTGCACAAAAGGAAAGGTCGTGAGAGGGAAGACGGAGAATGAAGGCTGCTAACTTAATCACGCTACGCTAATCTTGATTAGCATGCTAATCAGGGCACAGTAATCCTTCCTTAATTGCTCCAAGAACACACCAGCCACACACATAAGTCTCTTTTATTTGGGTGAGAAATTTCGCCAAATTTTTTAATTAAATTAACATGGAATAATTCTGTCGCAATATTCACGTGTTTTGTGAATAAGGAAATTTGAGAATTTTGGCCACATTTGGACTCTAATTTTAGTTTGGTAGTATTTTTTTTAACTAGTTTCTTTACTAATTTGAAAATTTGAAAATTTCTGAAAATAAATATAATCAGTGTAGAAGCTAACCCTAATCCTTATAAACCAACTTTAAGGAAATTTATTTAAACTTGGCTGCCTAACTTAGTATTAAGTTATTTTGCTTCTTAAAGGAGTTTCAAGTTTGTACTTTCTACTAACTAGCGCCTGACTAGGATTGGAAACCCTAATTCATTGAAAGAGCAAAGCAGCTAGCTGTCCAACCTGATCCCTAATCTCTGCCTTTGGTGGGAATTGCTGTGGTGTTCGGCTATGATTGGTGAAGGTGAATTTCTGCAATGATGGCAGAGTTAGCCACCTCATCTATGGACCCCATCACCCTCTGGATTTTACAGACTTGGGGTTGGAACTTGTAATAAAGAAGAAACTCTGAAGAAACAAGACAAAATAGAAAGTTTCTTTTGGGAGAGTTGGATGTAATGCAAAAAAACAGTGTCAAGAAACTTAATTATGGATGTGGAGAGATGGAAAGTGAAAACCCTAAAGCTTGATGGATGATTGTTAGAAGGCGACAAGTTAGAGTACGGTTTGGTTTGGTATCACGAAGAGTTGTGGATGTCGAAAGTCCCAGTTGTTGTTGTTTCTTCTTATGTTTGGTTGGTTTTGTTTGTTGCTAGTTAATTATGTTGGTATTTTGTGATTCAATAGAGCTGCGTTACTAAGTTGGTTTCGATTATGGAGTGGATTCCAAGCTTCTTTTGTTATTATTCTTGGATATGGTGAGTGCTAATCACGGGGTTGGGCGATGGTGCGAAGGTTGGAGGTTTGGTGAGGCTATAAGGTGGGGAAGTTGTTGTGGGAAATGTGGCAATTGATGCAATAAACTAAGTTCTTCCTCTTTCTAATGATACCATGTTTTTCAGTCTTGATCTTGTTGTGTGAGTAGTTGGGGAAGAATGCCCCTCTATGATCTTTGAGTTTCGTTCCCAAAACAAGTGTTCCACTACACTATGTGCTTTAGGGAAGGAACAAAAGACTTAATAGGGTTTAGGGACCAAATTCAAAAGAAATGATGAATGAATTTAGGATTTCATAACCAATTATGGTGGCATGTTCATTTTGTTGGGAATGTTAGGAATCGTGAAAAAACTATATGGAGAATTATGTGTGGAAGACCAATACCTTTGTTGTTGAAGGTGCTTGAAGGGGGATCGGGTTTTGAGGAACATTCTTGGGCTTTATGGAGACAAACTATTGAAATGTTTTATACTTATTCTTTTTTGTCCAACTACTAAGAGGAAAGAATTACTAAGAAAGGAAAATCTGATGGAAACTGGGAGTTTGTTGTGTTAATGAAGTGCCACATTCATAACTAGTTGGCTCTTGAAAGGAAACCAAATGTGATCTAATCCTTTGAGGTCCAAAGTCTTATTCTACATTTTTAGGAATGGTAAGATTATTAATTTAAAACTTACATATGTTGTAAGCTTTCCACTAAACGTGCGTGACTATGTGGTGAGTATGTTAAGACATTTTGTTTCCATCATGAGGTATCATAGCTAATATACACCTCCTTTTATTTGTATTAAAATTGAAATACCCCTCCCCTTTTTTGTGACATGGACATCTCAACTTTGGATGTTGGTCCCCTTGTTATGTTTCTCTCTTTTCCTTCTAGATTGGTGTTTTTTTTTTAATCAATTTATTTGTGTATTTTTTGTTATGGGAGAGTTGAAACCTCTACCAACTTTGGTATTTTAGCTATATATGCATTGCCTTGAGTGATCCAAGGCAAAAAAAACTTATTCTTGCAAAGGACTAGCACCTACACTAGTATAATGATAAAAACTAATGTTGATTAGTTATGGTAATTTAGACCAGTCCAAAGGATATGAATCATGCCTTTATTTTTTTTAAACTAGCAAAAGGATATGCATTTGAATATTTAAAAAAATAATTTGTAAAGATGGTTATGCATTCGTCAAAAAAATTCATTCATTGTTAATCATACATTTGTCAATTTTCAAATTCAAGGTAATTTTTAGATACGCATACAAATTATGTATAGCAAATTTCAAATGCTAGTTGTGCAAAAACATATATTCAAACATCAAAAATCAAGTAGATTACAGGGAGTTGAACCCCAATTTTATAAAGAACTTTTTTTCATTGTAACATGAATTGCTTGCCAAAAAAACCAACACCACACAAACACAAAACCACTTTCACACCCCAACCCCACACAACTAGAAGCCCAATAAAAAATCAAAAGCTCCCAACAACTTCTATTGTTGTTGAACTCCATAAACCAATCCATAAATAACCAACCTTATAACATCAAATTGGATATTAAAAATTAACATCAAGGTTAGTTGAAAAAGAGAAATAATGGTAAGAACTTAGGATTTATATGAATTATCTAATCCCTATCAACCTTCAACTCTTGAACTATTTCACTTCTTCAATCAACTCGTAATTTTCTTCAATTAAAACGACTTCAAGTTTGATATCATCCTTTAGGTTTGCATTTGGTGCACAATTCAAGCACAAGTCCTTAGTCTAGTTTTTTTCCATATTATAATTTGATTGAGATTTTTCACTTGTAAACAACAATGTCTCCTAGTTGTCTAACCACATTCATGTTATACATTCTTTTGTATCAATTTGAGACCAAAGAATCTCAAAAAGATGTTTGACAAGGAAGCCTACATTTTAAAATTGGTCTTCATGGGTCTACCATCAAACAAGAGAATCTACACACATAAATTTAGGGATAGAATTTTTTTGAAACAAAGACAGCTCTCTAGTAATTAGTGCTTATGAAGATTTTTCCATCAATCATCGCCAGGCCTCTCTATATACGGAAATCTATTAATAGAATTCGTAAGTTCCGTATTTCATTTTCGTAAGGTATCGTTTTTTAACGATATCAAATACTCGTAAGGTGCCGTTTTTTAACGGTATTAAAAAAAAACTTTATTTCAGTTTTGAAAGTTTGTGACGCATTCCCGAATCAGTGGATCACCAAACGACGTTCCCTTGCCATTTACTGCATTCTTGCTCGATCGATGGAGACCTCTGAGCCTGCTCCAAAGCATCCCTGCAAAGCTAGAGCTCGCAATACGCCCTTCTAGACGAAACACGCCATACAATATGGACTTTCCATTACAGCCCGTGACCCGATGTCTTCTAAAGTTGTTGTTGTCTGTTGCCAATTTTGCATATGCTTTGGTCGCGAAGGCTCTTCTAAAAAATCATTGACGACTTGGACGTTCGAAGGACCTCCATTTCGAACCGATAATTACACGCAACACCTTCGCCTGAATCACAAAACTCAATGGGAAGAATACCAAGGGCTGGCACATCAGGAGAAATTGAAATATTTCGACGTCGCTGTCAAGCACGCTGAAACTATATGCCATTACGTTGAGCCCCGATCTGAAGCTATCACATTGACCGTTAGCAGCAACATTGTTGATGTTGTGATTGGCGACATGTTCTGGCATCCAACTGACATGGAAGGGCAAACACGTGAAAACGCATTGTCCCTTTTTAAACGGAAGGAAGACGATAGCTATCTCGTAGAGATCACCAAGTCAAAGCAATTCTTACTAGCAACGCGTTATGTTGGACGTGGAATGTCGTTTGCCATGGCTGTAGATGCAATTCATGATGCAAAAGAGGTTTGCGACATTCCAAAGCTCGGCGCTTGTAGCGATTACTTAGTTGCTTCCTACGCCAGAGTTGCATGTGCCCTTTCGATTGAACACATTTCGCAAGTTCTATGCAACAAATGGGCATTTTCAGTGGCGTTTGACGCGTCAACCGACCTTCAGCAAACCTCTTGGGTTGATGTTCGCATTCGGTACTATCAAAACTCTGCTCTGGAAAACCTTCATCTGATTACTCTCCCATTTGCTGGTCGGCACACTGGCTTGGCCACGTTCGAGATGTTTGAGAAACTGTTTGACGCTATCTATCCTTTATGGAAAAACAAGTTGATTGGTTGCTCTACAGACAGGGCAGCAAACATGATTGGGCGTCTTTCTAGAGTTATGACACGGATCCAAAACGTTGTGAAGCCAAACTTCATGCGAGTGTGGTGTCTGTTGCATCAAATAGACATCATTATGCAGAAGGTTTATAAGCGAGTAGGTTGTAACTGTTACAAGACGCTTACCTCCATTATTTCGTTCTTGAGGCGCCAGAAGAACCTCGTTGAGGAAATGCAAGCCATCTGTCCGAACCTTTCAGCCACTTGGTGGGTTTCTATGTCGCGCGTTGCTCGATTTCTGGTTGAAAAGCGATCGGAAATTGTAACATACTTTGCTGAAACGAAACTATCCAATCGTTTTGACCAGCTTCCAAATCCTGCTTTTTGGATCTTGATCTCTGTCATTAGCGAGATCTCAACGCATGTTAATGAGTACATCAAGAGCTTGCACGGTCGACGGGTGACTTTACAATAGCAAACGACTGCCGTTCAATCATTGCTAGATTCTTTACAACATTTTGCTTTCATGGAACTCACTCCTGATGATGCCACTTTACCAGCGGTGCAGGATGTCGTTGTTATTGGGGAGAGGCAAGTCAGTTACGCTGATCTAATGGGATTCATTCAAGATCAGGGCATCTTTACCAGCCAAACTCTTGATGCATTAGAGCCAGAAGAATGCACTAAAGTTCTGGATGCCGTTGGCGAAATCCTTCTATCGATCATCAACGGGTTGAGCTCAGTCGAGGCTTTGCGTGACGAAGTGAACGACGCCAATACCGATGGCATGCCTCCTTGCTTGCTGCACGAACTGCTAACGTTGAAACCATGCGACGTCATTAAGTTAGTCCTGAAATTCCACGATCGACTGTCAGTTTCCTTGACTCAAAATTCCATTGATTTGATTGTGGATCAGCACAAGAAGCTTTTAAATGTCGTCAGCAAGGCGCCAAGGCTCCAAATTGCCTTGGTTCGTCACAGTGAGCAGACAGACTTCAACGATGCTTGGAAGACCCCATCCATTAAAGACCGATTTCCTGAGCTGATGGAGTTATGTGGGGGCTTGGCTTCTCCTTTCCCCAACACAGCCACCGTTGAAAGTGATTTCTCAGTTTTGAAATGGGAAAAGGATCTACACCGATTGAATATTATTCCTTTTTCACTTGAAGGGATCTTACACTACCGTCAGATTCATTCTTTACTGAAGAATTGGCAATGAAAGCCAATGATAGAAGAGATTTTTGAATGAATTCCGTATATTCCATATTTTATTTATATATGTAGTGCGTCGTATTTTATTGAAAAACGGAACATAGGGATTGTTCTGTAGATAGAGAGGCCTGATCATCGCACACCACACATGTTAGTTTTTTCTTCTTCACCTTCAAAAGCAAATCCATCAACTAAAGCAATTGCCTTTACTTGAAAAATAGGGTTTAACCATTCAAAATTTGTCATAAAATAGGGGATAACTTCATTCATATCATATTCAATTGTGAAATAGATTACATTTTTACACCCCACATAGTTATCAACAACCCGTGAGGATTTGAAACTAAAATCCAACATTACGCCAACATACTATGAACTTGATGGGAATCAAATGACTTCAAAATTTCTAAAAAAAATCTAATCACCTTCACCACCTCTTGTTACACATTTTATGCTCAAGAGGTGGAGTTCAACATCCATCAAATAAAATGTTTCACTACCATCAACAAAGGGATTTAGTTAAACTTTCATGGCCACAATCAAATTAATTGAAATAACCAAGGTATCAAACAACACCCAATGACTTATGGATAATTCATCACACATGCCATCACCACAAATTCAAACTAGTAATGATAGTTTCAACAACAACCCACGCTTGGGCCTTTGGGATTCATTGCTACAAACTTAATGTTTAAATTGCCTCCCATAACACACAAAATGGCTTGCTTGAATTTGAAAATCTCTTCAAACATTATAAATTTATTGGAAAACCTTATCTAAACGGGAATTTTCAACTCTTTGTGTCACTTACCACTATTAATGCATGTCTTTTTTCCCACTTTTGCATCATTTCCTTCTTCTTTTTGTTCACATAACTATTTTTTCAAACCAACTTGAATCAATTTCACATTCACCAAAATTAGACCCACATAAACCTTATCATCATTCATCGCATATTGCCAGATTTTAGACATCATGTGCCCAATACAACTACCTTGTAAACTTGCAACAACTATAGAGGTTCATAATCAATAAGAGATTGCAATGTCATAGGCATAGATACCAAGTTGCTACCTTCACCTTTCACAAATCAGACAACAAATCAATCCAAAATTTTCCAACAACATTTGGAATTACAAAGCCATGACATTATTGGTTGTTTCATGCACTTCAAACAATTCCACATTAACATGCCTAGAGAGGTTTAGCCCTCATTCAAATAATTAATGACCAAAGCAAATGTGTCTATGCCATTTCTAGACATCTAGAAATCAAAGCTAACAAACATTATTATGAAAAAGAAACAAGAGTCAAAAAGGGCATGCATTAACAATGATTCAAAACACCATGGACTTGCATGTGTTGCTCAACCAACACACAATCTTTTGGAGCATTTGAGATGGCACCTATTCCTCCAAAAGTTATGAAAATGAAAACACAAAGCAAAAACATCAATATAAAATTAACCTATGCAACTAATTTTTTTGCATGTGAAAAGGGTTGGCACCCTTTTCAAATATAAATCAAGTCTTCGAGAAAATGTCTATTGTGGTTCATCGCCATGCTTGTAAAGATTTGTTGACCCCAAAAATGCAATGATCATAGACCTAGACAACCCAACCCAACCATTTTCTTCCTTGTATATTAAATGTGAGATGTTTCAAAATGTTTGTCCACATATTTACCAATTAGTTTCAATTTTCTTTTTGCAACCAAATAAAAATGTGTAAAATCAACATGAATTTTCATAGGAGTGATGCCGTTCATTTTATTATATTTGATGAACCTTTTTTGAAGAATAAAACATTGATTTAAAATGTTGCTAACTATTTATTGAAACCTACAAATGATACAACACATAATCTATGGTTCATAAAATCAATAAAAAGGTTACCATTGATAGCAAATAAGGAAGTGAACAAATTGAGTTCATGTTGTATACTTTCCATTTCTAAGCTTGAGCTTCTATAATTGCAAGATGCAACTTGTCTTTTTCTAACAAGTTACCATCACATTGTGCCTATGGACACTTTCAACATTTGACAAACTACCAGCCAAGTTCATTTTCACATCGCAAGTTTTGTCATCAACACCACCCACACTTTGACAACAAATACTTCATCTTTATAAATAAAACACCAAAACCTAATTGCAATAAGAATTCCACAATATACATTAGAAGAAAAAAAGGAAAAGGAAAAACCCAGTGTCACACATTAAATGTGATGAAAGCATTTCATGAAAAATGTGATGACCTTGTTGATTGTAACTCACAAGATTTGAATTCAAGGACAAGAGGTTTTGAAAAACAAGCACATTGTGACTCAATGAAATTTGAAATGTAACAAAGGAACTTGAAGGTCCAATTGCAACATGAAGTGTGAAAACAATTCAATAACATAAAAAAAATTGCAAGAAAACAAGTCAATGTCAAGAAAATCAAATCACAAAAACCTATTAGTGATTGTCAAATGTGGCACAATAGGTGCAAAGTTCACGGTTTTCAAACCAACTCTTTGCTAATATTTTACAAGATACCCTAAATACCAACAATGACATAGCATCTTTCATTGATGATTACTTTTATAAAATGGCTCAAAGATTTTTAAATTCACCTAACTTAAGCATAAAATGATCAAGTTGTTATTGAAAAGCTTGACAATAACAAATGTTACTAATAAAGAACTTGATAATGAAATAAAGCTTTGAGCCTCTTGTCTTCATCCTTAAACCCTAAACCCTAGTTTTTTTAATAGGAATCATATTTGAACTTCTTTCAACCCTAACAAGTGGATGTGGATATGGATATTTAGATGTGATGTCCATATGAATATGATTATGGTAAGGCTATCACATTTCAAAAACATCCACCAATTATGGTTGACCAGTAAGAATATTATAAATGATGGATATATTTTCATACATAATTGAGTAATATGCATATTGATAGTGGCTTAAAAGACATAATCCAACCAACACTAGTAAAAACACGAAATTTTTTTAGGCTATTTTAAAACATTATAAATATAAGTGTTGTAATTTTTTCAAATACCAAATTAATTATAATCGGACATGAAAGTTTTCTTTCATCCGGCTAATAAACATATGATATTGATGTAAATATTTATTTACATTCAACTAATGAAGTATGAATGTGATATAAATAATTTTTAGAACCTAGTTCCATGAATGAACCTTAAGGTTTCTTTAATTGTGTTTGGTGCTTCACAAAATTATGTTGTGACATGCCTTGAATGAAATTCACTATCAAAGCAAATATATCAAACCCCAAGCTTGACATAATAGTTATAGTGGTAGTTGCACAACTATTTACTATAAATGGAAAATAAGTTTCCATGGTTTTTATAAACAACATCATGATGTGCTCCTTCATTAATTGTTTCAAGGTGAAGAAACCAAACTTTGAATCCATGTGTGTCACCAATTAATGGAGCCAAGGTGTACCACATGAACAAATAACACTTCCCACCCTTTCACAATGATGAAGACTAGGTTTTTAATGAATTTAATTTGCATTTTTTTTAGATTTTTTTTTTGATAACCCTCAAAGAGAACATCAAAACATTATCAAGGACTACACTTAGAACTATAATTTATTTATTTTTTGTTTTTAACACCCCCAACCTCACCTTCAACGAATTCCAACCTAGTTTTATGCCTAACAACATTGTTTAGGTGATATGTCAACATGTATTTTTTCACATGTTGTTTCTACCTTGTTGGTTTTACGGTGGCAAAAAAACCAATTCAGATTGGCATTTGCAGCAAATGGTGATTAACACTTTATCTATTGCTCATTTGGTCTTTTCATATAAATAGATGTTTAATCCCACACATTCATCTACCTTTATGAACAACTCTTATGCTATATGCACTTCCATATCAAAAAGTTATTATTGCTTATTGAATTTCCCATTTGTTCCACTTTCCCATGTTTGTATTATGAACATGTTTAGTGTGTAGGTAATGACAACTTTTGACTAGTTATGGTGTTGGGAAGGTTGGGTCTTGAACTGAAAGTATGAAAATTGATAATCATTTACAAATGTATTGAAATTGATGATGCACACCCTTTCCTAACAAGAATGTAAATAGTCAACATGTATTAATGAAAATAGAAAGTCATTATTGTTTGATGACGCCTCAACTAGTTTAAATTTCTATGCCTTTTTTCAAGACTTGCAAACCAAGGTGGCGTTGTTGGAATTTTGGACATATTATTACATCAACTATATGCACATAGTCTTATATTTGGTTTATTTTGAGAACAAGTACAAAAAACAACCGACAAAAGTTGTTTGTGTTTTGGAAACCATATAGACTAAATAGAAATGGGGATTTTAGTTACATATGTTGCGCACCTCCCTAGTTTTTGTTTGTCTATGGAAACATTGTGTTTTGATAGAAACAATGAAATTTGTAGCTTACAATGCTAGGAGTGCGTTCTACAAAGTTTGACAATGAAAAAGGTCCGGGTGCTATTTACAATGGTGTCCTTTAATACGATGTTAGTCATCTAATGAATGTTCCCTTTTTTCTTTCTTGTTCTTGTGAATTGGGTGGTGTTTGTGGAATGTGTTATTTCTTTGAACTAGTTTTAGTTTTCTTGTTTCAAGTTGTGCATGGCAAGTAGAAGGTTTGATACATTGTACACATGAGTTTAGAATTAAGATCCATCAATGAGGTATGATGTTGAGACACCCATTGCCTAATTAAGAAATGGTGTTTCTCATAGGTTGTTAAAATAATAAATATATGACCATCTAGTGGCAACTTGGCATTCATTCATGGCCCATTATTACACTTGGGAGCCCAAAGGGCAAACCGATCACCATGTTTTATGGAGGAGCCTACTATTAAGTATTTTGTTTTGCAATTTCAAAAAAAGGTGCTTAGATTTTTGAATCTATCAAATGATTACTTTGTGAACAAAGTTTGGTCTTTATGATAGATGTAATTATCTACATTGCACCTATTTCACTATTACAAAAACATTATTTTTATGCTACTAGCATCATGTCTAAAATGACTATATATCCAATATCTAGAATACACTAGTAGTCTAAAGTGACTAAATGTGTCCATCATGACTAAGGTCAAAAGTAACAATGTCCATTATAACTAAAAAATCTAAGATTATAATCAAATCAAACAATATGTTGTACACGTGGTAAATGTGGGTGCCCATGTGGATTTGTCTATATTGACTAATAGAACTAACATGACTATAATTACTCATAAAATATGACACACACTACAAAAACATTGTAATATTGAATTCAATTCTTTTACTTTTATTACAAAAATTGATATAAGATTGAAGGCATACAAATTTTAATACCATAATTTCAAAAGTGAATTTTTTTGGTTATGGTATTTTAAAGATATTTTATTAAATCATTAATTTTTGATAAATATGTGGCATAAATTAAAATATGTAAATTAGTGGAATATCTAAAAATTTGGATTAAAGTTATTATAAATTCAAGGTCAATGATGAAAATAAAGAAACCGAATGTACCCAAATAGTTATATGCGAAATTTCTAACCCAAATTTAAAAAAAAAAACATTATTGAAATTTTTGACACAAATATTGAAAACGTTTTGAAATTAAAAGGAATCACAAAGTTCAATATGATTATGATAATAAGTTTTTTTTTACCTAAATTTTTATAATTATAACTCATTAATACATTATATATGCGTTTTAAAACTAAATGATTTAATTATTTGTTCACATTTTGAGACTAAAAAATGTTAAAATTCAATGCAATTGTGAAAGTAAATGTTTTATTTAAATAATTATCTTTCAGAAATTACATATGGATTTTAAAGATAAATATTTAAAACCGTCTTAATTGTTGAAATTTTTGAAATGGAAAATAATCACAAAGTTTGATGAAATTTAATAAATTAAATGTGTTTAAATAATATTTGGATATAAATTCAATTTTAAGTTTCAAATGATGCATTTGAATTTGTTAATTAATGAGTATTTAGAATAATTATGATTTACAATTTTTTAATTGAAAATTTTACAAAGTTCAATGTAATAATAGACCCACCAAATCAATTAAATCAAATACTGATATTAAAACATCATTTTTTGTTCAAAATATGTGGTTATATATTTTGCGATGTCAATTCTAATCATCACATGAGGTGATGGCTTAATGGTTAAGGCCTTGAAGTGTGGCCAAGAAGGTTGTGCGTTCAAACCTTATTTGGAGTTATTCATCATTGAAATAAATCCCAACTTTGGGGATTCAAAAATCTTTGATGTTGGTTAATACGATTTGCCAATAATCTTAGTTTTAAGAATAAATAAATAAATAAAATTCCAACCTTGAATCACAAATCGAGGGTAGTTGCATTTTGGATTCACCTATAGTTCAAAAATATTAAAGTTCCATAATGTCATTATATATTCATATGAATAATATAACTTTTAATTTAAAATCAAATTAATAAATGCCACATCAATTAATAAATTTAATCATTTTAGTCATTTCAGATAAAATATGACTAAATTTGGTTTAAAAAACTAGCTTAAAAACACTAATTTATAGTAATGTTTATAGGAGTTTTGGATTGCTTTTACACCATGTGAAACTTGAAAAAAAATTGTTTGGTTTTTTGTCACAACATTAGCATTAGCAAGCCACTCAAACATCATACATTAGTTCTTTCAATTATTGCCAATGGTCAAAGATGAGGTTCAACATCACGATGAACCATCTTTCAACAAACCGATATACAACAAGCTAAAGCTACAAAGTAATTTATTTTTCAACAATCATGTGACCAATTTTGTTGAAGAGATACATAATGAACATGGCAAATAACTTATGGAGTTCATAAACAATTTGAGACATTGAATTTTCAAATATAAAATTTTCAAAGTTTTAGTAGATGTTATTTTAATTCATTGACTTTATTTTTTAAGTTGAATTTTCAAATTGATATTTCTAATCTCTTTTACTCATTACAATTTCTTTGCTTATTGTCATAGTTCATTTTGCTTTTCATGCATTGTTGATCGGGTCACCTATTGCAACTCATAGGTGAAACTTTAGATACTTTGGTCCAAATCTCATATTTATTAATGTCATGGGCACAAAACAATAAAATTTCCAAACCACATGAAAAAAGGCAAGCCTAATTTTAAATTTAGGTCATGGAATAAAATAAAACAAAAGTAAAAACATGATGTGTGCATGATGTGAATGCAAAAGGATTTTATTACATAAACCTTACAAGAATATAACAAGATCATGATACAAATATTTACCCAAAACTAATTTTTGAATAGGCTAAAGGTAATGGAAAATTTTACCTTTTTTTATATTCATTGGGCACTTAGTTCAAGAAGTTCTTCAAAAAACTTCCAACTTACATGTGGCCCATGTGCACCCATATGCACCCATGTGTGACCCATGTCCACCCATGTGTGAACTATGAATGGACAAAATTCAACTAAAAGTGAATTGAAAATTAATTAATAATAACTAAAAGTTAATTAAAAGTTAATTAAAAATGAACTGAAAATGAATTAATAGTTAATTGGAAGTGAACTGAAATTGAATTAAAAGTTAAGGAAGTGAAGTAAAAATGAATTAAAGCTAATTGAAAGTGAATTGAAAGTGAATTAAAAGTTAATTGGAAATGAAGTAAAAATGAATTAAAGCTAATTGAAAGTGAACTGAAAGTGAATTAAAAGTTAATTGGAAGTGAACTAAAAATGAATTAAAAATTAATTGCAAGTGAACTCAAAGTGAATTAAAAGTTAATTAGAAATGAACTCAAAGTGAATTAAAAATGAACTAAAAAAAACTAAGATTTAATTAAGACTGAATTAAAAATTAATTGGAAGTGAATTGAAAATGAACTAAAACTTCATTTTGAAATGAATTGAAATGAACTAAAAAATAATTTGAAATAAATTGAAATAAACTAAAACTTAATTAAGAATGAACTAAGAATTAATTGGAAGTGAACTGAAAATAAATTAAAAATTAACTAAAAGTGAATTAAAAGTTAACTAGAAGTGAACTGGAAATAAATTAAAAGTGAATAAGAATTTAATTAAAAGTTAACTAAAAATGCACTAAAATTAAATTAAGAATTAAATACAAGTTCATTACAAGTCATGAATGAACATTATAAAATTGACATCTATGACAATTAATTCATTTGTAATTATAAATAATAGATAATTGTTCCAAGTGATTGATAAGTTTTTTCACTTCTTTAAACATAAATATAGCTTGTTCTAAAGTTGTTGTAAATATTTGCTATAACTAATAGTTGAATCTATGTATTTGTTCTCTAGAATCTTGATGGTTTATAACAAAAATTGCAAATAACTATCTCAATTTATTTGTTTGGCATTGCATTTCTTTATGCTAATTTGTGTAGTTTTCAATGTTGAGTTTCATCACCTTTTTTTCCAAATCTTCAAGACATGTACCCGGCCCTGCAACTCCTACTGTTTCCTTAACATTTGTTTTCACGCTGATTATTGTGGTTGAATATATTGCTAAAACTTTCTAGACTCTTTTTCCAAACTCGCCCTAAAGTCCCTTTGTGAGAAAAACCCTAGTGCAATATAAAATTAAAGCATCATAGAAAATTGGACCAATAATCCAATTCCCAAAGTTTCAACATCAAGGTGTGCTGATTTCCTTAAGTTTCCAACACTTCAAACAAGTAATTTCTATAATATTGACATTTCCAAATTTTTTTAATCATTTGCTAAACTTCAAAAGGTATCGTGGGATCAGATGCCTTTTAATTACTCTTAACAAACAAAAATTTGAATCCCTACCCCTTGCAAAATTCCCTATTGACTACTCCACACCTCCAAAGAGCCTTCGTCCTCTTGACTACTAGCCAACCTCTCAACACATGTTACCATCTGAAGCAATTTGTTGCTTTCATGTGATAATAATAGATGTAGGGCAGCTCACCCTTTGATATGGGGCAATAGCCACAAGGCAAAGAGGCTCTCGTTTATGATTGACAAAAAAGCAATACTCTTTCATGTACAACAATGAGTACCATTCATTTTGACGAAGGTAAGAATTGTGCAAGATGTTCACGTTATATCCATTTAGAGAGGTTGCATCAACACTTACATGCAAAATACTTTGAAAGCAAACTTAAGTTGTATGTAGCCATCTAGACACCAATATAATGAATATAAGTGGAGTGAGACCAAATTCACCAAATTCAATTGCATCTCATCATGGAAAAACTATGTTGGCAATTTGTGCTAAATATGTGCTATCAAGGGTATCAAATTTCAACATGCTTAGCACTGCTCTTACAACTACAGTGATGGACAGAAACCAAGAAAACTCAAAAGATAATCTTTGAGCAATGTTTTGATGGTGGAAGAATCCATGAGATTTAATACAACAACTATGAACCAAACGAATGCTTCAAACTGTTTCCATACATAGTCCATTGGCTGATTCGAGCAACAACAAACTTGAGATGGGTAAAATTCATTTCATTTCAGCTTGCACCTGAACAAGCAAGCATCAAAGACAAGGCTTAGAAATAAGCTGGTCTGTACTAATAGAATTACATAATATCATTGGATTTATCATGAAGCTGTTGGCTAATGAGGCCCAATACATAGTTTGACGATGGGCGGTCTTCAAGTGCATCCAAAAGTGGAAGAAACAACAAAGTTGATTCACACTCTTGCTCAGTCAGATTGACCTACATGATATGACATCTTGAATCATTTGGGAAAAAATGTTGCATTTTTACTCAATCGGGCTGACAAAACTTCTCACCATCTATGACATCCTTGGATTTGTGTAGTCTATAAGGGCAAGGTTAAAGACATATGGAAGATCTCAGAGCGCAAGGATCTTTTAGGGACCTTGACTATTTTGAGCTAAAAGATAAGACCATGTAGCTGCAAACATTCCTTTGAGAGACTCTCAGGTAGAGCATACAGAACTTGTTGCAAATCTTCTGGCAGTGTGGCACGGATGGTAAGAACTTGGCACCCAGAATTTGGATCTGCACCCCACAATGCAGTTGGGGTGCTGGGAAGCACATTCTCAACAGACTTCTTTAGTTCTCTTGGAAAGGAAGAAGACAGGCTTGTCACTGACAAATCTGATTTCAGGCTTGCTTCATAGTTGTCCAAACCCTTGTTAGTGTCTTGAAAGGACTCTGATTCTATATTAACCAGTGGGAAGGGGTACAATAAACTAAGATGTGCAGCATGCAAGAAAATGCGACCAGATTGCATCTTGTAATTTTCACGAAAAAAGCGGTTGGTCCCTCCCTTCCCATGCTTGACATCCCCCACAACCTGTGCAGCAAGTGAAAGACACACAATGATTCAAGAAGCTGATGTCCATGGTTGCGTGCAGGTCTACATCACACTTGCTGCCTTAGTGCAACCCTCAGAAATGCAGGATACAAAAGCAGTGTGCACTGGAGACATTCAAGTTGGGATACAAGAAGTAGGGAACCCAATTTAATGATAAAAATGGTTGCATTCTCTGCTGCCCATAACAATCCCAGCCTAAGTGAATAGAATACATGAAATTTTTTGCTGTTGAGAAGTGGAACACACATGGTAAGCACGGTGATTGAGATGTTTGCGGATCTGATGCCATCGACCTGTCTTTATGACAACCTGCTCCCAATGCTCAAACAGGTTATGATTAGCCCCAGAAGTTTATAGTACATGTTGGAGAAACAATTTAGGGTCAGAGATTCAGAAGAGAATACAAACCTTCAATAAAGAGCAGCGTGCCTTGGGGAGATCCAAAACCTTCTCACATTCAGTTAATGCTGACCTTGAAATTCCCTGTTCCATAAGAGGCTTATTAGCCTTTTTGTACGTTGAGTTCAGAAACATGTTGAGAAAATATTGTTTCACAATGTAAAAAATGAATCAAGATACATGAGCCTGTTGATATCCAAAGAAGCATACATTCTCATCCTTCACTGGTTCGTCGCACACAAAGAAATCTGGTGTACACCCTCTTGCAAGCACCACATATCTGCATATTTAGTTTTTTCAGTTCTGGGCATGATAGGGACAACAAGGCATGATCAGCCAGTATCCAAGGCTACACATTTGGCAGATCAAATATGATCCACACTTCTGTGCAAAAGACCCCTGCAAACAAATCTGTAATTTAGGATTTAGGCTCAGAACTTCAGAATGTGTAATCACCAGCTTGCAAGGGTTCAGACATTGGTGGTTATGAGTTAGAGAGAAGTTACCAGACTTACTCTTTCACACAGGAAGGATGAGAGAGAGAGGATTGTGCAGCTCGGGCAGCTGCACTTGATTTAGCAAACAACATAACTCCACTTGCTGCTCGGTCTAATCGATTTACAGGATTAACCCGCCTTCCTGCACAATTGCACACTCCTGTTCAATGCCTTAGCTTGATGTCAGGATACATACTTGCAAATATGTCTCCCTCCCTTAGTTCTTCTTGACAAAGAAATTACACAGTAACCTTGAGCAATGCTCAAGGGGTACACACCTTGCGTGTATTGTGTCTCAACAAGATTCTTTGCAAAAGCATTTCTCTGCTTCTCCTCCATGGATGCCCCTTTATTGTCATGCACCTACATAGATGCAACAATGCCACATATTAAGACAAAGTCCACCGATGCTAAACCTAAATCTCACCTTGTGTTGAAAGCAAAAAACAGATTGCACGTATCTTTGAATAGAATGAATGATTTCTGTTTCAGAGCTTCACCTCTACTTCCATCCATGGCACAGACAAAAAGACTTGCTTTCCATCATGCAGCTGAGAGATGCTAGCCACAGCAAACAAAACAATGGAATCTGCTTGCCAGTGGCTCACTACTGGTGTATACACAATTGCATTGCCCAAAAGCATGGCTATCTATCTGTCAAGAGGAATGTGAAACCCTAAACCTAAAACAAGGGAATGTAGACAGAGAGTTGGCTTACAAGAAGGGTACCAGGTTTTGAGATTGCAATGACAAACTCATCTTCATAAAGCTTGGGTATACATGGTGGCTCCCATCTCTCCAAGCTCTCCTCCATCTCCCGTTGTGCACACAGGGTCCTCCTAGTCAGACAGAGTCGTGAAGCTTGTTCTGTGTGTGCATGGAAATAGCACACTGTCACCCACTGCCTTGATAACATTGGAAAGGATCCCACTCTTTGCTGAAACTGTGCCTGCAATCAACCTCAAAAAAATTCTCTAATCACCACTTATCAATTTTTTCTTTTCCTTTCCCCAGTAGCAGAAGCAGCAGCAGCATAAGGAGAAGAAGAGCAGTATGAAGCAGCTGCCAATTCTGGACCCACAGGAGCCACCACTTACCTGGACACAAGGGCGGGTGAGAAAGAAAGCCATGATGTTTCCTCAAGCTTTTGGTTCACATGTCCTCTCCACCTTCAAACCCTTCCACCCTAAACCCTAAACCCTAAACCCCACATGATGATCATCATCAACCAAATCTGTCTTCTGGGTCATGCTCATTGATCCTTGCTTGTGGATTCCTCAAGCCAATAACATGAGGGTTTCAGTCTGCGAGATTCCAACAGCAACTTGTCCATGCAATGTACAGGAGATGCGCTTGATCTCTTACCTACCTCTCTCACCCATTGAAGTTTCTCTCTGGCTCTTTGCTTCTCAACCCAAGCTTCGAAATGCTGGGCGAGAGAGAACTAACAGCCACAGTGCACCCAGCGTTTGTTTTACTGACGAATTTTCGCCAAATTTCGACCTGAAAAATATGATTTCGACCTATACAAAGGATTTTTCATGGGAAAAATGGCTCCAATTCGCCAGGTTTCGAATTTAAGAAATTCCAAATCGCCAGAGTCTTATGATAACTTCCAGAAGGTAGCCAAGAATATAAAAGGATCCTCTTTTTTTCAACTTTTATATCTATTATGTAGCCAAGTTTGGCTAAATTATTTTCTGGACGATTGCCACTTTGGATACATCACAAAATCCTTAAGAGAAACCCTCATGAGGGATGGACGGTGCTGGACAGCGAACACTTATTCATCGAGTTCCAGCTCCTTAGCCAACCACGATGGTTAGATCAGTTAGTGCTTTTACTACCTACTTCCTTGCAACACACCAGCCTTTCACAGATCAGTTGGTGTTTTGACTACCTACCCACTAACAACCCACTAGCCTTCACTGGCCTTTTTTTTAATTTTCATTTTGGTGATCGGAGCGATAATGGCAATCCACCCAAAAATGATTTAACATTCATGGCAACAAGTTATTGGAAAACTCTCAAAACAGTACAAAATCTAGCAGAAAAACCTGACTTAACACCAGGAACCTTGCCTAAATCTGGCAAAATCTTTTTTTTCTCTTTTATTTTGTGTGAACAAATTTGACGAAAATTTCAACAACCTATGAAAGATTATTCTTCTTTAAACTTTCTGGGTGCAATTTTGCACCAGTTCGCCAGGTTTAAAAAAAAGGGCTTGCCTTCTTCACCTATGCACTAACCATTTGCATGTGGTCTTGCAGTAGATGCTGCACTGGTGGCACGTTGGTTCACTCTTGCCCCAAATGCTCAAAGAAATCCCACAAGAAAATAAAAAATTGAGCATAGCTTATCGTCACAATACCAGCTCCTTTTCATGTGTGCAATCCACACCTGTTGATAATTTGTATGTTTTTTTCTTTGGCTTTGCTTGTAAGGGACAGATGTAACACTAGAACATTTCTACTACAATGTAGTTTTCATTTGACCTCGCATTTTGAAGAATGTCCAGGAAGTGTTATTGTGAATTGTGAGTTCATTTTTTAAGAAGAAAAATCATGTATATTAAAAAGGCAGGGATGGGAACCCATCCACAAGAAGTACAAGGCAAATAAAAGCAAGATAACACGTTGTGAAAGAACATAAGAATCTAGACACCACTAATCAGGGGTTTTTTTCTTGGGCAAAATTTTGTCAAAATGTGAAAAGTAAAGGATTTTAAAGGAATATTTTGTCATAGATTCTTTGAAATTTTGAAAACAAATTGCCAAAAAAGTAGAGGTTTTGAGTTGGTTTCGCCAAATTCAGAAGCCCTTCTCTTGTGGGTCGCCAAATAAAAGCCGGAACCCAAAAAAACCTACTACCTTGCCTGTCATGTTGCCATTTGATGCTAAATCCTTCTTGGGATGTTAGCCAATGATGTTTCCTGAAAATACTGAAAGAAATTCAATGCCACTAATACATTAATAAAATAAAAGATTGTTTACCACAAATTAGCTAACGATGAAAGTGCATTAGCTATGATGTGTGAAAAAGAAAGGAATGTATTCGAAACACCATATCATGTTAAAAAATCACAATGGCCTGCACATGTTGGAGGGCTATGGACACATGTTGCTGATAATAATAAAAAAACATTGTGAGAATAAAAAAGGACCATTAATGATGGGCTATAATGGCATGAACACAACTAATAAAAAAAGAGTCTAAATGAAAATGAAGACAACCATAAATCTCTATGGCAAGGGGGAACAAAGTTGTTTTCTAATGCATGTTCTACATATGACCATGTTTTTTCCTTAATAATAGTTGTCACTACATGCAATGTTATGGACAATGCATGATGTACCATATCCAAATCAGTTGGATCAATTATGACAATGTTCATTAAGGTTTGAAAATCGTTTATGATGATAAGAATATCAACTTGATGTTGAATGTGGCAAATGGAAAGGTGGGAAACCTCTCTTTGCATGTGTGTTTCACTTTTCAAATCAATGGTTGCAACAACATCTCAAAAAATATTATGGGTTATAGCGTGTTCACTCTCGCATAAACATTGAAGCAAGTGAATACTTTAATCATCAATGGTATGTCCACACTAACAATTTGAAAGATGTGTAATTACAGTATGTGACAAGCCAAGACGGGTACATAATGTTGTAAAGAATTGAGTCGAAGACAAATGGAATGCAATTAAATATATGTTAAATTTAATGATCATTAATTAAATTTTTATCTAATTATCTAATGAGCCATGTACTTGAATTGTTTATAAATCTAAAAACTAAGAACAAAAGGCATGAAAAATGTTTCGGAGTTGTTTTTTAGTTTGTGAAGAAGTTGCAACTTGAAAATTTATCCCATATTGTTTGTCTTCAATTTGTATTTTGAACTCTATATAAACAAAGGGTGTGGTCATCAAATTTCACATTAAGAAAGTTGTGCACATGGGATGAGTGAATCAAAAGCTTAACCCAAAACAAAAAAAATAAAAATAATGCATAATTTTAAACTATCAACTCCCCAACCTATTTATCTACCTAGCTAGGTAGGTACATAGTATGACCTACCCACCTAGGTCAATCTATGTACCTACCTACTTAAAAACCTACTTATATGAGTAGGTATTTAACCTAGGAAGGTAGACCTACCTACTTACTTTTAACCCTAAGTAATTATGTAGGTAGATATATAGCCTAGGTTTGTAGGCACCTATTTATGCACCTACCGGCCTAATATTAGTATTTTGTATTGAATTCATTTTAAAATGTCACGTGGCATATTTACATTGGGCCACGTGTCATAGTATAAGATCATCCAAGCATTTGAATTGAATGTCCTAGATTATTTCAATAATAATAATATTATTATTATTATTATTTCAAATAAATCAATATTAAAACACGTGGCAACATTTGTTTCAATTGTGACCAAAATAGTTGCATTGTAGTCGCATATGACAATATGTACACAATAGAATCAAAGGATGAACTTGTATTTGTCGATTTTTTCTTTTAACCAATACCCCTTGTTGTTTGCAACTAATGTTTCATGCAACTTGTTCAAGGTGACTAATGAAATTTTAATCGCAAATGTCGCTTGCGATTAAATTTTAGTCATAAAGACAGTTGAAAATACTTGTTTTTTTTCTAGTGTACTTTCCCATGTTTTAGACTAAGAATTTCAAAATTAAGTAGAAAAGGATCAAAGATATTATATGTAGTGGAACTGCTTTTCAAATGGTTCAACTACTGTCATTCACCATGAATCCCATTTTTTAGACTAGGAATTTCAAATTTAAGTAGAAAGGATCAAAGATATTATATGTAGTGGAACCACTTTCAAATGGTTCAACTACCGTCATTCACCATGAATCCCAACATCAAGGTCTTTGGTACAATTCCAATGCCTAATTGGGATCATCATTGATCATTACATATGATGCGATTAATAATTGATAAAACTCATACTAGATTTTTTCATCATGCTCAAAGTTCCACAACCATTTTTCAATCAATGTGTTTTCCCATTCTCCACATGAAGGCCTTGGATTCAACTCTTGAATCTTGAATTATAACCACTTTGTCACTAATAACAAATAAGGATTCTAATCTTGGAATGAAAATTTTGATTCAATGTAAAGGTGAAATTATAGCTATTCGTATCCATAGATGGCCTACCTTTAGTACTAAATCATCTTCTTCAAATAATTCAATATGCAACTGATTGGACAAAAATAGACGAAAAAATATCTATGTTGATGTTTGGCAATTGTGGTCTAGCTTCTTGCTCCATCTCTTATTTTCAACTAAACTTAAATCCTTGTGCACATGGTAATGGGAATAACAATCAATGCCAGATTCCTTATTCATGCTAAATCTAGATTGAATCCAATGATGTTCACCACACCGAATCCTTGCAACTTCAAAATAATTGTTCCTTTCCTAGGCAAAATGTCATACCGAGGAAATGGAGAATCAAACTCATTAGTGGCCATAATTTCATTTCTATGTTGAACATCTCACAATTGATATCCTCTTCCCTAATTCATGGTATTGCAAATGGTAGTCTTCCTTTCCTAGACCATAAGTACTCAACATCATTCACAATCCTACAAACTTCTATGGACTCCTAAAAAGAACTACTTTGATACCAAAAAGGAGGGTAACACCAAAACACATAAAATCTTCAATTATCTTTCACAAACTAAAATGTTCTATGCTAACCCCAAATTACATCTTGATAATGAAAAAAGACATTCACTGGGCATAATCATGGTTGTGGTACACAAAAGGAATGTTTCACCACAAAATCACTCTTAGAACACTATTTTGAATGACCATTATGTTTATCAATTCATTTTTTTTCCCATTAAATACTCACATTCTTTGTGATTAAAATGGTTGTGATTGTTTGTGATTTGGATGATGTAAACATGTCCTTAAATGTCATGGAACATGTTTTAGGAATGTTGTCCCACTACAAAGTTTTATTAAAAAAGAATCAATAGGAAAATCAATATTTGTTCAAATTGATTCATGTTTTAACCACAAATAAAATAAAGTACGTTGTACATGATGACATTAAATTTTGGTAATATAAAATTTATTTTATTTTGAAATTGATATTAGAATCTTGAATTTGTTTCATCAAAAGGGCTACATCAATAAATACAATTATGTTAAATTTATTGATAATTATTTTACATCTGAAAGGTTGGGGGGAAATATAGGAGATGTGGATCTTTAAAAAAGGACATTAAAAAATAAATTACTAAGATTTTGGCACTTTAAATGAAAGACTACCATTCTAGAAATGTACTGAAATATTATTAGCCTTTATGGTTTGTGCTTCAACTAGACATCCAAAATTTGTTTAATTAATTTTTTTCAAATTTTGTATCACTGTTTGGTTAAATGATTAAACATGCATGGCATCCTTGCATTATTTCACATTTCAAAATATGATTTGGTTTCACGATTCAAAATATGATTTGGCCTCACGATTCAAAACTCAAGACACAAGACAAGACTATGTGCTTCTGATTCCTATTATGGTACCCAACTGTGATTGTGCCCCACTAATTTAGTTCTTGCAACAATTTTACATTGGACATTAATTTAAGATTGATGATGGATTAACACATTCTAGATTTCCTCTCTTGTGCTATCATGGCCAAATGGTTGTAAATTCCAAACAAGAGACTTAAAATCCTTCAATCTATTCCCCTATCTAAACCTTAGTAATCCTTGAAAAGGATTACTTACAAATAATTATTAGTCATTAACAAACCATTTGAAATCTTCACCTAAACCCAACCTTCCCATGATAGTAATTGTTTGGAGCTCCCAATAGCCCAAGTACTCAACCCTCCCAACAGAAACTATGGTTTGACTCAAATGTATTGAACTTTAATATGAATCTCACAATCAACCAGCCACGTTAATCCTCTTGAACCTATCATCACTTCCATCACCAGTCATTAATAATTCGTTATTTATGGACATCTTGTTTGTTGTCTCCGATGCAACATAATTGATGGAAACAACCTAAAATCAACAATGCATTTTGGGCATTTTTCCCAAAATGATGAACAATCGACACAAGTAAAATTGAAGCCACAACATTACACAATGTTGAAATCACTAAAATCCAAAAACCATTCAAGAATACTTAGCTTGAAGTTTTGAAGTCTTTTTGTAATTGCGTCACTTTCACCAACTCCATAACATGCACCATTCTCCTCCACACAAAAATAAAACAACGAACTTCATACTCGTCCCTAACTTTCACACACTCTTAAAAACATACTTATCATCAGCGACAAAGTTTCCTCATAAAAAACATAGTGACAAAGTTTCCTCATAAGAAGCACTCCTGTGAATGACTATTCCACAAAATAATAGGTGGTTTTTTGGTGCCATGACAATGACAACAAACACCTTTTTCAAGCAATAACCCTAAAAACTTACCATCCACATTTTTATGTCACACGAAATTTAGCTGGACATTAGATACCCCCATTGAGCTTTATTTGGCACATATAGTAGGTAACAATGCAATGCCTACATGGTTGTTCTACACAATTGACTATTGTTTTACAAAAAATGAATTTAAGAAAAATAGGCTTGTTTTAAAGGTTCAAAAGTAGGTTAGTGATGGGAATTTTCAAAGGTTGACACTAGAACATTTAAAACATCATTAATGTTTTGTTAAATAAGTTTTAAATTTTTGAATAGGGAACTACACATAACAACAAAAGACCCACACTACTCCAAAAAAAAGTAGGCTTGCTTTATGTGTTGGACAAAGCTCAATGGGGGTGTTTATTGTCTCCTTGTTTATTAAGGATACTTGAATTCTTACTTTTATTAATTGGAGGAGGTTGCCTTTCAAGTTTTTTTTTTTTTAGGTTTGCAATGAGTCATTCCCATTGGCTCAATAGAAACAAAACCAAACTAAAACTAAAACTTTGGAAGCAACAAAAATAAAAGTTGCGATGTGAATATTTAGTGCATCCCCTTTGATAATTATTTATAAGAATGTAACACCTTCAAAGCTAATGAAAGAATGTAACACCTTAAAAACCATGTTTGACAATAGGTCGATTTTGTGTGCATGATGAAATTTGATAAATTTTGTATCTCATGGGGTGAAAATTTTGAGAGAACACTACTTGTGAGGTAATGAATTTTTTATTTGGTTTATGGCAAGCATGAATGTTATGGTGTTGTTGGGGGTGTTCACAACACCTTATGGTGTGACAAAAGGGAGTTAGTTGGGATTGTTATTGTTGTTTGTCCCAAGTCTTTCAATTAGTTACCTAACCAAATTTCAAATTTCAACTTTTATGGTAACAAATTTACCATAAATATTATTTGAAAATGTCTCCCACCTTCCCCTCCCTAGGCCTTGGTGTGGCACCAAAGCCTCTAGATACACTAGGAAATTTGGCCTAGTGCTTTAGGGATCATAAATCTACTAACAGATAGGGAAGGCCTTAGGTTGAAGGCATTACCAAAAGAAGGGTCTCACTCGAGGCAAGGGCTAAGTGGGGCCCACATCTAGTAATGCCCCTGACAAAGGGCCTTACTGGAAACAAAGCACTGACCTAATAACAAAAGAGGTGCCAATCCGAGGTTGGTAGGCCAAGGGGAGGCTGCGACAAATCGAAAAGCGTCTAAAGATAGAGTAAAGTTTCGTTGTTTTGGTCCGACGTCTTTCCGTGATTTCTGTGTTTTATTTTTTGCTTTGTCCTTAAGACTCCTCCCTCTACATCATGCTAGCATCATTTTTTTTGTTTTGCTTTCGGTGTGTCCCTCTCTTCACGCATCTTATAGCTTAGGTTTTGCTTTCGGCACGTCCCTCTCTTCTTGCATCTTATAGCTTAGGTTTTTTTTTTTTTGTTTTTTTTTATCGCAGAGCAATAATATCATGCTTCTGCTCAACATCTTGGTGGTTTTTCTTCCTGCGCTAAGCGCTTCTAACTTTGTTCCCAATATTTTCTCCTAAGGTTTTTGCTCTGGGATTTCTCTTGGTGCTTTTTGTTTGTTCGTCAAATTGCATCATGAACATTTAATTCATTATGCCCATTTCTTTGCTGGCGATTTTTCAACTCCTTTTGGTTCATCTGACGCACTAAGTTTTTCAAAAACGGATTAGAAACCAGCGCCCCCGCCCCCGCCCCCGCCCCCAAGTAGAGGGGGTCAAGAACTAAAGAAACCAAACCACAGAACACTATAAAGCCGGTTCTCGAAGACCGCAAAAATTCTTTGTATGTTGCTCTGTTGCTATTACAGTTTAAAGATGATTCGTGGAACTGAAGATGGCGTTTCTATATGACTTTAAATCGTTTAAAATGAACAAGAAATGAGAAAGTTAGAAGCTTTGAAAGTAGGAGGGGTCCAAAGAGAAGAAATAAGAAAAGAACGGGTTTTGTAAGTTGAAAAGCTTATTTTTGGTCTTGCTATTTTTTTGATTACTCCTTTTCCTTTGCACTTCAAAGATGATTTCTAGAGCTTGAGGGATAGCATTTTAAATCGCTCAAAATGAGGCACAGATGACCAAAATCTAGAGAACTGTTCGGTCATAGGGTAATGAACGGTGATGGGAAGCTCTACCCTATACAGCCTGTACTTGTAACTTACACAATCGGTAAGTTACCTTTGCAACTTCGCTCAGGAACCAGAAATTACAGAGGAAAAAGCGGCGGAACTTTACCAAGGGGAGAGATATCTCTCAAAAGCTCCCAAAAACAGGAGACACGTCGCAACGCCCTCCAACGAAACCGAAGGCATTGACGTTGACTCGACGTCAGAGTCCGCTCGAGAAGTTGCCCTCTAACGACACTCGCTAAATCTCCGGAGTGCTTTGCGTTCCTGAAATCTCTTTCTCCACTTTCCAAATCAGCACAGAGATGGAAAGATGGTGTCATACCAAATTGATTGCATCGTCCAAAAGGCTGGTTCCAAAAAGCCGGCCTTTAAGCAAAATTTTGATTTGTCGACGTCAAGCTGGCACTACTTTAAGTGAACGGAAATATTTTAAAATTATCCTGCATGCCTATTGGAGTAAGAAAGGACAATTTTTCTGCAATCCGCATTTTTTTAGGGATATTTGTCAACGTTTATTAAAAGCATGCACAGTGCACATGTCTATCAAGCTTGGACCGTTGCATCAGTTTTAATAAAGCATACCTGGGCGTGTCATTATCCTATGGCTTGGCGAGTTGCGCACAAGTTATATATATTTAGAAATTCTGAAAGTAATTTGAGAAAATTTCAGAATTTCTAAGACACCGATGTTCCAACCTATTTTTTGGCATAATGGTAAGGAAATACAGCGCCCAGTGCCATTATAATTGGTGGCTATTCCCTCTTTTAAAATCAAAATTGAGCCCATCTCCCAATTTTTTGACCACTTTTAAGTGAAAGGGCAACCATGGATTATTTAATACACTCTTGTAAATTTTGTGGAAGAAGAAAAGTTTGTCTAACTTTAGATCGGTAGATTGTACAACAACATGGCATCTTTTTGACAGCATCATGATCTCACCCAAAACACCCACATGGACCAACCAGATATAGACAACAATTGTGTAATTATATGTGAAGAAATTCGTAAGTCTAAGGACTATAGTTCTGAAACATGCCCACAGATGCAATTGAAGTTGGCCTCCTTCATAGTACATCATGTTATGTGCAACATTTGCATCTGGGTTCTTCAACTATCCATGATTGCGATTAGTTGTCAAGATCTAGTATGTCTTTATATGCTCATTGCTTGCATTTCAGGTTTGTGATGTTTTGTGTTTGTGCACATTATGAGAGTTTTGCACAACAGCATGGTATTTATAAGCTGTTGTGAGTAGTATTATTATAAGCTTTCACATGAGAAATGGAGATCACATTGAAGCATGATATTGGGGGTTCTTTGTCTTTGTTCTTCAATTGTTATTCTTTGGTGATGTATCCAATGTTGTGTATCCAGTTGTTCATGGAAAGACTTATTTGGAAGGGGACTATTTTGCATTATGTCTTCAAGGAATTGCTGGGGGCCATCACATTTGTTGTTTCTCTATGTACAATATATAATTTCTTGAAGCCTCTAACCTCTCCATGTTATGCAACAAATGACACTTCCAAGAAATGTTCATGTTTATATATTGATAAAAAGCATACGTATTCAAAAAGGTGTCATAATTGGCAGATGCCACGAATGGAGAAACCTCGAATGGTGATTATGTTCATTTGTTTCACCATTCATATATGTTTGGCCTCTTGCCACAATGTTTCAACATACACTGCATGCAATGTCATAGGCCAGGTACATGTGCAACCAAATTAGCTTAACCAATGGACTATGCAACCTTGATCCATATATTTCATGATATTTTTGTTTCAAATTATCCAGTTATCATGTGCCTCATATGATGAGTATAGTCAAATAGGCTTCTTATGATATAAATGAAATTTAAAAAGCACTTAATGCAATAATAATTCAACACTTTTATTGTCAAATTTCACATTGTGATTTCTAGTGCGAGCAAACTTAGGCTTGAAATTATAGTCCATGAATTCTTGCAAATTTAATACATTGTGTATATGTTTGTTATGGTGAAAAACATCAATCTTGCTTCAAAATATTTGCAATCCTTCACCAAAGGTCCCCAAAAATGGCATTTTGTTTAATGGTGGAAGGAGATTATTAATTGTTACAAGGATTGATTTGTTCAACATTTGTTTCCAGTGGCCAAATCAAGGAGGGGGACTTCTCAACACAAGACATGCTTGTTTACAAAAGATCAATCCTTCAACAATTTCCAAACTTGCCTTGAAATGGCAAGTCAATGTTGGGCTTGATGTCACAGTCACACCTTCTGTGTCTAATGATGGTGTTGTATATGTTCCATCCTTCAAGGGCATTTTATATGCAATCAATGCAAAGACTGGTAGTGTTTTATGGGCAAGAAATTTGACATCCTTTATTTCTAGTGAAATTTTAGATAATTTTACAAACATACATCAGATTGTAGAATCTGCTCTCATATATTCAAGAACCACACCAGTCATCACCAAAAAAACATTGCTAGTGGGAATATATGGTCCTGCAATTTTGCTGTCCCTTCATAGAGATACTGGAGATCTCATTTGGTCATCCTTGCTCGATCAACACCCTTATGCAGTGCTCACAATGTCTGGCACTGTTTACAAAAGGTAATTGAACATTTTCACAATGCTTTAAAGTTCATGAATTGAACATATATTTTAGTACTTAAAGACCATACATGTTTTTAAACTAAGATCATAAGTTTGTAAACTTTTTTTTTATATGTTTTTTTCTTATCAGTAGAAGATTATTGTAAGGATTCGTGATATACTAATTAAGTTATACACATTACATTTCAAAATTGTCATGTTTTGGTTGTTAAATGATATTGAATTCTGAAGTATTTCACCACACTGCAGTTCATATTTCATTGGTGTTTCTTCATTGGAAGAAACAAACTTCAACCTATCGCAATGTTGTTACTTCCAAGGAAAGATGTTAAAGGTTGATATCAAAACTGGGACTATACAATGGCAAACCCCTATGTTACCCAACAATCATGGCAACTTAAACTTGTATTCTGGAGCCGCAATATGGGGAAGTAGCCCTTCCATTGACACAAAGCGTAATTTGGTTTATATTGCCACAGGAAATCTTTATACTTCACCTCCAAGTGTGCAAAAATGTGAAGAAGAACAACAAAACAAAACCCTTCGTGACTATCCAGATCCATGCATTCAACTAGAAGATCATTCGGAATCTATATTGGCTCTTGATTTGCAAAATGGTACCATCATCTGGAGTCATCATCTTGGTGCATATGACACTTGGGTTGAAGCTTGTTCGGTTCTTGTACCAGGCCCTAAAAGTCCCAATTGTCCTCTACATGTTGGTGTTGATGCTGATTTTGGTGAAGCACCCATGATGCTCACAATTCAACATGTTAATGCAAAATATTCTCCCCTTCATTCACAAGATATTGTGGTTACTGGACAAAAGAATGGATATGTTTGGGCCCTTGATCGCGACAATGGCCAACTTGTATGGGTTACAGTAAGTTTTTATCTCTTTTGGTTTCATTTTGATTACAAGATTTCTTTTTGTCTCGCACTCATCATCTATTGTAGAATGTCGACTCAAGATCGCAACTTTGTTTTAAATGAATAATATAACCACCTTGACAGAAACTCTCACCTTTATGTGTGAGGTCCAACATCAATTTTATCAGATGCACAAGTAATATTAGTTCCTTTGCAAAAACCTTTTGATTTTCAAATTTTAGTATCCCAATTACTAAGACTTCTAGTGTGGTTTTACAAAATCATTTTCATGGAAACAAAATACAATCATCCAAGAAAATGATATTAAAAAACTTTTACCATGAATTAGATTTTCACATCAATATAATCATTTCACATCATCAATTCATGTGTTTGTCATTACTTGTTTTAGGTTGCAGGTCCTGGGGGGGTTGCTGGAGGGACAATGTGGGGTGCTGCCACTGATGGAGAACGAATTTACATAAACCTAATCAATAGTTTAAGTATGAATTTCACACTCATCCCTTCTAATGTGGTTACAACTGGAGGTGGGTGGGTGGCGATTGATGCAAGTAATGGCACTATTCTGTGGTCAGTTGCCACACCTGATGGAAGTGTTACTCCTGGACCATTAGCAGTTACAAATGGGGTTGTCTTTGCCACCTCGTTTGGCAAACCATATGGTGTTCTTTTTGCCCTTGAAGCAACAACAGGAAAGATATTGTGGCAATATCAAACAAATAGTAGCATTTCAGCAGGAGTTTCAATTGCAAACGATTGTGTTTATCTTGGTCAAGGTATTAGTGCTTCAACTAATACAATTGCTCTAAAAGTTAGAGGATCTCTTGTGGGTGCATATTGTCTACAAGTATGAATGTTGTAATTGGACAATGTGAGATGTCCTTATGAAGTAGTCATGTTGTGAAAACTTAGACCATGTTGTTTTTTTTATTTTCAATTTTCATATTCTCTTTGTGTATTCAATGATGTGAAGTAATTTAAATCATTGAATGCGTATGCTTTTAAAGGTCTTGAAATGTTTCACACAAGAAATTCATTTTATTAAAACATGGCATTGAAGGAAATTGGAAATATCCAATGTTGAACATTCTTCAAACATTCCCCAAATTTATTTCAAACTTATTTTTTATAAAATTGGACATCTACAATTTGCATGTTTAAGAAATTACCTAAAATATAGATTAGGCATGTGGTTCTTCAATATCATTACAATAAAATGAAATATGCATGCTCATGTTGATAAATAAAATAAATAATATTATCAAGGTTCTTTTAATGGTTATTTTCCATTTATGTTGACACAATCAAAAGGTTGATTCTTTCCACAATTTCACCCTTTTTCACCATAGGATTTGAATGGCAAATAAAATGAAAATTTTAATTTACTAGTGGGGATACCCATGGTTTTCATGAGAGTCATAATTGGTGATAAAAATTTCATAAATACCATGGTGGCAAGTTATGTGTTATTGTTGATTCTACTCTTCCAAGTTAATTTTTTAATTGCCTAATTAATATTTTAAACTTAATTATTTTGATAAATTTGGTGGGGTTGCCAAATAAGATGTACACTTATTTTTCAAATGCGTGTTGGGATCATGATATTTGCAACCAATAGGTTATTTTTAATTTATGAAACTACTAAAACTATGGGATCAAAATGTATGCAAGTTGGTCTTGTCCTCAACAAGGAGGATTTATTAAAGAAATCTATTTAAATGTGGTTTTAAGAATTGTAAGAAGAAAGAAAAAATAGTGAGGATGGAAAGAGCACTTGGGAGATGCATTAATTGTTCACTCGTGCACCTAGGTCTATATAGAAGAGTTCACTTGTTTGTACGTATGAAGACTTCAAACAAATAAATAGACACAATTAATAAACACTTAAGAGAAATAATATAAGGTTGTAAAATGATGAATTGTGGATGAGTGTAAATGAATGATGGATGAATGAAACATGGATGAAAAATATCTTGGGCCCATTCCTTCCATTTTGGTCCCCTTAAGAAAAGCACTAAATTGATATGATAAAACTTGATATTCAACTTAAACTATAGACAAACAAAATTGTTTCAAAAATAGAAAAGTAGACAAAAGACATGTTCAAAATCAACAACATTCAACAACTTAGTTAGATTTAAGGGTAGGGACATAAGAAAACAAAAAAAATCTCATATTTCAAAAACCAAAATGATATCATCAAACATCATCCAATGGATGAATCATCACCATGTACTTATGCATATGGATCTTGTTCCATATGGCATCCTTCACATGATTCAAAAGCCTACAAGTTCAAATTTCAACAACATGTGCAAATTGTGCATGCAAAAACATTTTTTTTGTTTTTTAGGATATGGTATTAAGAGGAGTCATTTGAAAGTTTAGTTCAATAGATTGCATAACCTCTTTCTCTACCCATGGAAGGAGTTATGGGGAAGATGGCAAACTTTTTGGTGTGTTGTCAATGATGGATGGTAGCCATGGGCTATTATTTGTTATTCTAAGCTATTCCACCATAAGCTATTATTGGTTATTTTATCTTAGGTTATTTTATTTGTTATTCTAAGCTATTTTGCCTTAGGCTATTTTAGGCTTTTATAACTTTGGCTATTATAAATTATTCCACCTTAAATTATTGTTGGTCATTCTATTTGAGGTTGTTTTTTATTATTTTAGATTATTCCACCCTAAGCTAACCTTGGTGATTTTACCCTATGTTATTTTAAACTATTTTAGTCCATTCTAAAATATTCTACTCAAGCCTATTATTAATTATTATAGATTATTCACCTTAAGTTATTTTAGGTTATTCTAAGCAATTCCACCATGAGTTATTTTCAACTATTTTGAGTTATTCTACCATAGGTTATAATAAATTATTCCACCTTAGACTATACCTTAGGCTATTTTGAGTTATTATATCATAGGTTATTATAAATTATTCCACCTTACACTATACCTTAGGCTATTTTAGGTTATTCTAAATTATACCTTAAATTATTTTAAGCTATAGGGTCTAAACATGGTAAAGTAAACTACAAAAGGCCCTTGTAGCATAAATGAAGTAGACATCAAGTAGACTTTGATATATTGAACTTAAGAATATTATTTTGTTCAATGATTAATATGAACATTTTTTCAATTGTATTAAAATTTTAAATGAATATGGCATGTTTAAATTAGGTTTAAGTAGATTCATGGAATTCAAACAAGCTCATAATTTACTTCATAGCCTTTAAGTAGGTTGTAAATAAATGAAACATGATATTTTAAAATTTTTGAATCAATGGGGTCCTAAGAATTTATTTGTGACTTTTCATCTTTTTCACATTCTAATCAAAATATATCTAGCTTGTAGGGTAAAAGTAGGTTAAAAAAAAAGATTGCCAGTCAATTTCAATCATATTCATTAAATTTTTGTATTATATTAGAAATTTTCAAATTATATACTCAATTTGACATAAACCCAATGAAGGCATAGATGTTTTCAAAATGAAACCTAAAAAGTTTTCCAATCTACCATAGTTATGACATTCTTGGTGCGGGAATGTTATGAAAGCCCAAAGAAGCACGAATTTTAACAAATTTTTAAAAAATTTTAAAAATTTTAACAAATTTTAACCACGAATTTTAAAGAATTTTAACGAATTTTAAAGTGCAAAATGACGAATGTCATTACTATGCAATCTACGTTCTTATGTTTATGTATAAAACTATCATATTTTAAAATAGGGTTTTAGGCAAATGTACTTTTTGATCTAATTTACCATGCTTGGACTCTATACTAGAGGTTATTATAAGGTAGGTTATTGTACCTTAAGTTGTACCATAAGTTATATCTTATGTTATTTTACATTAAATTATTTTTAGTTATACCCTAGGCTATTTTAATTTAAGATTTTAAAAGATAATTAAAATTATATTACCTAGGTTATTCAAAGTTATTCAAGGTCATTCTAGTTTATATATTGTTATAAGTTGTTTTACATTAAGGTATGATAGATTAAAATAATATAGAATATAACAACATCAAATACCTCAGTGTTCAACTTAGAATAATAGGAGCCATTCCAAGACAAGGACCTAGTCCTTCCTTAGTCCGTGATAGGGAAATCTTATTTTGATAGGAGGCATATGGTAGCTAGTTATTAACTAGGCAAAACAAAAAATCAAATCTTGACCCAAAAATATTTAAAATAGTATAGAGTTGGAAAGGTTATATGCAATTGGGGGTTAATTGAAGTTGGGGATGTCAGTTTCAGATTGTGTTTTTCAAAAATGGGGAAGGTGAGTTTACCACCCATTAAATTGCAATTCATTGTATTAAACTTTTGTGTTTCCTTAAAGCCATAGATTAAGCACCAATGCATGAAAATATTCTTTTGGTTAATCACATCAAAGAAAATGGCTTGTGACTTAAAGATATTGGGAGAAATGCAAACTTGGGAAAAGATGGATTACAAGCTTTAGACACGAGATTGTTTTGCAATTGTTAGGGGATCAAACAATAGGGGTTTAAACCCCAAAATATAAATCACCGCAAAGCATATGACTAATCCAAACATCATCGAGGTGTTTAGAAAATCATAAATCCTTTGACCACAAATCCCGGTTTACATTTGAACACCAAGTTGGAGTTACCCTATCTATATTTGCAATGTTATGGTAACAACAAGCTAACAAACAATGAGTTTTATTTCAAGTTCATCAAAGGCTCTATTGCTTATTTAAAAGGAATAGAAATGAATTGGGTGAAATAAACAATTCTCATTGCAAGGGAAAAGTTCAAAAAGGAAGAGATAACAATATGGAAACACATTCATAGTTTGTCTAGGAGTTGCAACATGAGTGGTGAGATTCGTAAATACTAAATTTTGTAATTCTCAACTTGAAACTTCTTACCACAAAATTTATACTTTAATTCTTACATCTAAAATATTATTTTAAAAATACGTAATTGGTAATTTCTAATTGCAACACTAATCCCATTATTTCACATGCATAATTATTATCACACTACAACATAATTCATATTGTTCTTCATTGCTTAAAACAAATGAACATGCATTAGTTCACAAATAAAATCTAAAATAGTTTCATGTCTTTATTGTTGTTGTTCCTTCTATCTCTAAATCTTATCAATAGTAATGATCTTTTTCTTCTCCAATCCCCTTTCATGAACATGTTCATGGAAGAAGATTAATTCAAATATTCCTTCCAAAAGTATAGTTCAAATCCTTTCTTTTGTCCTAATTAGTCTATAATTATAATGCAAGTTCTATTTAACCCTTATATATGGGGTATAATGTAAATGATGTATTGAGAAGAGTTGTAATTTATAATACATGAAATTGAACCTAAAAATTATGAACGTTTTTGGTATGATGTGAAATTATCATCATTTTTCAAAATGAAACATAGAATTTGTAAATAGTTTGCAAAATTTTACAAATTCCTATTTATTCAACAATGTTTAAAAAGAGAAAAAGAATGATTTATTGGGGCAAATTTAACCATTTTTCATACAAGTTGCAAAAAAAAAATCATTCAAAAAATCATTTGTATGAAAAAATTATTTTGAGGGAAAAAAAAATGCAATCATAATATAAAGTAATGCCAATGGTTACATTTTGACCTTATAGGTAATGAATATGTTGATTGCTATAATTGATCTTCTACTAAAGGTAAGATCATAGTAAAAGGAGCCATGCAATGTGTGGACAGTCCTTAAAAATTGTTTTTTGAAAATTTGAAAACTCACCATGGAAACACTATATCTCAAAAAAATTGTTGTATTTTTGAAATAAGTTTTTATACTTTCAAAGTTTCAACTACAAAATTTTCGTGGAAATTCACCATGTTCCAAGAGTCATTTTATATGTTTAAAGCACTCGAAAAAATCATGTGGACAAGTGGTTTTTTGTATCAAAAGTCATTTTCCCTTATCAAATGTTCATAAAATTGTTTCAATGTTTTTGTGAAATTTAATATATTCCACAAGAAGGGATCCATGTGTTCAAAATGTTAAAAAAATAAAAATACATATATCATTTTAGATTTTAATACTCGAATGTCCTTTTACACTATTATAATTTTGAATTTGTAATCATGGTTCAAAGTAAAATTATAGGTTTGACTACAATGTAAGGCTTGATGCAAAAAAAATTTGAGTTTTTATCATGTTATATGTCATATTTGGCTTCAAAATTGATATTCAGTTTTTAAATTTGTGTGAAAAATATAGTGTAAACCAACAAAAAAACTACCATTTGGAAAATGCAGTCTTTGGAAAGGACTTTAACCTTGGTGCGATTGGCTCCTTTTATCATGTTTTCACCCTAAAATGATAAAATCATAGTAAAAAAAGCCACCCAAGTGAGTGGACACCTTTTAAAACTTCATTTTTGTATGTTTGAAAGATCACAAGGGAAGCATAATAGTTTGGATTGTCATTATTTTTTTTCAAATATTTTCCATTAATTACAAAGTTTACATGCTCAAAGCTTGACACAAATATATATATATAGCATGTTCAAAGCACTCAAACCTCAAGAGTGGACAACCTTTGTTTTTTTCAAACATTCTTTTTTTTCTACCAACTGTGCATCATTCTTTTTGAAAATTAATAAGAAGATTTTAACATTGGTGATTAGAAGGGAAAAAGGACTTCAATTGAAGAAAATTATTTTTATAACCTAGTTGATCACATTTGGTTCAAAAGTGTTTTTGACCCTAAAAATTATGGATTTTGAAAGTGTGGCTTTAACAAAAATTGTTCATATATATGTGATAGAGGGCATGAATGCATAATATACATGATATAAAATCAATTTGTAATCAAAATGCATTTATATCTAAAATGTAATGTTAAATGGTGTATCTAAAATACAAAATCATAAATTATAAACCAACATAAGAATGACATGTGTCATGTGCAATCCTTAGAAAATGACTTTACCTTGGCACCCTTGGCTCGTTTGATTGTGATTTCACCCAATTTTTTTTTTTGTTGTTGTGTTATATCATTTGCTCCTTGGGCCATTTTCCTTATGCCTCCACCTTTCATTTTTTTAGGTAGTATTGTTGCACTACAAAAATATGATGAGGAAATTTTGTGAATAAAATTCAAATTTAATCATGTAAACCTATGATAAGAATAGTAATCACTGCCATTGATTTGACTATAATCATTTAAACAACTAAATACCTATGATTATGACTACATGACCAGTAGTCATTTTGGTATATATGTGGCTTGCATTGCTTACATAACCTAGGTATTATATCGTACCAATAAAACCTATATAGGCATACCACTAAGTAATCATAACTTATGTATATTAGGCATAACATACATATAATTTAAACAACATACATAACCTATATATAACTTTTTATACCCTATTTATAACATTATGTCATAGCCTATGTATAGCTCTACATAGCCTACAAGGCCTAAGTTTAACCTATATAGCCTCGGTATAGCCCTATATATAACCTATATAGCCTAGGTATAAATATGCATAGCTCAAATATAACCTTAGGTATAGCCCTCCATAGCTTGTGAATAGCCAAATTATAGCCATACATAGTGGTACATAGCATCAATGTAGCTTGCATATAACTTACATAGCCTAGGTACAACTTATATAGCTTAGATCTACCTTACATAGCCTAGGGATGGTTGTACATAGCTTAGGCATAACCTATATAACTGAGGCATAGCCTAGGTATAACCTACATAACTTGGGTATAGCCCTAGGTTAGCTTTGGTATTAAGCATGGGTAGCCTATGTTAACTTAGGTACTTAACCTAGCCTAGCATAGGATTCTTTAATTAGGTTATTTAAATAAGTTAAAAGAAATGGTCAAAATTTGTTGTTGATGAACTTGTTCACATAAAAAATATGTGGTGCAATGGTTGAAGATTTGGCCCCTCAATGTGGAGGTGAAGGGTTCAAGTTCTCAATCTTGCAACCTAGTTAGCCTAACCAACTTAGGTTAGGTTGTTAGGCTAGCCTACTTAACCTAAGTTAAGTAGCCATGGTAGGTTACCTACATGGTTAATTTTTTAGCCTAGGTGTTCAAAAAATCTTTCATGTAGTTGTTACACCAATATGATGCATATTCTTTGAACGTGAAAAAAATAAAATAAATCTTATTTCTTCATCTACCATTTTCCATTAACTTAATTTGATGGAAACTCTTATACTTTCACATGAGCATTTAAATCAAAGTTTTTTTTATATTCAAGATAGTTCTTGATGGTCTTTTGTAATGTTGAATAGATTGTATTGCAAAAACCTTGTTACTCCTATACAATGTTTTTCGAAGTTCATTAATTTTCCTTTTGGATCTAACCTTAGATCCTAGTAAACACCATTGTTGTTAAGCTCTTGGTAGTCATTGATCACCACTTGTGTTGTGCCATGGGTATCCATTGCCATAGGTTTGATTAACACAAAACTAGTAGGTATTATTCCCTAACATGTGAATATGTCCCATGAGTTGTTACAATTGCCCATCTATAAACATACAATGAAATAGAATAGGTTTTATAGAACTTGAAAAAACTTTATGGTTCCTTGTTGCATTTGGGTCCACATCCAAAGTAATTATTGTTAATCTTATTATTGTAGTTTCTTTTGTATTTACTCCCAATGTTATTCCTTCCAAGGACAATCTTGGCATCTATACAATTGGTGATACACCAATGTGGGTAAGTGTAGTACAATATTTTTCTCCTGCAGTTGGCATAGGTTGGGTTGTTTAATTTGTAATTGTTGGGCATGTACATTGTATGTGTTTTATTCTAGTGTATCCAATCTTAACTTAAATTGTTGTCAATTGAACTTGACTAGGAGCTAAATGTGGATGAAACACATTTGGTGTTCAAGGAACACAAATTACAATTGGTGTTATTCCCATTTCTCTCTTCCATCCACATGGTATATATTGCATTTCTAAAAATTCAATTATATTCATAATACCTTCCCCAATACTTCTACATCATTCTTTTGAATTGCATTTCTTCCATGTCCAATTTATTTTGTACCTTAGTTACATGATCCATTAGTCCTTACTTAATAAACTCCTCAATGAATGGACAATCAATAATCATATGGCTTGCCTATTAGTACTAATTGTAGCAATTTGGTATGGATCTTGGTCTACCATTTCCATTACAAACTTTTCAATTCCAAACTCACTTTCCATATTGATTTCTATCTTGTTGGTCCCTCTTCATTTGTGGTTCAATGTTTAACAACTTGTTTCGACTAGTCTCCACAACTACACTTATGTTTGGGACAAATACAAATTAAGATATGTGTTGTAAATGAATTCCTAGTCTTTGTTGTTAATGTGCATCTTTCATTGCATCGGCTTGTTCCTCCATGTATTCTTCTTCCAATACAACCTTTGTAGCATGTGGTATAACCTATCTAATTTCATCATTGTCCAAGTCATGCTCCCATTCTTCCAAGGGTTGATTGTACTACAATGAGCTAGACTATTAATTAGATCCTTTATCTTCTAGTCTTCTTACATGCCTTCCTCCCCTTTCTTCAAAAATATGTGGTACATATGTTGATCTATGCATCACATAGTGCTTAGAGGTGACAAACTCAAATTTGTTCTTCCCTACACCCATTACTTCACAACCATAGGTGTGGCCTTCATTTCATTATCTTTCCAAACATTTGGATCAATTTCTAATGATGTTTCCTTCAATTGTAGATGATCTTGATTATTAGTTTGCTTTTGTGCTCTTCTAGTAATGCACATAAGTTCCAACCTTGTTTCAAAGATTGTTTGATATCATGTAGGTTGATATTCTATTTTAAACATGTGTTACAACATATATTTCAATCGTTCAAGCATATGAAATTGCATTGCTTCCTCAAGCAATTCTTGTTTTTGTTCCTCTAGTCTTGATGTTTCATTCTATTGAATTATAGCTTGATCCAATGGTCTTTTGCAAACTTCTAGTCATCACTCGATTAATATTTTTTGTTTCTACTTTTGTTTCTTGATCTTCTTCTTCTTCAAGTTCAATCCCTTGTGACAATTACCTTGTTTAAACACTTTTCCTAAAACAAATTGATCAAATATAAATATGCAAAAACATGAAAATATAATTTCCTCTTATATTGCTTTAAGAAATAACAAAAAAATTCTTCAACAATATGTGTAAATCTCAATTTCTTTCCCAAATTCATCCTGGGAATGGTCACCAATGGTAAGTATTAAATTATGTAATTCTTGAATTGAAACATCATGCCACAAGTTTGCACTTTAATCTTTACATTTAAAATATTATACAAAAAAATACAAAATTGATACAATTTTAGTTGCACATTAATCTTATTGTTTCACAACAACATAATTCATATTGTTCTTCATTGCTTGAAACAAAATGAACATGCATTAATTTTTTAAAAATCCAAAATAGTTTTTTTTTCCCTTTATTTTTGAAATATTGTCAATAGTAATATCCCTTTCTTCACCAATTCCCCCTCATGAATAGCCTCATGGGAGAAAATTAATTCAAAAATTCCTTTCAAAAATATAATTCAAATCCTCTCTTCTATCCTAATCAATCAAGAATTACAATGCAAATCCTATTCGACCTTTAACACTTACTATCTAGGCAATTATTAGGTAGGTATAGGTAATTACTAAGTAGCTACCTACTCCTTAGGTTGCTATTGCAAAGTCCTCACAATTGCAACCTAATCCTAAAAGGCTAATTAGGCTAGGCAGGTTGCTAGTTTAACCCAAGTACTTAGCCTAGCCTAGGTTGCTAGCTAGGTAAGCTTACATTCCTAGGTAGGCCTTAACTTACATTCTTTAACATGTAGGCTATGTTTTTTAACTAGCAAAGCCTAAGTTTGTAGGCTAAAAGAGTATATATTTTGATGTCTTTCATGACTATAGTGGCAAAAGTCATAGTTGTAAAAGACATTGTCCTTCATGATTATAATGACAAAAGGCATTTAAAATACGACATATCCAATTCAACTACATAGTGATGTAGTCATGGATGCCATAAACAACACATAATCTAGTCATGGATACAATCATGAATTGGGGATTTTGGCATTGTGTTATAATCCATTAGTCAGATGCCTAACTATTTTATGGTTCAAGCTTTCTCCATGTAGGATTCAACGTTATAGTTAGTGATTGTAATTGTCTAAAAAGTCAATTTGGACTTCTAATCATTGATTTCTTGATTACAAACGACAAGATTCCTTTAGTGAATGGAGAAAAAATTAGGGACATAGCTTACCTAGCTGCATTTGTAAGTGCAATTCCAATAACCTTCACTGGGTCAATAATCCCAACCTTCACCATAGGTAACCAATGCTTTGGTGGAATATGTGTTTCATAGAAGTATTGCTTCAGAACATGGTGGTCATACTTACAATTAGACAGAAATTCAGGTATAGTAAAGAGTGAAGAATTTTGCTATTGTGTACCATTGGCAGGCATGCTAAAACTTCCATACTTTTGTGTAGGAGACTGAGCTGCATTTAATTGGTTGCACCTAGTTAGTGTCCAGCCCCTTACTCTCAGAGAAATCAAAGTAGATGAAAATAAGGTCCTCTTCTACTTTGATTGGAGCTTTTGTCATCATTTCCTTAGATGAAATTCCAAGAATAAGGACATGGATAAAACAAGCAGAAATGCATAATGAATTGTGACCTAAGACATTGTAACTTCCCTATCACTAATTATGGTCTTTGAGGATGCCAAAGGCCCAGTTGTCCATGAGAATGTCTTGATATCCCTTGTGAACTAGATGCAACCACTGGTCAGTTTCACTGTTAAATTAGAGCTCAAGGTCAGCTGTGCCCACACAAGCCCAAACACCAAGATTGAAATCAGTCAAATCAATTACACTAAACAAGCTTAGCATCTCAATCAATGTAAAACAATAATATGTCCCACTTGGTGCATTACAGAAACCAAGGTGTTTCAAATCACCAAGAAAGACTAACTTGAGGAACTACTAGAAACAAACTTCTGGAGCTTTATAGCTCTCTACTTGCATGTACTCAGCCTTGCAATAAAGCCTGGTAAAAAAGAGAGCCACTAGACAGTGGGTAAGCAGGTACAGGAGATGTGTGCAATGCTCTGACAAAACTTTGAATGCAGTTCTGCTGAATACCTAACTGGATGAGCAGTCACTTGTCCAGAAAACCATGTTTGTACTTGTGCAAATGCTTCATCTGCTTTCATGAAAGGAATGTATAATTTGCGATCTTTGAGATCGAATACCTGCAATCTCTTGTACTGTATGTATACAGAAGGTAGCATAGACAAACAATTGACGTGATCCCACCCACAATGATGATGAAGTGATTAATGAAACTGGTGAAAACTGCCAGACCTCACTAAGACATTTTCAGCTCAGATGCCGATTCTCTGTGGAAGCCAAGATCCAAGGAAGAAGGATGCAAGGCAGATGGCAATCCAAAGAGTGAGTAAGCCTCCATTGAAACCGAAGGCAGGCTTTGCTGTCTTCTCATTGATGACAGCTGTTGAGGCAACTGTCTCTTCTTCTGATTTGTCATACTTGTTCCTCCTCTTCTGAGCCTTCCCACTCAGCAAGCCAGCTGTGGACTTGATGTCTTTTGAAGTCCCAGTGACTTGATCTTCATCCAGGGCCCTCAGTGAAGATCTCTGAAGAGCACGAAACCAAAAGCAGCATCAAGTACTGATCTGAAGGAGGCAACTTTGCCATCACATTAGAGAACAATGTCAATCTGGTCAAACAGAAATAGAATGTTATTGCAAACATCAGAGCTACTTAATGTATTCCTTCATGCTGTTTGGGAACACAAGTGCCCCAATTCAGTTGTCTACATGGCAGGACACATGCAGTTGCAGATGTTAAGCATTGACATTATGTCCACTCCATTTCAAACTACAAAGCACATGGGAATTGCAAGTCTTTTACCAATTCAGTTATTTCCTTCTCTTTATCAGCATCAGCTTTACACAACTCTTTGTTCTCCTTCTTGAGCTTGGACTTTTCTGCCTCTGCAGCCTTCACTTTGTTTTCAAGTGCTGCTACAGCATCTTGGAGTTCAGCAACTTGGGCCTGATCCACAACTGGGGTCAGTCAGTTAACAGTTTCACAGCAAAGAACGCTCTTTCTTCTTGTGTGCACTGACCACAATTTCTCCCTCCCTCCTTATTCTTTGTACATGGAATTGCCTTATTAGCATCACGCTAACAAGCTAGGCTAAAGTGGATACACTCACATGGAAGGACAGATTACCTCAAAAGCCCTCACATGCTGTTGTGCAGTTGCTGCTTCAGATTCAGCAGTTTGTAGTCTCACTGTCACATCCAAAATTGCAGCTTCTGGCTCCCCCTCTCCCTGCTTTCAGTTCATTATGAGACATAATTGTACTAGAACCATTTTTGCGATACTACACACTGGACACAGGAGGGCCCATGCAATTATCAGTTTGACCTCTTAAAGTACATCAGATTTCTAATCTGCTGTCTCAAGCTTTTGTAGGTTAAAAGATCACTGTCTGCAATTACATTTGTAATTGAAGTGAAATCCTGTGGTACATACTTGAGAAGCATGATTAGCCAGTTGATCCTTCAGTGAAGAGATCTCCTCCTGGGAAGCTGCTGCTCTGTGAAGCTCTCTTGACAAGCTGGCACTCTGTACATAAGAAGGCACACAATAGTACAACCCTTCAGACCATGATGAGGTGAGGCCAGTAGGAAAGGAGATGAAGCAGCAAGATGAGACTCAAAACTATGGGAAGTGAAGGACAATTCATTTCTTCATGACAAATCAGAACATGGATACCAAGGCTCAGATCAATATGTAAAAGGCCCTGAAGCAACAAATTTTAGCCAAAAGATGAGCACAAAGTCACTAGTCTGAAGTTTAAAACACACATGTAGATGTTCTTTTGTGTCTGATTCCCGCAACTTACGCTCCAACTCTGCAACTTGTGAATGCAGAATCATGGATTTGGATGCCTGTGCTTTGAGTACCTGCACCTCTCCATCAAGTGTTGCCTCATGAAAAGACTTCTTTAGCTCATTGGGATCAGTTTCTGTCTTAGCCAGAATCTCTTGGAGCTGTCCTTGTGCATTTGCCAGCTGATGCTTTAAGCCTGTATTTTCTTGCAACATGGTTGCCATCTGCTTCACCTGCAGTTGGATTTCTGTTAAGTGCTCTTCCTCCAGCTGACTCAACATGCACCTAACAGAAGCAAAGAATACAGCACAACAGCCAACTGACCAAGAGAGAGACAATCATTGTTATTGTTAAAGAAAATGCTAGTAACTGCTGGATAAACGTAAGGAGAGAAAGGAGAGACAGAGCATACCTGGGACTGAAGCTGCTGATTTTCATGGGTAAGCTCTGCTGACCAGGTTTGTAGATGGCCAACCTCTTCTTTTGACTTTTCCAAGCACTCTGACACAGCTGTGTATTGAGACTCAGCAGCATCTGCTGTCTCCTGCACAGCAATTAGCCTCTCCTGGAGCTTCAAGGCTACAGCTTCTGCATCGTTCAGCTTATTCACACAGACTTGCAAATCGGCCACAACTTCCTCTGCTTCCACATCCTTTCATGTTGAAACAGAAGTTGATCAGACTGGTAATGCTCATAACAAAGATGGATATCGCTTGGAAAAGCAAATGAACTGTGAAGAATTATGACCTTCACTCACATTGGAGAAACATACACTGGCCAAAGATAACAATCACAGAAAATGTGCCTAGTAGCTCCATCCCATCCAATTTTGCATCATTCTATGTCCAAAATAGTTGAGTCAACCCATTCTGTGCTGAGTGCTGACATTTGCATGAATTGTGTACTTTTTCTATGAGATGTTCATGATTTAAGCATCCAGATAGGCCCCTCCCAAAAAGATCTTAGCATACCCACCTTTTGAGCAGCTGCTGCTACCCTCTCTTCAGCTTCTCTAATTTGCAAGTCCATCAGCTGAAACTTCTCCTTTAAATCCAAAGCTTCTGCACTCACTTTGGCATGGGACTTTTCGGTTGCTGTCACAAGAGCTTCCAGATAAGCAATCTTTTCAGCAGCATTGGTAACTTGGTTTTGGTGAGTACTGAGAAGATCCTCCAGCTCCAAGGACCTGTCAGTTACCTGCTTCAAACTGCTTTCATGGTGGGTGGCCCTCTCCACTGCAATCCTCGCTCTTTCCACCAATTCACCTTCTGCTGCTTGGGAACTTTTTAGGTCCAGTTCCAGTTTCACCATCCTGTCTTCAGCATCTTTAGCCTGTGATACATGTGTAGCAAGTAAACCCTCAAGTTCCACTATTCTTTCCCTTTGTGTCCTTATGCTCTCATGTCCAGTGGCACTCTCCTCCAACTCAGCTTCCCTATCCTGTAAAGAAAAAGTAATGGTTATTATTCAATCTCTTCTCACCTGTCAACAACCAAAACTGAAAAAGAAAACAGAAAGGCAAACCTGATATACAAATGTGTCCCACTCCACTACCAACATGAGCTGTGTCAAAAATCACAACTCAAACTAGAAAGTGAGGAAGCATGCAAGGAGATTGCCATCATCTTTTATGCAATTATCTAAGGATTGCAATAATTCAGGATACCAGCTGAGTTTATGCCATACAGTTGCAATTGGGGTAACTATTAGATTCTCTAGATGTTCATTCTCACCCATTACTTCTAGGATGCACTAATTGCATCCAAGGGAGGCAGTCTGCCGTTCAGATGACCAATGTGGTTTCAAGAACTATTAGAATTTTTTCATCACTTGATAGATTATCCAACCATATGTACCTGGAAGTTCCTTGTCTCCTGTTCCAACTCCCTAATCTTAGCCTCCAGAGACAAACATCTCTCTTCCATCTCTCCAGTTTGGGCTTGGTGGAGACTCTTGAGCTCTGATGCTTTACTAGTCAGCTCTCTCACATTCCCATCATGCTTTAAGGCAGTCTCCTCAGCAGCCTTTACCTGTTCCTGCAGTTCTTTCTCTTTTGCTTGCATCTTGTTCAACTCCTCTTCCAACTCCATGACTTTAATTTCTAGAGAAGCAAGTTTCTCTCCAGTCTCTCTGGCCTGTGATTGATGGGTAGCTACCATTGCTTGAAGATCCATGCCTCTGTCACTCAAGTCTTTGGCATTGGCCTCATGCCGAGCAGTGGTCTCCTCTGAAACTTGTAATCTCTGTTCCAGCTCAGCTTCTCTCTCTTGCAAAATCAGGAGTGCCTGCTTCAACTTGGACCGTTCATCCTCCACAAGACCAAGCTTCTCTGCAATATTTGCTGCTTCAGACCTATGTGTGGCCACTGATTCTTCCAGATCCAAGGTCTGGTCATTGAGCTTCTTCACAATGTCCTCATGATCCAGAGCCCTTTCCTCTGCACCCTTCACTCTTTCTTGCATTTCAGCTTCTTTCCCCTGCAAGTTTTGTAGTTCCTCTTGCACGTCAACTAGTTTAGCTTCAAGGGTGTCAATTTTATCCTCTGCAGACTTTGTGTGTGATTGATGCGTGTCCAATAAACTCTGAAGCTCAAAGGATCTGTCTGTTAGGCCCTTGACATTTCCCTCATGGTAAGCAGCCAGCTCTTCAGCAGTTTTCACTTTCTCTTCCAATTCCATTTCTTTTTCACATTTCCTTTTTAGTTCCCCTTCCAACTCAGCCACTTTAGCTTCCAACAGACCAAGTTTTGCTTCAGCATCTTTGACCTGCAATTGATGGGTGTCTAAGAGTCCTTCAAGATCCACAGCCTTGTTGCTGAAAGCCTTGGCATTGCTCTCATGGTGAGCTGCCTGCTCTTGTGCAGCTTTCACCCTTTCCTCCAGTTCAAGATTGTCTACCTGTGATGCTTGAAGTTCTTGCTCAATTTCAGCCAGTTTGGCAACTAGAGGACTCAGTTTCTCCTCGGCATCTTTTGCTTGTGTTTGGTGAACAGCTGCTAGTCCTTCAAGTTCTGAGACTCTGTTCAAGAGTTCCTTTGACTTACCCTCATGATGCATGGCCTGCCCCTCTGCTGCTTTTATCTGCTCTTCCAACATAGCCTCCTTCTCCTTTTTCATAGCAATGTCCTTTTCCAGCTCTGCTAGTCTACCTTTGAGCGAAGCAACATTACCTGAAGCATCTTTTGCTTCATGTGTGTGTGTCAACAGAAGAGTCTCAAGTTCCACACACCTGTCACTCAACTCCTTTGCATGGCTCTCATGATAAACAGCCCTCTCTTGTGTGGCTGCCATACTCTCCTCAAGTTCAAGGCTCTTTACTCTGAGAGATGATGCCACAGTTTCATGTTCATTGGCTTGTCCCATTGCCTCAGATGATTGGACCTCAAATTCAGCTACTGTTGCCTTCAAGGAGGTAATCTGGGACTCAAGGTCACTCACTTTACTTTCAGCATCATGCAAATGTGCCTCTGCTGCTGTTGATGCAGCAAGCTGTGCTTCATGGGAGTCAACCTGTAAAAACAGAAACATGAAATTCTTTCTGCATTCAACCAGAGAAACTCCTGACAGTCACAATCTATGATCAAAGAACCTGAGATGCAGACTAGTTTCTGCACTGATATCAGAAATATACATCCTTCGTTATATATAGCAGCAGGTACAAAATACAATTCCTTTGCATAGTTACTCCCAAAACTCACAACAGACAATCAGCAACAGACTCAGAACACCAAGAAAGGACAACCAAGGAATCAAGTCCTCTAATAAGATTGTCTACCTGGACTTGCCTCAACTCTTCCTCCAACTCTGTCACCCTCCGTACTGAATTCTGGACAGTGGTGTCCTGCTCTTGCAGACTATCTTCCAGCTTTTTAACCTGGAGACAAGCTGTAAAAAGTTAGTGCATGATGCCAGGGCACGAGGAAATTTTGGAGTATTGTCAGGAATCTGAGTAGGCTGAGCATACTAGATGCTTTCAGGACTATGCCATGGATGCCTAGTCAAAGCCCCAACCATAGGTAAAGCAACTTAAAACTTAAACCCCTTTTTGGTTTTACACAGAAATTCAGAACCTACAATACCTGAATCTCTAACTCTGCAGATGTCTTTTCTGCAGTTTTGAGCAGACTCTGCAACATGGTGACTTCAGCTCCAGCATCTTGAAGTTGCATTGCATGCAGTCTTTTCTCATCATCTCTTGCAGTTTGATCTTCCTCTTTGACCCCTGCTGTCTTTTCAATTTCCAGTTCCTTGACCTTCACCTTCAATTTGCTAATCATTGCCTCACCTTCCTGCAGCTTTGCTTCCAATTCAGATGCCCAACTCTCATCTGCTGTGCCATTTGCAGCCAGTTTGCTTGCAGACTCAGCAACTTCTTGTGCCACTTTCAAGTTTGCTTCTAGCTCTTGAACCTGCAGGATACAACAAACATACCTTTAAGCAATTTAAAATTTAGAGTTGTGAATTGCCTTGATTGCAAGCTCTCATCAATATGGACATCACTATGGCTTGACCCATAACTTCTCTCCATGATCTGATTGCATTTACATTATCAGCATGTCCCTAAAACCTGGTACTGCTATGCCAGTTATCAAGTGTGCAGTAACATTACAGCAGAATATGACCTAAAAAATCTCCCCATTCAATCAGGCTAGTGTGGGTCAATACTAGGCAAGATACATGTTGTCTTTCTGCGATATGTGAAGCAAGTCAGTCACTGATGAACATTGAGGTGGTCTGATGTCTGCAAACATATACCTCTTCCCATTGTCCATCCAAAGTCTTGGTGGTTTTTAATTCAGCAGGTTTTTCTTCTAAGTCAGGACTATGGTTGGTACTCTCCAACTGCTTGGATTCCTCTGCCACAGCTTCAGCTTGTATTGTCTGGATCTTCTCCCCTGAAGCCTCTTCTGAGAGTTCTGTCATTGTGTGCAACTAACTTTTTTCCCAGCAAACCTGATCAAGGCAGAGATACAATTTTTAGCAGAAAATGGCACAAAGTAGACATTAGTTCAGGAGCAACCCCCTTTCATTGCCAAGGAAAGTGTCTGCTTGACATCATTATTCCTACAGCATGAGATTTCTGGTCAAGACCAACATAGAAATATTCCTGATTACAGAATCCAATGCACAGTCATTGTCCATAGTTAATAAATAACACCTCAACATTGAGAAGGGTAACAGAGAACTGCAGTCAACCCCACAGACCTTCCATATGTGAGTCTGGCCTTGTGTACAGTGAGAAGAAGACTGCTCTGTTCAACCTCATTGGATATAATTAAACACTGACCATTACTCTCCAACCAGGAATCCAATTAAGCTAGTACAATTTCTATGAGTTTGCACAGAAAACTCCAAAAAAATACTGTGAAGGTAATTGTGGTGTCAGTTCTAGCAAAACCAAAACTAACACAACAAGGATGATTTCAAGCAAGTTAGTGCTGTGGAAACAGCAACAGGCTTCTTGGCTTTTGCTATTCTGAAGATCAGAAATCCTGCAGAAAAAAAACCAAGTAAACATCACGAGAACTGGCAGTGAACTGACGGTGTGAACTGGAAGATGACTCAAGTGATCTCAGTAAAAGGCAGGTTTGAATCACTTTCCAGATATCATAATTTGCAGAAATGTGAAAAAAGTAGCTGGTTTTCCAGCTTCTGAATAATGAATGGCACACACTGTCCAGTCACCCCAAGAAACTGAAAGGCTATAGAGAATCTGTGAGTGGGAATAGCATGTCAACAGAAGGAGTCTGCAAGGCATTTATAAGCTATGTTGAATGCATTATAGTAGGGTGGAAAGTAGTAGTCTGGAGGAGGAGGAAGAAACAAACGAGGATTAAAGGACACCAGCCAACAGAGGGAAACAAATAGAGCACAAAAGTCGCATTGCAGCACTAAAGCTTTGGAAACGTCATAAAGATCAAATCCATTCAAAGAAATTGCCAGTGCGATACCGAGAAAAATGCGATGACGAAGACGGGTGAATACATCAGGATCGGGATGGTTTCCAGCCGTAATAAAGAAGCACGGCAGATCCACCAGAGGAAATGCTACAAAAGACGCGTGCAAGATTCAAACTTGTCATGCCCATATGCAATAGTGTACGATACAAGATTGGATGAATTACAGGCACATTGACCTCAACTACCACCACAAAACATTATTGTCCTTTCTCTAATCTCTTCGTACATGGTTTCAGAGAGAAGAGACACGCATTACAACAACAACAAAAAAACAGAACCGGCGAGAGAAAAATGCTCACACAGGCAACAGGATCCGCCAACAAATCCTCGCAGACATCCACAGAATAGAAACACAACCAAGAGACTCTATATATCCACAAGAATAAAAACAAACTCCCACAATACAACTCCCGCACTCGCCCCTCTGGTGGCACGACGATCCATAATGCTTGTATTTCAAATCTTATGTAGCTTCTGCTTTTGGCGACTTAAGAAACCTCAAGAATACCCAAAGATTGCAGAACAGAGACACCAGGACACGCACCAGAACTGCAATCGAGAGCTTGCCAGTTTGTACAACAAAAAGAAGAAGAGAAACAAGACAGAAATGATCAGATCCAGAAGAGAAAAACAGACGACAAGAAAACCATACCTGGAAGAAAAGAAAAGAAAGAAAGACCGGGGACAGCGAGCAGCGAGCAGCAGGAGATGAAGACGACGATGAGTCGAGAAATGACGAGCGCGATTCGATCCCTCTTTTGCTCTTCTGTTGTCGCTAGGGAGGACCAAAACAAGGAAGAGAGGAGGAGTGGTTGCGGGAGGCAGCGAGGGAGTGAGAAGCAGCAGCACGCAGCGCAGCACAGTAACTTTTGTTTCGCTTCCTGTTTTCCCTCTTCCATTAGCACACGTCTCCTTGACTTGCATTTCTTCAATCCATTAGCGCCCTATTTAGACCCTAATTAACCATGTACAACTAATTAACCTGTAATCTAATTGGCGGTTCTGTCCTAAATTCAGTGTTTTTTGTTTTGTTTGTTTTTTTGGGGGGCCCAATTTTATCATATAGCCATAATCCATGGGAATATTTACCAAATTTGGCTACAAGTTAAATAAAAACTAGAAATTTTAAAATTCCTATATTTCTGGCTACCTACTTGACTAATTTATAGATAGATATCTGGTGATTATTAAAGAAATTGATCGATTCTGGCTATTGAAAATCTCAAAACGCAGCTGATTTGAGCACTTTTAATTTTCAATATGGCATTTTGGCACCACCACCACCAAATTTTGGCATTCAGGGGAGGCACTACTGTCGATGGCATTTTGCCTCAGGTATTGTGAGATGCCGTGACGGCAGTGCGGCGTGCCTCTCCCTATACTTATACTAAGGCCCACTTTGGATGGGTCCGGGGGTCCAAATTACTAGGAACCAATTTGGACTCATTTGAAGCAAAATTGAATCCTTGAGTTGGACCCTGATTTGGATCCTAGCTTTGCATCTTTGTTTCTTCATATCATGAGCTCTCCTTTTTAAGCTTTATTTTTGGGTTTTTGAACCAATTGATTTTGCCTCCAAAATGGTGCCATGTAAGTTTAGCCTCCATATATATATATATATATCACTTTTTGGTCTTGGACCCTCATCATCTAAAGGCAGTGGGGTCCAATTTATGGCTTTCATCCAATAGGATTGCTCTATTTCATTGGACCCTGGACCTTGGACCGTCACCTAAAGTGGCCCAAACCATTTCTCATTGTCTAAATTGTCAAGTTGACTTTGCCAATTTCTCAGGGTCAATTTGCCTGCCAATCTACAAAGGTTGTGAAATTGTCAATTGCACAACTCCAAATTTGGCAACTCTAGGTCACCAAATGCTACATGGCCAAATTAGTGTGATATAGGTGGCTATATTGTAGCAACAGAATTGTAAATTGGGTGAAGAGTTTTGAAGTTCTAGAAGTTCTAGGTGGCTCCTATATGTGGACAAGCATGTGGATACGAGCAAGCTTTACACATGTTGGGGTGATCAATTTTTAAGCTTTCAACAAACAACTTTGTTATGCAATTTGGTAACATGTGGCAATTGTAAGTAGATTTTTAAATTACGAACTTCTAACTCTTAGAATTTTGTGGAGGATTTGAACCCTGCTCACAAAGACCTTGCCCATTACAACACAAAGTACTTGTAATAGTTGATGTTGTTAGTTTACTAATGATATACAGAAAAACAAAACATGTCTATGTAACGGAAAATGCACTCATAATTTCACACATACATTTTCAACTTTATGTCCAAATTCCAGAATCCAAACCTTGAGCCTAATGTTCAAGCATTGAGTCCAACTTGGGCCTTATCTCCACCATTCTAGTGTATAATAGCTTGGTGAAAAGGAAAAGTTTCTTTAGTGTAGAAGTCATGAGCAAACATGTGTATGGCAATATTCAAATGCCTTGCCAATCGTTATGTAACTTGGACTTCATAAAACACAATGTGAAATGTGTTCTTTGATCTTCCACACTTCCAATGCCTTGAACAATGGCAAGTTTAACAAATCTCATGAACTCAAAGAAATGAACACCAACAAATTATTTGTGGCAAGCTAACGCCACAACTTAATCAATGGATTTTCATCTCTAGATTCTACCATGGCCTTAGAGGCTTGATTCTTCATGGTCAACTTGAAAAAAAAACTTTGTAAATCCAAAATATCTCTTGAAAATGGCCCAAAAACCCATTTGCCATTAGTACCAACTTGTTTGGATGTATGGTAATGCCAAATGATTTGCGAAAGAGAATTCTCAATCTAGTTGCAAACAATATTATGGGTAAATAATCCCAAAACATTCATCAATTCATGACTTGGAAACCTTCGCTTCAACTTAAAATCCAACACATCACGTGCAACAATGCATTGAGCTTTGACAACTTTGATAGTTCAGTTAAAGCCCTCTCAAGTAACTCCAAAATGCATGAAAATTATGTCATTAACATAATGGATCATGTGGGATTGTCCAATGGTGTGGAAAGCCAAGTGTTCCATGTCATCATTTAGGTTAATGACTCAATCTTGAGTAATCCTACAAGATGTGTTTGCAACCACATCTGTAAACTTGAGAAAGTTCTCAAGCTAGAATGAAGTGGTGGGGTCATTATACATTTTGTACATATTAATTTAGCAAATTTAATTATTACAATGTAGTCACATACAAAGACATCCCTAGCTTGCACAAATTTCATCAAAGGCAAAACATATGGCAAGCTTAAGATTGTGCCAACATCACACAAATTCACCAAATTGGCCTTGGCTACTTTCACAATACCATTATCAATTGCCATCTTGGCAATTAAAGTTCTATATTTTTTCCCAACCTTTTTCAAAGGTGCCAACATGTTGATCCACTTTGTTTTAACATTTTGAAGAACTTTTAGTCCTTTTGTCTCCATAATTTTAAAGAATGCACCTTAAGGAATGCAAACAAAAATTGCATCTATTCATATTTAATCATGGTATTGCCCTATGAAAGTAAATGGAAGACAAGAGCAAATTGGACCAATTTTTTTTCCTCTCCGTCAAAACCTTTTCACATGTTTGTTGCCAAACAATATCTTGCCCCTTTGTACATACAACTTAATCACATGTTGATTAGTTTTCAAAAGGTAAAAATCCTCCACTACCACACCCATAGATGCAATTGAAGCCATCTTTTAACGAACATGTTTCCACAAAAAATCCAACTTGGGCACCAAAAGTTTATTTTTCATTTTCATGACATTGCAAACTTTCCATTTTACATGTGTGTTATATTTTTCCATCAACACCCACAATAGATTCTACTCAAGGAAGTTTTGTAGCCCATGAATTTTGGAAGTGACAATTCGACTCATACATTTTTTTTCCTAATTTTATTATTAATCAAGTTTACTTTTGCTTGGGTTAGATCAGTAACAACAACATTAGGTTCATACTAATACTTGCAATAATAGATCGATCAATAGGAACACAATTTAAAACGAACTTTTGCTTGAAGTTTTTTGGTACCACTAAAGGTGGTGCCATGATTGACTCGGGTTTATAATAATAGATTTAGTAACTTAGACCTAAATTCCAAAATCAAAAGCTCAAGCTTCAATATATATTAAAACCTTAATTCCAAAAAAGAAAAACTCAAGCTTCAATATATACTAAAACCTTAATCCCACAAGCAAAACAATAAACTTAGAAAAGTTTCATTCCAAAATCTAGATGCAAAAACTCATAAATTCATACATCTATTCAAAAACAAAAACTCAAGCCTCACATATTCAAAGCTTCATTCTAAAAAACAACTAAAACCTTGATTCTAAATGAAAAAGTCATCAATTCAAAGCTTCATTTTAGAAACCAAAACTCAAGCCTCAAGACTCAATATATACTAAAACCTTATTTGTAGAAGCAAAACAATAGACTTAAAGAAGTTTCATTCTAAAATCCAAATGTAAAAGCTCATAAACTCATATCTTTATTAAAAAACATTCATTCTAGAAACAAAAGTTGAAACCCTTCACATACTAAAATCCTAATTCCAAAAGCAAAAGTTCATAATTTCAGAGTTTCATGCTTGAAACCAAAGCTCAACCCTCAAGCTCAAAATATACTGAAACCATAATTCCAAAAACAATTTAGACTTTAATTCCAAATGTAAAAGCTCATAATTTTAGAATTTCAATCTAAAAACCAAAGCTCAAGGCTCAAAATATACTAAAACCATAATTCCAAAAACAACTTAGACCTCATTCTAAATGATAAAGCTCATAATTTCAAAGTTTCAATCCAAAAACCAAAGTTCAAGCCTCAAGGCTCAAAATATATTGAAATTTTAATTCCAAAAGCAAAACAAAAAACTTAGAGAAGTTCATTCCAAAATCCAAATGCAAAAGTTAATAAATTCATACCTTTATTCAAAAACAAAAGCTCAAACCTCAAAGACTCAAAGTTTCATTCCATGAGCAAAAGTTCAAGCCCTACACATATTAAAACCCTAATTCCATAAGCAACTAAGACCTTAATTCCAAATGCAAAAACTCATAAATTCATAGCTTCATTCCAAAAACCAAAAATCACAAACTCAAAATTTCATTTCATAAACGAAAGCTCAAGCCTCAAGGTTTAATATATATTGAAACCTTAATTCTAAAAACAAAAGCTCAAACTTCAACAACATATATGGAATTAATTCCCAAAGCAAAGGACTATGTAGCTCACCAAATTTGTAAAGCTTGAGAAGTTAGGATTCAAGGCTATATCATAGATTCCAAATTGTAATGTGCATAAGGCTTGCATTTTGGCGAGTTTGGAATAGGCTCTAGAGTTTAAAGTCCAGACAACAATGTTGCAACTTGTCCCAATGTCAATATTCCATTATGAAGCATCACTAGCAACATCCGAAGGTCGAGTAGCTAATACTTTAATCCAACTATTGGAACTTGGAAGTTGCATCAACTTCAAAAGGACTAGACATTAAACCCTAATAGTTAACGTTTAAATTCATCAACATGCCTTGAAAAGATTAAGGCTTATAAGTTGCAACCTTCTTGAAGCATGCTTGAATGTTAAACCCTAGTGTTCATATTTGTAACAAATCCAAGCTTCAAAGAGGAAAAGGTTTAAACATTTGTTTCACAAAGTAGCCTTGCATCAAGCTATGTCATTGGAGGCGAATGAACCTCCATTGTTGTAAAGAGCGTTGATGATTGAAATTGCATCAAAGAGTGACTAATGATGACATGTTCAAATGTGTAAGGAGCTTTGGCGAATCAAAGGAGAAGACTATCAAAATTGAAGGCAACTCTTTTCATAGCACAATCATGGATGTGGCAAAAGTAACGACAAACATGAGAAAATGAAAAGCCACCTCCTTCATGATCAAGGTCAAAAATGGCAAACCCTAACCCTAGGGAGGAGCCATCTAGCGCATTCATATCAAAGGTGAGGGCCATACGATGGTGACATGTGTCTATTCTTAATGGATTCTCTTGTGAATCAGGTGAGGCCAAAAAGATATATTTATCAGTGAAACTCATACAAAGGATTTTTGTGAAAAAAAAAAAAAAAAAAAAAAAAACCTGTGACAGGAATTTTTTTGGTTCTAGTCAGGATTTTTTAAATTTTTTTTCCTTTTCTTTTCAATTTTTTGGTTTTTCAATTTTGGCAAAGTTTTCCAAATCTCTTTGTCACCACATTGTGAAAATTAGCCCAAAAAAGCAGGAAAAAAAAAAAAAAAGAAAAAAAAAGAAAAAAAAACTTCATCAACCACTTATCACATCTCACTCTGACTTGAACAAAAAAGAAACGTACCCATCAAATTTGGGCATCAAATTGGTGCTCAGAAACCTTTTGCCACCTGACCCAATAACTTTCAACCAGCCCATGGATCTTCATTCATTCATTCAAGTACTTCACATGATGGGTGGCCCAAGGATTTGAAGGCCAAGTCCACTTTTTAAAAAGTGTTTAGTGGTAAAAGCCCTTTTGCAGAACCTGTCTCAACTGCTTTTATGCATCCATCTAAAGTCAAAAGAGCTGAGGCTCCTAAACCCCCCATAGTCATCATCAATAGACTAGGGTTTAGGGTTTAGAGGGTTTAAGGATTCAAGAAGATACCAGGTTGCAAATTTTGATGCTTTTTATGTAGTTGGCTAAAAGTCACCTTTCAATTTTATTTTTTTCATTTTTAAATCTTTTTTTTTAAAGGCCTCGAGTCAAACAGGCCAACTTTGTATCCTAAATGGTGGGAACCCACTAAAGCTTTTTCATTCCCCCTAAAACGATACTTTGCAATGACCAGTGTGGCCTTTCTCGTTGGCCCAAGTGTGAACACATTGAGGGCTCAACTGGTTTTTCCCCTTCCAAACCTAATTTTTGACAATTTGTTTTGAATTTCCACCAACAAAATCTGCTCAAAAATCAATATCTTTTACACCTTTGCTCTGAAAATCCGTGAAATAAACTCTACTAAATCTAACTTGTCAAAGGCTTTCCAAAAAACACCAAGCACACTTGCAAATTTCAATAGAATTTTCTGTTATTTTATTTTGATTGAGAAAAATGAGTCAATAATCAATAGCTTTCCACACCATAGCTTCAAACAGTCTCAAACTCATCAAGAGGTTTCTGAAGATATCAAGAGCACAACATGAAATACCTTAGTCTGGGAGATGTCAACATGACAAACAAAACGAACTACTCCGTTGCTTCAAATAGATAGATAGATATGAAATATGAGCTGCAAAGAGTGTGTTAGGGTAAACACATTCATCAACAAATACACACCCATGATCAAACATTTGAATAATTCATAGAGAGAGGTTGGTGATCACCTATCACCATTCACAACACACCTTATGATTGAATGCATGACAAGAAAAAAAATGTTTTTTCTTTTTTCAAAGTCTCGACCAATGCTATTGTACTTGTGTTTGGACATGGGTGTTGTATAACATTTGTTAAAAAATAAGTGTACATTTATCTAAATAAGGTGTTTGGGGATAAGTTTGGAGTTGCCACATTCCATGCACACAAATTTATAAATATCTCAATGCATGGGATTTGAAGTGTTTGATATAATGTGTGATGATTTAGGATAGATTTACAAATTTCACAGCTTATTGTGTGAGGGCAATGATGGGTGATGGACTTTTATTTGTCATAATCCATTGCACACCAAAAAAAAAAAACATATATACAAAAAATATATATGTATGGGGTTATAAGTGTTTAATTAAGTGATTTATGGGTGAGGAGTGGGAAACAATTTACACACTATTTTGAGATGTGATAAATAGTTGTAAACGAACAAGTAGGGGGGGGGGTGTATGGGTGCTGCTGCTCTGACCTTGTTGTACAAGGCCTCCCCCTTTAAAATCATTCTTCATTGGCTTGGGTTGGGTTCATCCTTGCATAATTTTTCTTCATGTGTGAGTGTAGTGGTGAAGTCCAAGGAGGATTTGTCATGGATTCCATATGTTATTGATGCTTGTTGTTGAATAACATACTTGTTGTTGGGTGAGGCCCCATGGTAGGGGTGTTTCCCAAATAATTTGGGAATGTTCCCCGTCATCGAGCGTTAACCATCAAGCAAACATTATGAAAAGCCTACACAAAGTTAAATCCAAAGTTTTTTTAATTCAGGTGAATTCTTGCATCTTTTCAACCTTTAAATATCGGATTCCACCTCCCTTTGATAATTCAAGCTATTAGATTGGGCATAAATTGTTCAATTTTGATGGTCATAGATGGCTTGGAGGTCACATTCTTAGTGATGATGTAGGGTAGCCACCTCTAGCAACAACCACCTTTCATTGGACATCATAATCCAATCGTACTAAGGAGTTGGTCACATCAATTCTCCCTCACCATTGTTGTTTCTCACATTCAAAATCCACTCCTTTTGTGATCTATTGCTACTATGTTTGATGCTAGCACTTTCTCCATTGTCAATCATTTTGCAAGGGCTCTTGGCATCTATTGCTTTCTTCGTGCATTAAATGAAGATCTCTTCACCACCACAATCTACTATTACCTAGTATCATATAGCTTTCAATGTTGTGAAGATTATTAATTATGTGTGTTTTTCACATGTACATTTGCTTTTGTAAGTAAGATGTGTGTTATTATAGAAAGAGGTTGGAGTTATTGAAGCTTTGGTGACTAAATGACAAGATCATGCTCAATTCAACTTGGAAATGCAAATTGTTGAGCAATATTGAACTTCAAACCCAAGTAACATTTCAATTTCATATTTTGAAGTGTGCAACTTTTGTTCTTATTACAAATAGGCCATAGTTGTGATATAATTATTGGGCATGCATTATGTGTTTTGAAACATGTCTTCATTTTTCTAAGTATTCATCATTGAGCCCAAATCATGAAGGTTTTGTCCATTTAAGTGTATGGGTTTATCAATTTCATCTAACCATGACACCTCTTAAACCATCACCAAGCTTCAAGGTTTTTTTTTTTTTTTTTTTTCTATCGGTCTTTAGAGTTCAACATCATCTTTGCATGCTAGTTCTCCCATCCTTTTAGATTTGCATAAAAGCAATCCAAGTGAAAGTGCGAGTATGGTGTTGGATCTAAAACATAAGTGCATTGCATATGAAGGAAGTACAAGTGCATGAACATCGAGCTTTAACATTATGGGTTGTTGATTGTCCTTTACTTAAAGAACTTAGGAAAAATGGATGAATATTCAATAGCATTTTTTAGGATGTATGGGTCACAAAACTCCCTTGGGTTGAAACAATAATGGGATTGAATGGGAAATTGACGCAATTGAAATGCCAAGTTTATAATGTCATGGAAAACAAAGGGAAATTGTTAGTTTTCAAATTTGACATGTTTCAAAAATATGTAGGCCATCATAAGACAACAAATGCACATCCAAAGGTGGATATTGGTCAATATTATGTTAGTAAGAATGACAAAATAGTTTGTTAAAATGCAAGGGTGAGATTTTGTTGGCAAAGCAAGTTGCTAATGATGGTCATATTCAATTCAAGAAGAAATTTGTAAAATTATTGTATTGGATTGTACATATTGGCTTCAACCATGTTGAACTAGACATGGTTGAAACCAATATGATCATGAAATGCCCTCAATTAATAGTGCAAAAACCTAAGTTTCATTTCCATTTATTGTGATGAAGTGATGACAATTGATTGCCAAGTTTGGATTAATATCCATGTTGAGGAATGGAAACAAATCCCCATCCTTTTGATTTTAAAATGTGTTTTGAAAAGTTTGAATGCTAATAATTTGACAAAGATGATCACAGATGTTTTGCTTGTTTTTGGTAGTCATTTAAAGTCCTAGATTTGGCTTTGAAGTTTGTGTGTTTTGGAGTGAATGATAGGACTACTTTCTACGGCAATAAGACAAGTGTGACAATGAAATTGAAGGAGAAGCATGTTCCATTCATGTTTGGCATGCATTATGTGGTTCATAGAACAAATATGGTCATGTAGGTTGTCTTTCAATTGTATTTTATTTCCAAGATTGTTGCAATTGATTTACACATATTATGCACAAAGTCCAAAAAGGACTTTGGAAAATCAAAATTTGTCAAGTTCATGGAACACAAGCCTAATTTTTTTTTAAAGTGTAGAAACCTAATGGAGTTCTATGCTCTTACCTATGAAGCAAACTTGGAGTTACTTTGTGATAGTGAAACCTTTATGGGTTTCAATGTGTTTTACTTTTGCTTGAATGCATGCAAAACATTTCCAAGTTTGTACAAAGTCATGTTATTTTGATTTTGTTGTTATAGTGAAAGTTTCTAAAATTGATATTTGTAAAATGTTTATGATCCAACTACAAAATATGGGAATGACAATTGTCATGTGTTTAATTAACAAACTAGTTAACTAGTTAATTAATTAATTAGTCACGAACTAATTACCAGTGTTGGGCGGGTCTCTAGTTTTTATTAAAACCATCAGGTCCAAGTATGAAACTATTTTGAAAGGTTCAACCTGGTTCTTTTTTAAATTTTTATTTTCATATTTTCAAGACCCAAGCAAGGTTTCAAAAAAAAATTAGAAATCATTTCACTCAGGTTTCAAAGTGCCAATTTTCAGACACGTGATATTATTTTAGTTTTCAAAGCCGGTTTTTGCATACCGGTTATTACAAATTTTATTATCTCAAAAAAAATGTTAAAAATAACAAAATTGCACAGACTAATGAAAATTCTATTTGAAAAATTCAACATTTTATATGCCCATTATTTCATCTTGTTCAAATGAACCTTCAAATTTTTCTAACTCCTCTTCAAAACCTAAATCTATTTGAATTAACTTTACTAAATTGGAAAGTGATTTACATCCATTTCTAGGATCATTTTGCCAATTTTTGCTCACAAAAATCAAAATTTCTAAGTTTACTAATTATAAACATCTCTTTAGGTTTCTAAGTATGCCCACTAAAGAAAAAAATTATTTCTATTTCAAATTGTGACCGTACACTGTTTAAGATTTGATGAGCTAAAAAAACAACTCTAGGAAACATGGTTTCATGTTTTCCCCACCATTGAAAAGGACACTTGATGTCTTTGGAATCCACTTGGTAACATCTAAAACTCAATAATTCCCTAGTGATAAGTTCTTTTGATGGTTCACTTGCGGATGCAATATATTGAAAAATATCCAAATTAGAATCTTCGTCACATGTTTGATCTACACATCCAACATATTTTATCATTGGATGCAAATGATGATAACATTTCAAAAACATGGGATACAAAGTTCTCCTTCATATTCATTCACAATACTTACACCTTCCTCTCAACAAACAAAAAAAGATACTAGATGAAGGTTTTTGAATCTAGGGTCTAGCATCAAAGACAACATGTTGTGAACTTTTTTTTTTCAAATTGTTTTTTTTTCAAAAGAAAAGAATCCAAAACACCACACACTTCTCTTATGATGTTGGAAGCAAACAAAGATAATTCAAAAGTTATCCCATAATCACCATCAATCAAATTGACTAAGGCAGATGGGTTTGTAATTTTTTCCTTGAATTTTAAGCACATAGTAATGGCAAGTTGCAATGAATAAAAAAACAATTAATGGACCTTAGATTGGTTCGGAACACAAGTAGTCACAATAGGAGATAAGGTGCTCACAATTATTTTAGAAACGTGCCAAGTAAGAAGAGGAGGCATTCTTGCACTTATTCTTTTAATATTCTACTTACTGTAACAAAAGAATTGCAACGCTTCCTAAAACATAATGATTTTGTTGGCAAAATTGTAAACAAATTTAAAATTTCAATGTTAGAATATTTTAACTAGATCAAATCAATAAGAAATAGAAAAAACAATAGTTTTGGAAAAAAATTACAATAGATTAAATAATCACCTTGTCTTCACTAGAGTATTCAATTTTCTCGGAGGCAAGTTCAAATATGAGAAGCTTTCTTCCATTATGGTCTACATTTCCTAGATTTTAAAAGCCAAATTATACATTTATGCAAATTTGATTAAACAAATTTGATTGAAACAAACTTGAGATTCTTGCAAACTTTTTTGTTAATAGTAGCATATTAACATGCTTTGGAAAAAACATGGCCAAAACAAAAACCTTAAAATTTTTCACTAAACTAAGGACTTCACATTTTACAACAAATTTTAAAGCAATTGTCATAGTATTTAAATTTGAGCCCTCATTTTTAACATAGACAATGATTTTGTTTCTTAACCCATATTGATCAAATAATTTTGTCAAATTGTTAGATAATGCTTGCCTAGTAGTTTTTATTGCCTCAAACACATCGGTAGTTATTTGTTTGGGTTGCTAATTAGATCGCAAAATTTTTATAACAAGAGCAAATATATCATGCACACCCTTTAACATACACAAGTCAAATCTTGTTGTGGCAAAAATACAATTTGTTAATTTTGGCAACACATATATTCATATCTTTTTCTCCACCGAGTTAGGTAATATTTTAAATATATATATTATAAATTTTTTTACAAAAACACAAATTTTAAAAAGAACACAACTTTAGAGACAAATGTAATAGTAAACACTTGAACCACATACTTACAACAAACTACAATGGTAAGTTATTTTTCACAATCAAAAGGCCAAGATTTTGCAAAAAGTCTTTTTGTTGCACATCATCGTTTTTTGAAGGTTCTTTCATAGTAAAAAAAAACAAATATTATACTTGTTGGAACATTTGGCCTTTTCTTTGCAGGTTGTCTTTCAACACTTCCAATTATTTCTTTGTTAATTTCCTTTTCAAATTTCTTCACAATTATACAATGATTTGCATCTACACATTTTTAAAGAAAAATTATTCCATAAGTTTTATAATAAGATACTAATCTTTCTTTCTCTTTAGTTCTTGTATTATGAATATTTACAGCATTATCATAACATAAAATACATTTCATGACTTGATGGGATGCAAGTTCAACTTCTTTCCTATCATTCACATAATAAAATGCCCAACATAAATAATTTATGATATGCCCTCTCCAAATTTTTCTTCATTATTTGTTCCCCATTTTCCTTAATTATGCTATTTTTTATTTCCACATTTTCACTTTCTATTCTTTCCACATGTTTTTCAATGTACATTTCATTTTCATTGGTCTAGTTTCCTTCAATCAAAATTAAAATTTCATTTGACATGACTCCCTCATTTTTTACCAGAATATTACCTACCCTAAAAGAAAAATTAGAAACAAGTATTTTTTTTGCCAAAATAAGATTATGCTAGCTATATGAAAATCAACTTAAACATTTACAAAGAATTGAAAGAAAAATCTAAAAAAGGATGCAATGTGTTAAAAAAGTACATAATGCAATTGTGCCAATGAAATGCAATGTGTAAAAATGAGATGTAATGTGTATAGTTAAATGTACAATGTCCAAATAATTCTTGCACGCAACAAATCGCCAACCACCATTTCCCAAAAACATGGATAATTTTAAAAACTTGTCAACAAAGAAAAATTGGGGGAAAAAAATCACCTTTTAAATTTAACTTAAAGAATTTGAATTTGGACAATTCCTCCACCCTGCAAAAAAAAAGGGGGGGGAGTACGAATCTGAAACAAGAAGAACAAGAATTGCAACTTTGAGCCAAAAAAAAAAGGAGCAACGAAATCATAAGAATAGTAGAGAGGTACCTAAACGAGCAAGGAACAATAATGTTGAACAAGATGAGCAACAACATTGAATAAGAAGAGTAGAGCAGCAGGTTGAGCAAGAGGAGCAGAGTAACAATGTCAAACAATAAAAGCATCAATGTTGAGCAAGAAGAACACCGATGTTGAGAAAAAGGAGTAGAATAATAGGTCAAGCAAGAGGAGCAAAGTAACAATGTCAAACAATAAAAGCATCAATGTTGAACAAGAAGATACCGATGTTGAGAAAGAGGAGTAGAATAATAGGTCGAGCAAGAAGAACACACATCATGTTGAACAAGAGGAGTAGAGCAACAATTTTAAACAAGAGGAACGTAGAACAACAACGATGTCGAGTAATCGAAGCACAACAACTTGTCAAACAAGAGGAACATAACTATAACTTCAAACAAGAAAAACGCAAAACAACAATGATGTCGAACAAGAGGAACACACAACAACAACGATGTCAAACAAGAGGAATGCATAGCAACAATGATGTGAACAAGAGGAGCAACAAAACAAGAACGTTGAGCAAGAGGAGCAACAATAACTCAAGTATAACTAAAGAAAAACATTATTAAGCAAATCAATTAATGAAGTGGATTAAGTTATGCAAGAAACAAAGAAAAAACTAAACACCAAAAAAACTCACACAAAGTGAATATTCATTTTGAAACACTCACTTATAGCAAATAACAAGCGGCACTGCTTGTTTGCTAAACCTTAAACCTAATTAAACCCTAAACTAACTACCAACTACTAATTAAACATTGACTACACGATTAAACCTTACTAACTACCAACACCCTAATTAATTCTAAACCTTGAAACCTTAACCTTAATTTTTAAAATACCTAGTTGGGGTTTCAATAAAATTTAAATACACTTTCGATCAAGGTTTCAAAGGTTCGGTTCTCACATTATATAAAACCTTACAATTGAGTTTCATAAAGGGCATCATTCAATGTGATACCTTAAAGGATTCAAATTGAAAAACAACTTGAAACCCTATTCGGTTCTCACATTTTTTTTAATACATGCCCAACATTGTTAATTACCTACCTATGTACCTACCCACTTACCAACCTACCTACTACTAATAATTCATCAATATTTATTAATTAAATAATAATAATTAATTCATCATTATTAACTAGCTATTTAATTTGTAGCTATTAATAATTATTACACATTAAATATAGTACCTACTTAACTACCTACCTACATATTTATTTATTTATTTACCTAACCTAATTGGTCAACCCACTATATATATATATATATATATAATGCATATTTAACATGCCTTGAATACAATATAAATACATGAAGCTATGAATATACCTTTCATATATTTGAAAATATTTTAGTATACTTCAAAATTATAGGTACATCACATAAAAGCAACCAAGTTGTGACTAATTTTGTAATTAATTTGACATAGAAACATCTTCTTGGATAAAAACCCTGAAAAGTAAATTAATATGTAAAGGTGGAAAAATTTAATAGTCACAAATTAATCACATGGAGTCACAAGAAAAACAATAAATTGAAAAGGATGGTGACTAATTGTAAAAATGACAAAACATAGTTGTAAATGATAATTAGTCACATATAGTCGCAAATTGGATGGTTGCATTTAATTAAAAATTTCTTCTAGTGTTTCAACAATTGACATAAAGTTGTAACATGCAAACAATTTATCCATTTTTCACCATCAATTGAATAGATCATTTGTTACCTTAAGCCTATGATACATATAGCTTTATTTTGAAAATTTAGGTTCATCCTTCATGGGCTAAAATGAATTCTTCATCCCAAAACTTTACATTTTGACTGTCAATCTTGAAATATTTGAACCATCCATTTTAACATTTCAATAGGTCACAAAATGGCCTTATCTTCATCATTCAACTATAAATAGGTCAATCTTGAACATCCATTTAAAAATAAATCCCTCATTGTTGTTTCCCCTTTTTCATCAATTATAGGTTTGTTGCATTACCAAACTTTTGTTGTTCTTCAATTTTATATTGTTTTGGTTACAGTTTGGTGCATTCTTTGTTGTGTGATATGTGAAAATTGGTTGAACTTTAATTTTTCTCTATGTTGTGTATTGTGTATTGTTGGTTTTTTAGCAAATTTTCCTCTCACTTCTTATTTCTTGTGAATGATGTGCATGAATTCAATTAATTGTGCAACTCATAACCATTGGTGATTAGCAAGTTTTTTCATTTGTATAAGCTTGCCATTTTCAAGCTTTTATTTTTTGCATTCCTTTTGTTTGCATAATTGTTATTTTTCTTTTATTTTCTCAAAGTTCTATAGCTAGTTTTAACAAAAAAATTGTGTTTAATTTATGTATCCACATGTGAAATATGGAATATTTCAAGTTTAAGTGGTTTGTGGCTTCCATTTCAATTTTTTTGGTTTCTAAATTAATCACATGCATTTGCCAATTGGTAGTGATTTTTATGCCAACTAATGCCCTTGGACAAGGGCATTACTAAAGGATTTGATTGGGAATTTATTAATTCCATAATTTCTTTAGGATCTATAACATTTGCAAGGATTTCAAGGATGACATTAGAATCACAAATGAAAGGTCAAGGTTTTGCATGTTTAAAGATTCGGTTGTTTTTGACATTGAACTTATTATAAATTTTGTTGATTCACACTAAGCTTTAGCTAAAAGCAATTTTGGCCCATTGGCATTGGAAGGGCTATAAAACTTTTAGAACATACTAGAGTTTGATTCAAAGCATAATGACATTGTAAGTTTAGGGTTTTGAAAGGAATTGAAGTATTGGAAAGTGATAATAGATACGATTATCAAGAGGTTGAAACCAAGAAAATAACATTAGAGCTCAAAACCAATGCGATAGTAAAATCAAACCAAAAATAAACACTATCTAGATCCTTATAGTACAACATTCAACCCCACAATTACATAAAAAAACTTAATAAAACTTAAAAATTTAACATGAATAAATTTGAATCAGATGGGATTTGGGAGTGATGATTTCAACTTTCAAGCATAACAAAAAAATGTTGTATGTACCGTTGCATAGTACATAACGAACACTAACTACTAATGAAAAATTAGATTCAAGTGATACCAACTAGATTAGAAGGAGTAGATCCTTGCAATTTGCACAACAATAACTTGATGGTAATTTGATGAAAGAGTTGCATTTTGGGGCATTGAAGTTGGTAATGGTGATAATTGTGTGAGAGCAAATTGGCTCTTTTCATTCTTATTCAAAGTCATTAGGAGTGATTAGGGTTTTAATTACAGGAATGAAAAAAATGACAAGCTTGTAGCCTCGTCAATTAAGAAATAAAGGTTTTTGGCAATCTAGGTGCATCCAATCAATGTAAACTAACAATCTATGATTTCAATGATTTCAATGCATCCAATTGATGTAAACTAACAACCTAGGATTCATGACAATTTACATCATAGAACTCCTACTAGCCCCATTGCATAACACTATCAAAAGTTGAAATTTAACCATGGATCACCTTAAAAGAAAGGTTAGGTTGGAGGTTAAAGTTGGACCCATTTTGGAAGAACTAAAAGTTGAAAGTATAGAACTTTGAAAAATTAGGTTAACTTTCATCAAACTGAAAAAATTAACATGCATTAAAACTAAAGTTTTTTTCAAAATGTAAGAAAACCTAGAAAAAAGGACGAGAGGTTCTTTTCAAAAATTGTATTTGGACAACAATGACACACACCATGAAGATGGTGGCCTCTTAGTAATGCACGTAACATGAAATTTTTTATGACTTCCTAATGAATACCATTCATTAAAAAATTAAAGATATTATTTCATTATTTCAGTGAAAGATATTTTAGAAAACACCACATGGATGATGAATTATAATGATTTTGGTTTGAAGTTGAACACCTAAAAACAACACTTAAAGGAGGCTTGAAATTTGCAACATAGGAGGGAATTATATTTACATCTATCAATATTTATTCCTCCAACAACAAGATTATATCCAATGGGTTTTTAATTGGCGAATTTTCACAACATGGCAAGAAAAGAGAGAGGGTACAAAAGGTACACATATGTTCTTTTGGAAAAAATGGGCCTAGAAATTTTCTCATTAGGAAGAAAAAAATCCTAAAATTACCACATTTAGAGGATAAATTATGATAAGTCATCAAATTATAGTTGGAATCCTAAATTTTTCTCCTTCCCCTCTAACTTCTTGCTAAATTTGGCTAAGTCCTCTTGTGCATGATCACCAATTTGAAAAAACAAACACTAACTATGTTAGCTTGGGGGGTTTTTTTGTTGTTGTTGCAAGGTGCATTTTAATGTCATGACAATCTGACCATTGTCAATAAAATATTTAAATCTATACATTGTGTTCACATAATCAAGATGCATTCTATGTATGTTTAAGTGCTTAGAGAAATTTCCCAAGCATATTTAGAGAGCACCTTATGTCCATGAATATCTCTCTCATAAAAGAGGAGGGATCTTATGCCTACTCTTGAAGAGTGGAAGGGAGATTATTACTATTTTGGGGCATGAGATCCTTTCAACTCTTAAAGAGAAATTGTAAGAACCTTCCCCCTCCTATGCCTCGTGATCTATGTATGTTTAAATTCACAATAATGCTCGCATTGTGCTTTCCAATGGGTAACGCTCACCAACGGGGGATGTTCCCAAAATGTGAGGCTGGACTCAGACTCAACTAGATCATCAATATGATGGGTGTTGAAGTCATGGTCATGGCAAGGGCTGTGAATAGACTAAAATAAAGGATGGAAGCAATAGATTTGAAGTGGAAAACCTATGATATCACACAAAACAGCAGCATGATAAGTCAACCCTTTGCAGGATGCAATAAGTTTAGGCCTTGTAGCAAGTTGTAGGAGCTGAAGCAATCTTACATGCATTGCTAGAGATCAGATTGTGGATCTAAAATGAAGGTTTGAGGATTGGGGAAACAATAGATTCAAAAGTGGAAAATCTGTCATTTCACTTGAACAGGAGTGCCATTCATCAACCCCTTTGCAACATACAGTAAATGCAGGTCTTGTAGCACATTATACAAGCATGTTACACAATCAGCACAACAGCCTCTCTTTAATCATGCATGCGAGTTTAGAATGTAAGTTGAGCCCATGGAGTTTATGCAAACTAATTGTTTGCTAAGTTACACAAAGTTTTGCAAAATCCTGCAGCTTAATCAAAAGCCATATAACAAGCTCACAAAAGTCTTGTTGGTCATGTGAGCCTTGTAGGTGATGTACTATTGAATGGTCAAGCCTCTTCCCATTATGTTGGGTGCCAAGCAAGCTGCCTGTTAGATTAGGGCGAGCTAAAGCAACACACCCAACATAATAGGCAAGGGCGAGGCTTGTTGATTACATTAAGGTGTGGGGGTGGCAGATTCCAAATATTTAAAAAAATTACATATTCCACAAACATTTTGGTCGCTAGTAGAAACTGTATGATCGTCACTGGAAGATTATGTCATATATTATGGCGAAAGAAAATCACATAATCTGCCATCCCAGACCTTAACGATACATACTTTCATTCTTGTAATATGGAATGGTCAAGCCCCTACCCGATTCCGTGACATTTTGGTCTGATGTTATAGATTCAACAAATTTAAAGAATGTTCAATTCAGATTTTGGCCACTGTTATGAGTGTATTATGTTCATCATCAGAAGATTATGCCATATAATTTGGTGAAGAAAATGACATAATCTGCCACCCCCAGACCCTAATGTGAGCACACAAGCTGCTATGATCCTGTGACCCCTTCCTTACAAAACCGACCTAAATATAGGTGATTCCGACCGTTGGATTCATCAGCATACCCGTTGAGATGTCGCCGCATCGCGCGGTGCTTGCATTCATCACCTACACGCTGCTCGCCGAGCGAACATTGTCAATTGAACATGGGCCTAAGGAGCACGATCATCATCATTGCTGCTCCCACCGCTGGTGGAAATTTTGTTGCAGCAAAGTACACAAAGCGAATCAGTGGTGTCGGAAATTTGGTCGGAAATGGGTACTATAAAATTTGCGCAATAAAACTTCATGTGTGGTGGAATCCAGCTAAAATGGATATTGGGACAGATTCTGACGACTTCGGATCCCAATCTAGTTATGCGTGCAAAATCAATCCTTACTTCTTCTTACTCTGGACAATCAGGATTCAGTTACTTAGCCTACCTGCTTGGCTTCACTGTTGATTACCTTGATCAGTCATTGATTCAAAAACTTTTAATCAATTAAATTAAGAGAAAAAAACATCAATCCAAAAGTGAAGGGGAGGAACACAAAGCCCGAGAGGACCAATTTTCAAAGCCAAGACAATGCCCAAAAGCAACAGGGAGGGAAAGGCACCAGCCTAAAATCAAAGCTCAAGCCAAGGTCCTCCACCTCACACCAGTCGAGTGAGGCAAATTAGTCAAAGAGAGCGGAGGGAATTTTGAAAGAGAGCCAAGTCTAGAAGTGGGCTCATCGATGACAAGAACCTACCTGAAGATGGATGAAGTTTGAGCTCTTTACAAAATTATCGCCATCCTCTACTCATAAAATATTCATAAAACTGACAAAGGAAGGCCTCTGATGCCCTTATCTGACCAAGCCATATTAACACATTGATGTAAAAAATCATTAATACAAGCAGTCAAATACCTCCATTCATCAAGAGATAAAAAATATCCCCCGGGTGATAAAACCCATCCTTTTCTCAGTTATGATGTCATGGTTATCATTCATGAAACTTTCATGAAGGATTTCCTTTTATCTTCTGTTTGTTGACACTGATCAGCTAGCAATTCCTCACATCCTGTGATTTTTAGTTGTGTTTGCATCATTTACTGTTTTAGGCTTCAGCACCTTTGCAATGATGGGTAAGATCATTCCCAGCAATGCTCACTATATGACCTTGCAAAAATGTCTTTCACATCCAAGTTTAGTTATTTACTTTTTTCCAACCCCACCTATAAACTAAAACTGAGACCACAAATAGGTGGGAGACTACTAATAACAAGCCACTTCAAACAATCATTACGATTGGTCAATCAGAAAGAGGGAATAGCAGTTAGATCATATTTGTTGCACTCTTCTTTGGAAGTTGTTAGGCTTTGTTGTGGCCTTTACAAGTCTCAGGAAACTGTGCAATAGTGCAGAGCCAAAATCGTTTTTTATGAGCTAAATCCACACGCTAATTTACTTTTCTTCATCCAAATTTTAGGGGTTAATTTGGACTCAACTTTTATATACTGAGCACTAAAAGGATGCTCCAAGGAATTGAAATCCAAGAAGACTATGCCAACCAATATTTGAAAATTGTTTTTGGGAAAGTTTTCTGTTCTAAGTATTGGAATAACTTTTCATGCTTGAAATGGTTGGAGAATTTTCAAACGGTTTTTTGTGTGCTACTGGATTAATGCTAAACACTATTAGGCTAAAACTAACAAAGTCACACACATAAACCTGCAAACATGAAAAATAGAAACCCCATTTATATTGAATCAAGTTTCAATAACAAATGAACCCATATGGAAAACTAATGTTTTATAGTAAACACCTGACAACTTCCATTGGAAATAATTGACAGAATGCTTGAATGTTTGTTGGAGCTGAGAAGAGATGAGTTGTTGATCAAGTAGCCGCATCTGATCCAACAAAGGGCTGAGTGATCAATACATCTACATATTTGTTCAATCTTATAAAACCTGGACTTGTCAGTAGGTGAAAGAAAGATAGTTGTTGGAGTGAGAGTCCAAGTCTGCCTTTGTTGCTCTGCTAACTCATTCCGCAATGGCACACAAGATCCAAAGATAGGTCATTGAAAGGAAAGGTGTAGCTTGGCACTATATCAATGCCCAACAAGCTAAATCCCTGTTCACGTTGAATTGGGTTTGAACAACAAATCACAACCAGTGTTTTTTTCACAAATTTTTGTCACTTCGTGACAAAAAAATTTGAATTTTATTTGAAATTTTTGGAAAGTTTTGTTGTAAAATGTAAATTTGACACAGAAAAAAGCTTTTTTTGGGTGAAAAGCCACTAGTCCACCTACTTCAAAAATTTGAAAAAACCTGATAACAACTACAGAAAGCTAATACTATTCTGCAATCAATGTGAGACAAGGAACTCTAGGCCTACCCACAGCTGGATTCTCTTAGATTATGCCAAAGAAATGAAATAAGTCGTTTTTTTTCTAAAGCTCAAAAGAGTCAAAGGTCATCCCCCAATCCACTTGTGGGTTGTCAAGCATGTGCTTTTGTGTTGTTGGTCTTGCACATGAGGGAATGCCTTTACTAGTGCACTTCCCTCAATTTGAGAATAAATTTTTAATGTGCAAGAGGGGAAGGGCAGGTCCAAAGTCCAAAGTGGGTTTTGTGTTGTTTGAGGACAATGGCAACAACTACAATGTAGCCCCAAACCAATTTAGGGTGTAGGCCTGAAACCACCAAAACCCACCACTCACTTGCCCTTCGTCAATAAGAAAAATTGATCATAGATACTTTGTATCTACTTCCCTTGCCGCACTTTAATAGATTTGCAAGGTGCCTCAGGCTTGGAGGCTAGGAGGAAGATTATCTTTTAATAAGGTACCTGGAAATACAAAGGAAAATTTTGGTCAGATTGTTATGTGGTAAGTAAAACTAGTGCTTTACCATACATGAAATACTTGTGTTTACTCAAAACGCCTACTTTAAATTGTTGGCACTATGTGAGATTTTTGTAGTGTGAAATTATATAATTTATAACATTTTTTTTCCGTGTTACAAAAAGGATAATGGAGGATATTTTTCCTAATCTAATCTTTGTTTCTAAATGACTTAGTTGGTTTCTTGTCTCTTTTGAATAAAAACTCTCAAGCACTTTCCTCCCCAATTTTAATCCAAACTTGGAGTCCAAAAATGTGCATGTAGACTAGAGATATATCCCCTCCTTTCTTGCACTTGATTCATGCAGCTTGTGGCTTTACCCATATGTTAATAGACGACAAAAAGCTCCATCATCATCTACCGCTCCTTTTGCATTGCTTTTGTATTTCACATGCAACAAAAACAAGAGTCTACTGGGCTAAATTCAAGTTAGAGTAGACATTTCATTAGAAAGCTTGCAACCCCACAAAGAGAATGTTTCTAATATCTATCTTACCTTGTAGGTTAAGCAATTGTGACAAATGGAAGCAGGTCGATGGAGTGTCCAATCTGACTTCCACGGCTGCATGCCCCACCAAAAACCTCCACATTATGCATGGCAAAAAGCTAATGAACAATGAGATGCTGTATTCCATCCAGTCTCCCAACTAATAAACCCAACTACTCTTAATTTATAGAATTCCAAAAGCAAGGGTCCCCAATGAGAACATTAGGCCATCCAATCAGATAGTGAGTTATGTACACTATGGTATGGTCTGTTCCACTTAGGAACAAGTCAGCCTGAGTAGAGCGAGATGTTGTTCTATTAGTAATTGGTAATAGGTTCTTCAAGGGCCAGTGTGTTTCCAGAGTGTAATTGGTGCTCCCCACCATTGATTCTCATTGCTAGGTAATAGAATTACTTAAGTGTATATAGATGGAGAGATAACTTGGTAGGCAAGTCAAGAGGGAAGAAGGTCTACAACAATTCAGACATGTAGAGTGGCATGTGAGAAGCATATCAAGCTGGCATGTAATGATAAAGTATGCTGATATATAGCAAGCTGGCATGTAGGATGAAAGCATGTTGATATGTGAATAGTTGATTTGTTGTAGGTTGGCATGTAAACCAACAAAGCCAGAATGTATATGCATTTGACCCATTGGCAAGCCAATGATTAGTCAAGTTGACAGTGGCAATTAGTTACAGAACGGTGAGAGTTTGTTAGAGTAGTCTTTGTTGCATCAGAGTATAAGAGGGGAGAGGAGATGGACTCTTTCGAGGTTGGGATCAGGATGATGAATGTTAAGCATTCTATTTTGTAATGTTCCAGTAATACAATGACAACTTTGATATGGAAAAGTTTGTATTGTATTTATGTGTGTTATGCATTTCTTGTGATGCTTTTTGTGACAATGTAAGAGTGAAATGAGCTGTAATTGCCAAAAGGTGGGGGCTTAGAAAAGAGAACATGTTGGATTTTCTGACTTTAAAAACGAAAAATTGCACCCTTCTTTCTCGTTTAATGAATTATTTTATATAAACTTCTTATTACTTTCTACAAAATTAGAGGAACTATAGAGGCTAGTCTCATGTCTTTTATAAAATGATTGATCTGTCGTTTCCAAGTCTAAGAGTATACTCAAAAACTAAAACTTGTCAATTTCGTGTTGGGTTCAATTTATTAGATTGCCAATTCTCAAGTGGACAATTCTCAATTTTAGGAGGCCAATCGGTTCTAGATTCATGGTGGGTTTGGTTTTTGGCATTTAGTGACACTCAAAAGGAAGTGCCCCACCCCTTCGAGAAAGATAAAAAAACACAAAAACAATGTCATTTGCAATTGGAACATATCAATGTTGATAATGTTGAAAAAGGAAGGAAGGAAGAAAGAAATGTTTATATAACATGTATTTTGTTTGAGATGCATACTTTTGAGAATGAAATATCAAAATCTAAGTTGTGGGTGATTAGGTTATGGATGACTATGGGTCTATCTACTTTTTAACAAGTTCTTTTTGGCCCACTTGTTGTATCTCGTGATTACATAATGTATCTTGAGTAGAAGGGATAATTGTTAAAGCATTGGTATGATGTCAAAGCATATAGCGAACTTTCTAAATGATTTTTTTTTGGAATTTATGGAAAGGTGATTAAAAGCACAAATGAATGAAAAAGTCTATGATGTCTCAAGCACATAATTAGGGTATTTTTTCAATTTGGTGAGGTAGGTGGATTGGTGATCCACAAGAAGACTTAGCTCAACACAAAAGTAGAATTCTTTTTCACTATATATTGGCAAAACATAACAAGCTATGTTCTAAATATGGCAAGTTGCACTTTTTTTTACCACGAAAAACATCCTTTGGACATGTCGCAACACCTTTTTTTGGTCACCAAGTGGCAAAATTTTGTAACCAAAAAAAGAACTTATTTTTATTGTGAGAGGAGCACAAAGCAACAATATAAGAATTAGCCCCAAGTACTATTTTGGGTCTAAATTTAAATCTAAACCCTACTTATATAAGTTATACTTGTAGCTAAAATTTAGTCCTTTCAAAAAGACCTCAAAATTCATTAGGCTAGGTCTTTTACAGAATTTAGTCAACCTTGGGTTTTCCTAATTCGAGCCCAAGGTTGGGTTTCAAGGGTATTGCCCACCCACAAGGCAGGTTTTGTGGTGATTTTCCCCCACCAAGAACTATTGGGTTGGGTACTTGAACTTAACCAACCTTGGTTATAAGGATAAATAATTGCATTTTTATTAGCTTGTAGGATTTTTTTTTTTCACAAAAGTGAATTTGCTTTGTTGAAAAACACATTTTACCTTTACAAAACAAGGGATTTTTCAAGTTTTCTTTTTAGGAAATCGTTAAGTAACAAAATTCGCCACAAAAACTAATTGTAAATGCATTTAATTTTAGATCTACAACTAGTATTCATTTCATTCACCCAAATTGATAATGTATTTATTTTTATTCACTTTGTTATAATAATTTTAGATTTTATGAAATTTACTTCATCATTTAGGGTTCCCCATCCTTTACACCTTTGAAGATTGGACACTGTGATTTTCTTACAATCATTGACAAAGATAGAAAATTAAAAAAAGGCACCTTACAAACTATGAGAACATCTCCATAGTGGTACAGTACTAGGCCCATCAACATCAATTTGACAAAAGTAAAATGTTGATCATAAGCTCCCCATTACAACCTTTTTATCTTCAATTTTTAATTGGTCTTGCTTTTCAAGACTCCTTGCTTCCTTGCTTCGATAACAATGTGTTTTTTTGTCGTCATTGCCAAAAACCTTGCTATTCCAAATGTGAAGTTTTTTTCTTTACACACTTTTTTTTCTTGGTGATGTTGAAGTTTCTTGGTCATGGTTGAACTTTTCAAGTGAGCATTGGAAGTTGTGTTTCCTATTTTTTGTGTTTTTTTTTTTTGTTTCCAATCACTTGAACTAGAAGGTGTAGGTTAGTTGAAAGGGGAGAAAAGTGTATAGGTCAATGTAATAGCTTGCAACTTGTTGTAAAAGTTGGAAAATAGTTGATAATAAACTTGTAAGTAGCAACTATTTTAGTGGTTTCAAGAACTAAAAGCTTTGAAAGATAAAGATTAGCTAATTAGCAAAGAAGAGGAGAACAATAGTGCAAGTTATGGCAAGTGAAAAGACCAAATAAGATTGAGTAATAGAGTAGGTTGTGGCAGATGACAAAAGAAAGATTGAGTAGTGGTATATTAAGAAGTGGTGTAAACCTAAGTGACACAATCGTAGATGTGTTTTCAATGTGAATTCACCAAAATTTAGGGTTTTCATAATTTGTGTCGTTTTTTATGTTATGCATAGTGATGGCAAAAAGTTGGCGGTCATTGTTTGTTTTTGCAAATTAGACATCACCATAAGGACTCAATGAATGCATGTGAGGGAGGGGGGTTGTTTGTTGTTTGTGTGTAATGTAGGGTTGATTTTATCTTGGAGGTGAATGGTTAAGGATGACACTGCATTTGTGGAACTTTAGCTTGGAAGGACAAAGGAGGAAATAAAAGGAAGGGTGTTGTGGGGGAATGTAGCAAGAGAGATGAGTTATCAAGTCTAGAAGATTGAAAGTTTTTTTTGAGAATCTTGCTTTGTTGGATAGTTGTTATTTTCTTTTATTTCGTTGCATTAGTGACTAATTAAGGCAAAACATTATGTATTGTAGAGATGATATGAAGGGTTGGTGTTATGAAATCATTAATATTTGAGGTGGTTTGAGCTATAGCATCACAACAACACATCTTGGGTTTTACAACTGGTTAATAAAACAATTATTATCTTTTTTGACTACCATTGTAACTACAAGTTCATGTTAATGAATGTGTATTGTAAGGGACATTGTGGTGCCACATGGCATTATGGTTTTGCAATTGTAGTTGATATCACAACTTGATGGTTTTTACACAAATGTGAAATTTTTTTAAATGTATTTTTAATCATCCAAAATTAGGTAATAACAAAATTCCATTGATTCTTGCAACTTTTGGTGAATAATAACAACTTATGGTTGTGTGATGTTGATGTGACATGCCACATGGTAATGAGGTTGATTAATAATCACAACACTTCATGACTTGTGAAACTAATTTTATATCATGATTCATATCATTGATTTGATGAATTAATCTCATTTATTAGCTGGTTGAAAATATAGTTGTCATTTGTGATTAATAATGATTTGGTGCTTTATGTGATAATGAAATATTGTGCCATTTGGCAACAAAGTGTCACAAATTTTCATGGCAATCCATGAATTTTTTTGACACCATAAATTTTTATGTATCTTGAATTTATGGCACCAATATTTGTCATGGCATGCCATAATTTTTTGTGTGCCATCAGGTTTTTGAAGTCATGAATTCACATGCATGTGTATGTGTACTAAACAATCTATTGTTAACTTGTAATTATGACTACAATATTAATAGTTGTTTTGAAAAAGGTGACACATAAGTCCTTGATTTTTTAATTATTTAACACATTGGCTTTAGTTAACATACCTATTAAGTTAACCTATTTATGAGGTTACTTAGTAAAAACATGCTCGTAATATAAATTACTTTATAAGTTACTTAATTAAACATAAGAAATTTATTACATCTAGTATGTTCAAATATACCTAAAATAAGTTACGTTATTAATAAGTTAACCTAGGTAGGTTTGCTTAGGTTCTTAACTTTAAGTTTTTTGCTAGCTCAACGTAAGTAGCCTCGATATTTTGTCAAGTTTCTAACCATTTTAAGTTTGTGCAATTAGATGCGACTAGATGCGACATAATTTTTTTTTTGGCCTAAGAATGCTTAGGTTAATTTAGGCTAGGTTAATAAATAGTATAAGTTGACAAACTAATTCATCTTAAATCAACCTAAGAGGTCTACGTTTAGGTTAAGTTGGTTGGTAGTAGGTAGGTTAACCTAGGTCAATTCAAGGTGGCCAAGGTTAATTTAAAATTAAAATTTTTGAGCTTTACAACTTTGTGTTAAATATAATTAGTATAAAAAAATGTGGTAGTGCAATGGATGAGGACTTGAACCCCAAAGTGAAGGTGAATGGTTCAAGTCCTCACTTTTACAACCTATGATACTTAGGCCATTTGGTTTAGCATGGGTAACCTAGTCTAGGTTTCTTGGGTTAGGAATTCGACGTTTATTTTTAATTTAGGCCACCTAGCCTAGGTTAGGTTGCCTAATTGCATAACATAAGTAATTAGCTTAGCTAGGTTAAGGTACGTTGATTTTTGGTTAGGTGATCTAGGCTAGGCTAGATTGACTTTTGGTTAACTCGCTACATGCACTAAATTAAGTTGATTTTTTGTCATGAGTAATGATTCATAACGTGTTAATAGAGTTTTGACACATGTCATCCATCCATCAAGGCGTTTTTTATAACACCTAGTCAAATAAAATAACTAAGTTGAGATGACATGCATTTTACACATCATACAAAGGTTAATGATGACATGGAATTTCATTATTATAAGAAAATTTTAAAATCTTAATCGTTAAAATGGTTGAGTTTTGCAATTGAACATCCCTTGTGACTAAATGGGTGAAATGACATGGGTTTAAACTCACTAGTCACATATGTCTTTTTTGATTGGTATGTAGTTGTAAAGGCCAATCACAAAACCCAAAATGTGTTGTTGTGCATACTATGCATATAGATAAACATATAATCTTTTTTTTTGAAGGGAGAAACATTAGTGGAAAAAAAACTTGGGATTGGTTAATATGAAAAACTCATGATAGTTATCCTCAAATCAAGACAATAATTCATGTAGTGTAAGAGTTTATTAATATGAAAACCTAATCCTACACCATGGGTTTTACATAGAAGAATTTGTTTATGCTTGGAGTGGTCTTACACTAACCTAATATTATCCATCCACACCACCAATGCCATAACTTTAAACCTATAGTTGGAAGGGATCATAGAACATGTTGCAATAATATAACCATCGTGCAAATAGTTCATTGTTACATTGCATGTTAGTGATGGGGATTTAACAACTCATAAGACCATTTGCACTAAGAGAATTAATTCATGGCTAAACCTTTGAAAAACTTGAAAGAATAGTTAGGTTGTGGTTTGAAATGGTGTAGGACAATAGCTTAGTAGAGTAGCAATTGAATGAGTTTCTTAGTGCAGTAAATGGCCTTATAGAAATCTTAGAGTTTAACAATCTATAGTGAATTGTAACATAAGAGTAGGGGTTATATATGTCTTTGATTTCTAAACTCTTCCTACCTTAATCTTTAGTTTGATATAATTACAATTGTTAGTAGGTTACAATAGCCTTTTCCAAGATTAAATTTGAGTTTGTGTTTATGGTATTTTTTTTTTTGTTATAGTGGTAGGTGGAAGAAACAATACTAGAAAATAAATCAACTTTGGGGCTTATGATTCATGAAATGTTGATTTGAGGTGGAGAAGTGATTGACATGTTAAAAGAAATGACTAAATTCATGAGACTTAATTCATTTCGAATTGTTTTTTTTGTCTCTCCCTCCACAATTTCATTCTTTTAGAATGATGATGCAATTTTTTGTAACATTCATTTTTGTTTTCATGGGCTTTGTGTCATGCGATGGTGGTGGGGCATAATAGTTCTAAAATGGTTTGTTTGGCAAACTCCTCAACAACTTTGGTTTTGCCAAGAAAATTTGTTAGTTTGTGATGAAAATGTTATAAGACCTCATTTTAATAATAATAAACCTTAACCCCCAAAGACATAAAAGCTTATTTGTTACACACAATCTTGGTTATGTTAGTCCAATATTCCATCACATAAGGTACTATGATTCATCTCCCTAAGCAAAAATATGAGAAATTATAGCCAAATGTTTATGGAACAATTTTAAATAGATCAAATTTTATCTCAAAAGGAAAAAAAACACCCTTCCCAAAATAATAATAAACATGTTGATAAAAATGAAAATATATTATGGAGCATACCACTTTAATTTGGGTATCTCTAAATAAACTACTAATGGAATTTTATTTTATTTTTGGGAGGCATCCCCCAACTAATTAAAGAATTGAAATCAAAAGGTTATTGTAAAAATTAGACTTGTTAAACTTGGAACCATTGGTCAACAAAATTTGACTCAAACTCAAAACCTACATGTTTTATTTTCTAAAATTTTAAAATAGGCTTAGAACTGCATGAGTTTCATTTATTAAAATACTAGGTAAACCTAGACTAGATGGTTCCAATAAAAACCAAGACCTAGCCAACATTGGTATAGACTTGATATTGAAACATGTATTACCTTAAATTTTTATTAAACTAATATTTGTAGACAAGGTTAATATTACCTTTGGTAATGCTACTACCTTGTAATATAGTCCTTCAAAAAGACCACATCAATACATAAATTAAATAATAAACAATGCACAAGCCTACATAAAATATCAAGGTTGGTGTTGATACAAAGTTGGTATTGCCTCATGTTATATTAGTTTGTAGTGATCCTTCAATACCATACCAATTCATAAAATGGACAATATACTAGTGTTGTGTAGTTACTTGAATTTTTTTTTAAAACTATCATTATGGGTCTTTTTCATGTTTGAAAGAATAGGGTAGATTGACAAAAACAATATTTTTGGCTTTTTTGAAATGCCAACCCTCATAATTTTTATAGGATCAATTATCTTACTCATTGACATTTGTGTATGATGGTTTAACTTTGAAAATATTGCCATGTGTTATGGCTTTTTAAAATTGTGAAATGAGCTTGAATCAAATATGTAGGTTTTCCAATCTTAAGATTAAAGTTGTGTAATGTTAAAACAAACCTTGCAAACATTTGTCACAATGTATGTTTTGCATTCATTAGATTAAAGTTGAACAACTCCCAAAACACAAACTCACATTCAACATGTTTGAAATAAATTTAGGCTTAATAGGATTGAAGTTGAACAACATAAAAAAGAATTGACACCCAACAAAGTTAAATTATTTACAACATTAAAAATATTAATAACACACCACTAGGTTTGGACCAAGTGATGTTAAGAGAGAAAAACCAATCAACTTTTGGTTTTGTAGTGAAATGCAAACCTAGGGTTTGTTTTCAGGTTTGAAAAAAAAGGATGGGAGTTTTAGGATGGGATTAAGTTGATATCACAAATGTGAGTTTGAAGTGAAGTCAAGTTGCACAAACCAAGTAAAATAGTGGTCAATGCAAATTGAAACCAAAATGGTGCACAAACAAAGTCACGAAAGACAAACATTCACATGATTCACCATGTCTTGAAATTTAGAAGAGTCATCACTTTCACAATATACTTTGTGATTGGCAGTGAATATTGTATTGACGTGGTAAAAATTCACATCATGAATTCCTTCAAAATTCTTGATTTTTAAAAATTTGTGAGCTCATAATTATTGCATAAAAATTCATATTGAAAAGTTGTGAGGAAAGAGTTATAATCCTTAAAGAAAATTTCCAATGTCATATCTGAAATTTAATCAAACATCATTTATTTATTGTTTCTTAGGTTTTAATGGGTTGGGAATCAAATTGTTAGTTTGACTATGGCAATTTATGTTACCATAACTTCAACTTTGGATTTCCATATGGAGAATGTGAGCCCATTTTTTATATTGACAATTTTAAAAGAGTTCAATTTAAACAAGGTTTGTTATTGCACTTTTATTTTTTAAATTTGGGACATTTGTGAAACTCTAACTCTCAAAGGGAATCAAGGTTATTAAAATAATCTAACATCCATCATGGCATTGCTAGGTTAAGGATGCAACATTCTTCTTAACATCCCTAACAAAGGTAATTTTAAAAACATTTTCCCCAATTTTTTTGTGTCAAACTTATTTTAATTTTTGTCTTGTTGTGTTTTGATGTTTTCCCATCGTTGTTCACTACCTTCATGATGCTATTCAATGTTTTTTGATTGTTACCCAATGTTTTTCCAATACTTTTGTTGTTCCTTAGTGTTTTGTCAATGGCCTCATTGTCCTTTGACATTGTCTTGGTGTCCCCCATTGCCCAAATTTTTTCCAACATCTTCCAAAATTTTCTTACTATTGCCCAACACCCTTTAATGTCTCTCCAATATGTATTTCTAATGCTACCCAACAACTTCAACATTTCTTCAACACGACATATATAATGTTGTAGAACATCTCCCCAATTCTACAAAGTGTCCCCTAATGTCTTTGCAACTTTGCATAATGGTGTTATCATCTTTTGGTGTCTTCATGATGTTTATGTTTTGTGCAATTTTTTTTTCCTCCATGGTTCCCAAGCATCTTCCTAACATTGTTTGACATCCTTCACTATTTTTTAGTGTTCCTTGATGTCTTTTTTAACTACCCAACATTCTTAACATCCTTTAACGTCTTTCCAACTTTTCATTGTTGTTTAAAAAGAAAAATTCATGTGGACCCTTGGTGTTTTCCCATTAGTCCCAACCATTTTTGTTGTCTGCTAAACTTGTCTTCATGATTATCTAAGCTTGGTCAAAACATCTACAAACCTAAAAAATGTTGAACCAAAAAAATACCAAGGATACCTTATTTAAAACATCCCCAAAAATAACAATTTTGGTAACCCTAGTGGGAATTCACTTGAAAGTGTTCAAATTCATTTCTTTGCAATCTCACACATTTGTAGGAGGGTATTGAGTCTCAAGATATTATACTCCAACCCAATTATCTCAATTCCCTTTTTTTCATGTTTTAGCTTTGGTTGCAAACTCAAGGTTAAGGTTGAAGCCCAAATTTAACGTCATGATAATTGAAGGTTAAGATTTCTAAATAAACAAGATAAAGTTAGATAAAATTGAAATTCCAAAAAATAATTAAATTGAAAAACTTCACAAAAATAAGTTGACACTCAACAAAGTGTAATTAGATCTTTTGTTGACGGGATTGAAATCAATTAACATTTGCAAGGAAACAAAGTTAACATTGAACAAAATGCAAATTACAAAAAAATGATTGAAGTTGAACAATTTCACATATACAAGTTGACTTTCAAATAGAACAAAACCTAACCCCAAGATAACAAGAAAAAATGAGTGACATGAGTCATTTACAAGTTTCTTGAAGACATTGAAAATAATACAATGAAAATTCTTTGTAAAGAACCAACAACCTCTAGCAACTTGTTTGTTTTTTCTTTTCCTCAAACTTTTTTTGAAGATGGTAAATGACTCCCCAATTGAAACAAGCACAAGTTGAAAAGAAAAAACAAAATAAGATTGAAGATTGAAGTTTAATAAAGTTGTAGCTCTAAAAGTCTCACGAAGAAAATCCTTTTGCTTGCATATATTTGTTTTAATTTGTAAATCTATCATCCAAATTTGTGGTTCCATGTATGTATCTACCATTTTCATAACTTGGGGATTCAAGGTAGCATCATTAAAAAAAAATGACGATTACACTAAAAGAGATTTGAAAATTTTCCATTCAATTGGTTTTTATTTGTAATTTACACATATGACTTGAAAGCCTTGTAGTCACTTTAAAAAAGTGCTAGAAAACAACTAGTTATAAAACACACCAATGGTGGTGTATTTGAATCAATAGTCACACACAATTTACAACTAAAATATATATTTTTTATCCTTTGACATAATGATCATTAGTATGATAAAAATCACATTGTAGCTTATGTGGATTTTTTCAACACCTAAATTTGTGACTAGATTTTGGATCATCATATGATGCCACATGTTTGATGATGAGTGATGGTGATTTAGTTATGTGGCAATTTTGGATCTAGCCTATATACCTACCTACCTAGGTAGGTAAAATATTAAGTAGGCAAGTATTAAGTACTTAGCATATCTAGTCTTCCTTGACCTAGCTAGTAGTGTTTCATAACTTAGTTTACCTACCTTAACATACCTTATCCTAATATACCCTACTTACCTTACCCTACCCTACCTAATTTACCTAGGTCACCTTAGTTAGCCTAACTACTAGGGTTGTTGTCGTACTTAATTTGGGGGATGTTTTGTTTAGGTTTAGACAACCTTGGGGACAACTTGGGGGGGCGGGGGGGGGGGGGGTGGACGTAGTAGGAAGTATGTTGGGATGCATTAGCAAGGTGTAATAATGTTGGACCAAGGGCAAAAAAGTGGTGGGAGGTGTTAGGCCATTTTGAGATGCAAGTTATGACAACAACACCAAAGAAACAATGGGATACAACACAAGATAACAAGGAAAAAAGCTAGGGACATTAAAGGATGTTGAGAAAATGACAAGGGATGATTAGCACATTGTTCCACCATCACTCTTGATGTTTGTAAATTTAAACCTTTTTCTAGATTTAAATAATAATTGTAAGCAAAAACAGTTGCATGATTTTTTTTTATACCATTGGTAGGGTTTAGAAGAGGGACTTTAGGCACATGGTTCTTAGCAATTGTTCTACTTAGCTTAGTTTAGCTTAGCCTATGTTGGGGGACATCATGTTTAGGCTTAAGCAACTTTGTCAATGGATGTCCCTAATAATGGATGACATATGTTCATTTTTTCATCAAAATTTTCAATTGAACTTATAATTGTCATAAATTATAGTCACATTTATGACAAAAATCTAGATTTATTCAAATTTAATGAGATATGCAACTATTACCTTTCACAATTATGGTGACATGTAGGGTAGTTGCTATAAGTGAAGTTGCAAACTAGTGGATTCTAATTGCACACTTACAATAACTATCTAGTTCCCTAAGCACATTTACAACAATAATATCTTCTTTTGATTCATCATATTTAACACAACCATGCTTATGTAATCATCCACTATGAATCACACAAGAATTTCATTTTTTTTTAATGAAGGATTGCCATTGTTAAGTTCCAAAGTACGTGCCTTGAATAATATAGAACAAGAATTATGTCATGGAAATCACAATATTTATAATCCTTACTATTGAGAGCAATTTCAGAAATTGTATGGCATAATGAAAGACAACAAGAGTCTTGATATCATATGTGTCATAACTGTAATTTGGGTGCATGACCAACTTTTGGGAATAACACAAAATGTCCTTCCAAGTTGGAGGAGTTAAATGCTTCCAAGTGAGAACATGTTGTGATTAGGTTTAAAGGCCCATGACAAGAGGATTGAGCCAAAATGGTGTCTTAAGAACTTGGAAATAGACTTTTGCAAGTTGGGATAATGCAAATGAAGTGAATCCCAAACACTTTCAAGTGGGAATCATTTTAAGAATTAGAGTTTTGGAGTGTCCCAAGTTTGTGGGACAAAAATGTATGTAGTAAACATGGTTTGAATTGGGCCCCCAATGTATCATTAGAAATAACTTGAAAAATAAATGTAAAAAATGGGCTCATATATTCCATTTGGAATTGTGAGCTAAGAGATATGGCCAAAAGAAAGATTTGGATTTAAGACCATTAAAACTTGAGAAACAATAATAAAATGGCCTCTTATTCAAACACATGTTGAAATATCACAATAGGAATTACAAGATATCAGGGTTGCATGCTCAAAAAATACTTGTATTGAGGGGGTTAGGAAGCTTCAAAATTTTGGAACATTTGGGAGTCCATTTTCATCTTGGGAATTTTGGCCATTTCAATGCAACATTCATGAGCAATCATAAAGCATATTATAAAGGAAGAAGTGGTGATCCCTCTCAAGTCCAAGTTGTGTGTGTGAGTTTTAAGTGAGTTCATGGCAAATGTATAACCCATTTGGTTCCAAATGCACAAATTGCCTTCTTCTTTTATGCATTTTCACATGTTTGTGAGCTCAACTTCAAGGAACTTGTTTTATCCCCATTGTGAAATTTTCACACCTTCTCTCAATATTACAAAAGTGCAGTGTAATTCATTAACTTATCATTATGGGACCTTAAAAATGAAATAAATTCATCCCAATGTAGTGATTTCACCTTGACTAAAATTAAATCACTATATGGTTAGTATGTCATCATTGTTTTTCATTACTAAGATACATAATTCATTATTAATTGAAGTCATTCACTATAGTAAATAAGTTTTTTTTAGTGTTGTTACTTTAAATATCTTAAGGTATTGTACTTTAAGGTATTGTAAGCTATTATGCCTTAAGTTATACCCTAAGTTATATTATGCTATATATTTGCATGGAGCTAGGGAATGCAACCAAAGCTTTTGAATTTTTTGTAATGCATTGCATCAAAAAGTTGACCTCAATACCTTGTGACAAGCCTTTGGGGACATGTTATTTTGAATAGCTTTTTTTCCACATCAAATGCCTTGATCGTTTGTGTTGATATGTACAACACTAAAACATATTGCTACAACAAATTGATTCACTTTGAAAACCATTCACCTTCTACTAGGGGATATTTGTATATTTTCTTATGTGTAGTACTTTCAAACAAAAAATCACTGACAAACAACAAAGATCACATCATCAACTAAGGAAAGATTAAAAACTCCTTGTGAAATTAAATAACTAATTCCTTTTGAAACGAACCTAACAAAAGTTCAAGCAAAAAAACATGCAAGAATTTGGAGGTGCTAATTCTTTCATTCACAAGGTTGTTTGAGCCCCTGACCTCTGGAGGTTCATTTGGGCCCTGTATATTTGGTTTGGTCACGCATGGCGGTCTGGTGCATATACCAGTTATAAAACTGTCAAGTATCTGCCCTTGTTTTTAATTTACTGCTCAATACTGCAAGAAACTAGTGTTGTGCGATTTTTTGAATTAGAATATCAAAGAACCATTTGTTTTGATTTTTCGAAAAAAATTCAAAATCAAAGAACTGATGGTTCTAGTTATTTAAAAAACCTTTGAAGAACCCATAGTTTTCATGAAAAAAAGTTGACAATTCTTTGAATTTTTCATATTTTTGAGAACCATGGTAATATACCAAAATCGATTCGTGGAATATTTTAAGAACCAGTGGGTAAAAGGGGGGGGTAGGGGCGTATACACATGCTGATAACCAATGGGTATCTGTCCCTAATTTGGAGAAGCACCCAACATTACAATAGACCATGCACATACTATGTAATTAGACCAAGGTTTGATATTGGTACAAGGCTGGTATTACTGGCTTGCTTAGAGTCATACCAACCTAGTAGGATGCATGATCCTTCAATACAATACCAGAGCCAAAGACCAGTCTACAGTGAAACCTGCTTGGATTGAACACCCCTATGTTCAGTTTAAAATGTTCAAAGTAAGAATGTGTTCATTCTAAGAGTGATAGTAAAAATTGGTGTTTTATCGGGTTTTGTGAAAAAACTGATCGATTGTCACAATCTTAGACATTTGCATTCAATGTTTTATGAGAGGTTTGCGCATTTGTGACAACAATTGAGTGACATCATCCAGCTGCTTAGTTGTTGTAAAATCCAAAAGAATTTGAAGTGCTTTTAACGTTTCCGTGACTGTTGGCTTGGGTAGTAAAATTTATGGTTCTTCCTCTTCAATCTCAAGTTCCACTTGTGGCGTAGACAAGATTGCTTCTTCCCAACCATCATCCAAAGTATCAAAAGCTGGAATGTCCTCAATTACAGTTTTTTCCTCCACTTCTATTCATGTTGCTCTAGCAAGATGGAACATCTTTTCTTGATTTCGGTTAGTCATCTTGTTCTAGTTTTGCTACATCTTTGTTTAAACCTGCATTTTAGAAGCAAATTTTAATGGTTGAAGCAACGACTTGGTTCTAGCTTTGAGAGACCCAGTCAACGACGTCACCAACATTTACTTTTTTAATAGCATCAGCTAAAATAGTCACGTCTTCATGGGATAAAAGAAATTCAAGAAGCATCTTACGATATTTAACCTTAAAGTTTTGTATGATTCCATAGTCCAAAGGTTGGGTCCTTGTTGTCGTGTTTGGTGGAAGGAAAACAAGCTTGACGTTGGAAAGTTCCATTTCTGGATGACAAGGAACGTTGTCGAGAAGAACAAGGGCTTTCTAGTTCTTGATCTGCATTTTGGCGTTGAATTTTTGAAGATATTCTAGAAATATCATTCCTGTAATCCATATTTTGGAGTTTGCTTTGCAGATGATTCGACGAGGTAGCTATTTGTTGAGAGCTCGTGGCATCTGCGACTTGCCAATCACCAATGGTTTAAACTTCTCACCAGTTGTTGAACAAAGAAAAACAATGGTAAGCCTCTCCTTGGCCACCTTACTTGCTTTGCACTTTTCTCCTTGCAGTACCAAGTTGTGGTTTGGCACACCTTACCAAAGAAGTCTAGTTTCGTCCACATTCTAGATATCCCTTGTGTCATAGCCTTGAATATGGCAAGTTTTGTTTCCAGTGGTTGATGACATTTTCATCCATTCCAGCGCTTTCTCCAGACAGCAAATGAAATTGTATACAGTGGCGTTTGCGAAACGCCTCCAACCAACCATTCGATGCCATGAAATCGTTCAAACCAATGCTGGCCGCCACTTGTAGAGTTTTGGTTTGCAAAATTGGGCTAGAAACATGAATGTTTTGACAATGAGCGTTCGCAAACCATTTCTAAACTCTTTCATCTATGACCTTGCCGTTGTTGCTGACTCACGCAGGTCTTTTTTGAGAAAGACTTGTGAATTCATAAATAGAATTTATAATCTTGCTCTTGTTCTTTTTCAAGTTGACAATCATACCGACGGAGATAGAGTACTTTGCAACGTAAGCTCTCACAGACATCCCACTGTCCAAATCTTGCAATGCTTTGGCCTTCTCTGCTAATGTTTTTTCGATGTACTTTCTCAACCCACTCATGGTTCGAGTCTCTCTTCTCTTTGAGCAACACTAGAATGCGTTACAACTATTGTACGACGAAATCATAATGAACTGTGAAATGACCGTTGTACTCATGGAGTGACTCACGCAGGTGTTCAATGTGACGAGGACTATTTCAGTGGAGCGTTCCGGAATCTGTGTTCAATGTTCAAAGTTATGGGGTTCATTTTGAGAAGGTGTATTAATATGGCCAAAATCATTGTGTGTCACGAAATGTTCAACATAAGGAGGGGTTCATTCAGGACGAGTGTTCAATCTGACAGTTTTCACTGTATATACCAGACCAAGGCTTGATATTGGTACAAGGCTGGTATTGCTGGTTTGACTAGGGTTATAGCAACCTGGTAGGATGCATGATCCTTCAATACCATAGCCTACCAGAGCCAAAGACCAGACTATATACCAGACCTACACTGGAGAGTACCTGAATTATGAAAAGGGCACATTTTCCCAAAGACAGTAGCTATTGTCTGTCCAAACGGAAGGATGGACAGTTTTTTGCAGACTGGTTTTGCAGTCTCTCTTCTCTCTCTCTCTCTCTCAGCAGCTGCTTGCTTACTTGCTTTCTGTTGTAGCCAAGGTGCTTTCTCTCTCTCTCTCTCTCTCTCTCTCAGCAGCTGCTTGCTTACTTGCTTTCTGTTGTAGCCAAGGTGCTTTCTCTCTCTCTCTCTCTCTCTATCTCTCAGAGGTGCAGCTTGCTTTCTGGAGGAATAGCCAGGTTGATTTCTGTTGCTATCTCTTCTCTCTCATCGGAGGAGAGTTGTTTTGTCCGCTTTCTGTAGAAGAACAACCTGGTGGGGGAGAAGAATAGAAACAATCTAGATGAACTTTTGCAACTAGTAGTGGTGCTGCTGGCGTGGATCTCAACGGGTCGCTGACACAACAAGTTTGCTCACGCGTCTCTCTCTCTGTGTCCGGGTCCCACTTGTCTTTGGCCTCCTCAGTTTCTGCAACTTCAATCTTTTCCTTTTCTCATGTAGGTAGGAAGTCTCTTCTCTCCTCCTTGCGCTTTCTTTCTCCAGAACTTCCTTGTACACCCCCGCTTGCAGCTCCCCTCGGAACAATGGGGGCATTAACTAATCACGTTGTAGCCGCGAGGATTTTTTTGGAGCGAGCTTTTTGTTTTAGAAGCCTGAGGCAGCTTGACTCTTCTCTTCTTGTTGTTCTTGTTGTTCTTCTGTAACCTGTAGCTTATATTCAGCTAGTTTTGATTTTTCTTTCTTCTCTGCACTGTGGTTCTGTTCTGTTCTCTGTGTGCGTGTGTGTGTGTGTGTGTTTTTTTTGGGTTTTGTTTTGGGGAAGGTGTTGTATGCATGTGCCGGATGAATTTGCGTGTTTCTTTTGTGATTTTGGACCAGGAGGTTCTGAATTGGTGTTTGTTGCTGCAATCTCTTGTATTATAGCGCTGTAGGTAGTGCTGTGCTGAGCGTCGCAGCTGGTTTGGTAAGATCGATGCGGATTTTTCTAAGCCGGCGGAGTTTATATATATGTTGGAGCTGAAGAAGCTGGAAGTGTGATTTGTGGGCGCGTGGTCGAGCTTGCAGTGTGGAGTTTGTATTGCGCTTTCTTCATTCACAAAATGGGTCTCGCGGGCGCTCGGCAATATCTTCGTCGCAGGCATTCTCTTTCTACCTGAGATTCTAGTTCAGCTACTGCAGCAGCTGGTACAGTAGCTAGTTGCTGCTGGTGACGTTGTTGGGATTTGAGAATCGAGTTCAATTCCCATATCAGTGAGCTGAAGCTTTACAAGAGCAGCGAGCTCGACCGCACAGCTTAGAGATTCGAATAGGTATCTTGTGTGGATCCATCTCTGGTCGACTTAGCTGGTATGGAAGGAGAAAACCAACAGAAGAGCCACCGGAATCGAGGTTGTATGCGTGCAGCAGCAGCAGCATCAGCAGCTCAGTGCAGGGTGACGATGATCAACAGAAGTCTATTGCTGCTGCTGCTCTCGACGACATGTGTTCTCTACTCTCTTATGATCGGGGTACTAGCACAGGACACTTCATTCTCCATGATCCACGACTTCACGCAGGAGAATATGTGTCTGCTGGGTTCCTCTTTCATCCGTCAAGGGGACCTGGAGCTCACGCTGGACTCCACAGTGCTACCCGTGACTTTCAGTGTAGGCAGAGCGCTGTACAACAACATGGTGCGCTTGCGGGACCCGGCTTCCAACACCGTAGCTTCGTTCCAGAGCGTGTTCGGATTCTCGATCCAGTCCTTGACGGGCGTGGCGGCCGGCGATGGTCTCGCCTTCATCATCGTCCCGGACGACAGCTCCATCGGAAGCTATGGCGGTTGGCTCGGAGTGCTCAACACGACCACGCTGGGGAACCCAAGCTCGCGCACCTTCGCCGTGGAGTTCGACACCTACGACAACCCCAAATTCCAGGACCTGAACTCCAATCACGTCGGCATCGACATCGATACGATGGTGTCGTCCGTCTCTGTGGATGCGTGGGCGGGTGCGGGCATCAATCTCTCGGAGGGTGCTAACCTCACGGCATGGATCGACTATGACGCGGGGATGAAGCTTCTCGAGGTCAGACTCGTGCAAAACTCGCTGCAGAAACCCTCATCCCCATTGCTGAATGCAACTGTGGATTTCTCCCAACTCTTCGACGAGTACATGTACGTCGGATTCTCGGCTGCCACTGGCTCTCTCGTCGAGGTCCACACTGTTTACTCTTGGAATTTCACTGCAACAGGTTTGCCTCCTGTGGGTTCTCCTTCTCCCTTGCCAGCAGCCGCTGCAACTCCTCCTGTTGTCGCATCATTCCCACCCAGTCCAGTACCAGCTGCTGCTGCTGCAAACCCGATGGCGGCTGCGGGATCATCCGTAGCTGTGGGTACCACCAGTGCAAAGTGCCGGGGGCGTGCCAAGCTGCAATGTCAGGTCGAGGTACTGGTCACGGGGTTTTGCATCGGAGTCGGGGGTTTGTTGACGCTCTCCTTGGCAGTAGGGTTGTGCGTGGTGGTGCAACGGAAGCTGCTGCGACGGATGGAGCTCTGTTCGGCGCTTGCTCCGAGTTACTACGACCATGATTCCGGGAGCGGCTTGATCAGCGGGCCAAGGAAGTTCACCTACAAGGAGCTCAGCGTGGCGACGAAGGATTTCAGCTCGCAGAGGTTGCTGGGAATGGGAGGTTCTGGCAGCGTCTACAAAGGGGTAATGCCGGATGATGGAGCTATGGTTGCAGTGAAGTGCATTTCGGGAGACTCCAAAGGCAAGAAGGAGTTTCTTGTTGAGCTTTCAATTATCAGCAAGTTGCGGCATCGTAATCTGGTGCCCTTGCAAGGTTGGTGCCATGGTAAGGGTCAGCTTCTTTTGGTCTACGACTACATGCCAAATGGAAGCTTGGACAAGCTTCTGTTTGCAAATCCAGAGGAATGTGTGCTCTGTTGGGAGAGGAGATCCAAGATTGTAATAGGAATTGCAGCTGCTCTCACCTACTTGCATGAAGAATGTGAACAGAGAGTGTTGCACAGAGATGTGAAGGCTAGTAATGTGATGCTGGATGCTTCATTCAATGCACGCCTTGGTGATTTCGGGCTTGCTCGCCTGAGTGAACACAACAAGTCCCCAGAAACAACAGAAATTGTGGGCACTTTTGGATACATGGCTCCCGAAAGCACACGTGTTGGAACATTAACTGAGAAATCGGATGTGTTCAGTTTTGGTGCTGTGACTCTGGAGATTGTGTGCGGACGCCGACCCATCCAAAGGGGAGCAGCAACTCCTCCTGATGAGATTGTTTTGGTGGATTGGGTCTGGGGTTTGCACCAAAAGCAAAAGCTGCTCCAGGCAGTGGATCCAAGGCTAGGAGCTCAACATAATGCTGAGGAAGTCACCAAATTCTTGCTCGTTGGTCTGCTTTGTTCTCATCCAGATCCTGATGCCAGACCCACAATGCGACATGTGATGCAAATTTTGAGCGAAGATGCACCATTGCCGGTCGTACCAAGCTCCAAGCCTGTGCCCACATACCTGGCCACTGACCCTTCAATCCGATTACATGACATTATCACAGTAGAACATGATGGATTGTGTTCTTCCAGCACCATCTCTTCCTGTTAGTGGAGCCTTCGACAATCATTAATCAAGGATTGCGTTGGTTTTCTTAGACAATGATTGTCAGTTCTGGAGGTTTGACTACCATCAATCTGCAAAACCATGTTTTCAGAAAACATCATGATCATCTTCTCAGTTCTGGAACTTGGGACAATCAATCTGCAAAAGTGTGTTTTCTCAGATGATGATGATGATTGTCAGTTCTGGAGGGAGCTTGGGTCACAATTGATCTGCCAGTCTTGTTTTCTGAGATGCTGGTGATCAATGCCATCAGTTCTGGAGGGAGCTTGGACAATCAATCTGCAAATAATGTTTTCTGAGACAATGATGATTGTCAGTTCTGGAGGGAGCTTGGACAGTCAGTCTGCTGAATGGTGTTTTCTGAGACAATTCAGGAGTTTAGACAATCAATCTGCAAATCATGTTTTTTAGACTGTTATTATCAGTTCTTTACTGATGCCAAGCATTACATTGATGCAGCATTCCTTTCCATCCTGAACCAATTAGATAAGATGCAGCAGTATTTCTTTTGAACTTCCTTCTTGGAGGCGGAAAGTCTTAAAGATGCTCTTCAAGAGGTTTTGAGTACATCACTACTGCTGCTGTACAGAGCAGCAAGTACCCTCTCGTTCCTTTTGATGTGGGTGCAAATTGAGGTTTGAAAGCTCATTATTTGCTAGCTAGCAGGTCCCTTGATTGTTGTACCATAGCACAACTCATTTGATGGCAAATTTGCCTACATAGATAGATAGATAGATCATCACACTGTTTTTGATGAGGGAATTGCTGCAGTTCAAAAGATGATTGGTGATGATGATCTTTAGTTTTGTTCATCCTGACTCTGCATTTTGGTTGAAGCATTTTTACAACTCTTGCTTTCTGAGTATGGGCACCACGGATGGATCCATGTAGATAGATGATTCGAGAAATGACAAAGCTCTTTTTAATTTAGAGCAATACAAACCAGCGTGTGGGAGGGACTTTGCAGGTCATGAAAGAACTCAAGAAACTTGTTTTCCTTCACTGAAGAAATGAACCCATGTATACAGCAATACTGACCAATAGAAACTGTCTGCTGGGCATCTAGGCTCACATATGGGTGCTACCCACTGTGTATTAGATGTACACTACTTATACTAAGAATTTGTGTTCAAAATGACATCAATCCCTTTAATGCATCCAGATCCTGTTGATGTCAATCTGTCAAATTTCTGATTTCTTTGAACTTTTTTGTACAGCAAGCTGTTTCTCAACTTCTTGCCCAATATCTCCAATTTTGAACAATTTTTTTCAATGTGGCTTCAGCAATATGCGTATTCAAGAGTCATGGAAAATGGTCATACACATGCTTCTTCATCTATGCGGTGGCTCCATGCATGCACTTTTGCAATTTGGCAGTGTGGAAGCTGTGGTGGGACCATGAGGATTTAGTCCCAAACTTGCCTGATTCCCATTGCTCATGACTTTGGAAGGTTTCTGTTGTATTAGGTACTCAAACCTCTATACACAAAACAAGATCTTGAACTAAGGAGCAAATTTTTCTGTGTTTGTGCATATGAAAGCAGTACAACTCCTGTACAAAATTAATGAGTTGGTTTGAGAATTTGCATTTGAACCAAAGCTACTGTCAATTTATCGATGGAAGTCCTGTAATGAATTGCTCGTATCACATCCTAATAGTACTGAAATAATACTGAGACCACCAGAATGAGCTATGCACCATCATCTTCACCACAATATGAAGATCCCATGTGTGTGCATGTGTGTGTGTAAGCACTTGGTTCCTATACAATTCAGACCCTATTCAATTCCACCTAACACAGGTCCACCCACTTTTCTCACCCTACACCCAACTGCTCTTGAGCTACCTTGATATCAAATCTGCAGTACTGCCATACTTAGAATCCGGAATCAGTAGTTGAGGAACTGGGTAGGTTTTAAAGTAGATGAGCTGAGTACTCATGAGATTGCCACCACCCCATCTTTATGAAGGACACTTACTGAGTGAATGCATCGCTGAAGATTGCAATTCTGAATGAAGAAGTGCTGTTTTCCAAGAGGAAAAGAAGGGATTTTGCCATCTAGTACAGTCAGCTAGTAGCTTGTACTCTCATCAATGCATGCAACATGAGAGTGATATACATGCGCAGACCAGGATCAAGAGATATTTCCAGCCTCTCTTTCTTGAGGTTCAATAATTCTTGTTCTCAAGATATCCCAGCTTACTCACACCTTCTGCTCCAAGGTAAGCCTCCACTAGTACCCTTATTGAAGTCTCTCTCCCTTCAATCTCTTTTTGTCAACCAGATAATAGAACTTTCTTACTTCTTGCTGTCAGGTTTTTGAAAAATTGAGTAGGAGACACTCAACTCTTGTTGGATTGATTGCTTTGCTGCTACATCTAAGCAGCAGGAACACTGAGTGGAGCAAGGGAGTTACGAAGCAGATCAGATGGCAGATCAGAAATATTGTGCAAGACAAGTACTGCAGTGGATGACAAGCATTGTCTCATGTTCAATGTTGATGATGATTCTTTCCAACAGCCTTGTTGAATGCACTGAAGAGACATTTGTTGACATTCTCAACTATGTGGGTACTGACCCCATATTCGTTCACTGCCGTTCAAAGGACACGGATCTGGGTATGAATCAGATTGACCCAGGTGAAGACTACATGTTCAAGTTCATGCCCAACTTCTTCGGCTCCACTTCTTTCTGGTGTGAGTTTATCTGGAAAGACTTGACCCAGGACTTCAATGTCTGGCGAGGGGAGAATTACCTGGATCGTATGCCCTGTGCTGTGACAGGATCCTGTGTCTACAAGGTGTCTCCTGAAGGCTTCTACTGGTCCTCTACTCTGCTTGCTGCTGATGATGAAGGCTGGACATTCTGGAAGAATTGGGAATCTTGACTTAGAGCTAGCCATGCTTTCCCCGTTTTACCTTAACTGAGTTGCTTGAGCTTTCTCTAGTGTATGAGTATCATTATTGTCTCCAATCCTTACGTCTACTGCTTATAAGCAATATTTGAGTTAATGGCAGAGTATGAGCAATTTGTGAACTTGAAAGCATTTAGCTGTGACACAAAACTATATCAAGACTTAAAAGGCTCCATTGAGCTGATCTGTTGAAATTCCAGTATTCCCAGAGGGTTGAACATAATGCTACTTTGGAGACTAGAAGGGGAGAGATCTTGAGATCATGAAAGAGTTAGAATACTCAGTTTGCAATTCATGGCAGACAAGCAACATTAAAAGAACACTGAGAGATTGACCCATTTCAATGCAATCTCAAGCGGTTCTTCTTGTTGGATATATGAAAACTAAGATTAGAGAGTCAATTATGTAACTAGGAAAATAAAACATGATCAGCACTCACAGCAGCTACCTGCTAACAATGGTTAAGCTCAATTACTGCAGTGTAACAATTATCTCAAACTAAAAATTGTTCAATCTCTAAAATTGCTTTCAATCTCAAAAGAAGATTTTGTAGCACGGAATAATTTTGCAAGCCCAATTTTGTGTGAAAATCATATTTGCAAATACAGATGAACACAGGATGAGTCACTGCAATCAGTATCTATTGTTATCACTCTTTGACATTAGATGCTCTCAACAATTTGCAGATTACTTCTCACTCTGCTTGTGCATGCAAAATCAAATGATCATCATTGGTTGGAGGAACCAAAGTACTTAGCAGATGAGATGAATCCATCTAAGCTCTCTACATGGAATTGTGGACAACCTGAAAGCTGTGAACCCAGCAAGGTTTGTCATACACAAAGGTGGTGGGTGGGTGTCATTAACATCATTGCAACTGCAAAAATAGAAATTGCAGGTTATAGAAATTCAGCAAAGACAACTGCAAACACAGAAAACATGGGCAGACAATTTGGGTTGCTGAACCAAAAGTCGAATCTTAAAAATTATGAACCCATTACCAACTCCCCTCCCTTTGTTCCTCAAAGGAGTAAAAACGAAATAAAATGGTTTACCACTAAATCTTGGCACCACGGATAATAAGCTTCACAATCATGTGACTATGTCCTTATTGATTTCAAAATTCTAAGAAACACAAAAAACACAAAAACTCAGTCCAATGCAAAAGTTTGGTCTGAGCTTGTTTTGGGCCTCTGAACTTGATAAAGAGTGATACAAGTAATACTGAAAGCACAAAGAGTATGAGCTGATTGTGATTTCTGTTGATCTCAAACCTAATGCAATACCCGCCATTCCAGCAGTAGAAATGCATCCACATGAAGGGCCTGATTCCTAAGCAGGGGAAATTTATCAAATGCACAACAAACCAAAATTTTTAGCCTTCTAGGTCCAGAGGACATGAGTACAGTGACATGGTATTAATATCAATTGCTTGGTGGCAAGAGAATGATGAAATTTGTATAAAGAAAAAAGGGGATTTTGCTTGCACTCAAATGGCCACTCACTACAGATAAAAATCCATTGGATGATAATTATATTAATTATGGTATACCCAATAAAAATGGGTGTTGATCAGAACCAAATTAATGGGTTTTCAGAAAGTTGTTCAATTGGCCTTTTGGATTTCCTTGGTGGATGTGAGCACTCTGGAAGATCTTGCACTAAGGGCAATGGTTGGGGAGTTTTTGTTTTGATTTGAGACACTCGATGAGGAGCAGGGCAAGCTGGTTCTTTCCATTGAATGAGACGTAGTCGGGCAAGGTGAAGAGGTTCCTCAAAAATTTGAACAGGAACAAAAGTGGCCACTTGGTTCCTATGTAAGGAATTAAGGAAGGCAGCAGTGCGTGTTGAAAATGAGCTCATTTGATCACATAATTTCTCTAGATATGGCTCCAATTCACCACCACATGTCTTTTGATTATAATCTGCAGTGGTGCAACTAGAAGATTGGCTATACTTTGATTTTTTGGGAGTAGTTTGCATACGGAAATTTCGGAATTGGAACTTTCTTTCAACCTTGACCCCTGCAACATGAATGCCTTTGAGACAACCATAGTCATCAATAACAATACCCCCTGAGCTGTTGGGAAAACACCTGTAGTCTGCGACAGCTTGTTTCCATCCCTTGAAACAGACACGGCCTGTGAAGATGGTTGGGATTTTCAAACTTCTTTGCAACGCGATTTCCTGATGGCTACTGCGCTTCATCTTTCTGTTTCTTTGAGCAATCTGATCATCAACGATTTTGGGGAACCCAAAATAGTGGACAACATCTGCCAATGACACATCAAGTGCACAATTGAGGTGGAGAGTTTCATGTTGCAGTCGCTCAATTGGCTCAGCTACAAACAGATCCAGACTTGAACTGATGAGGCTGTCTTTGATTCTTGCTTCAAATGTAAGAGGTTGTGGATAGTTTGGGTAGTCAATGAACATCCTGTATTTGCCTGGTCTGTTCATTGCATCTTCAATTGTATGCCAACAGCCTATGGATTCACCACCTGAGCCAACAAGTCCCACTGTTCCCCAACAATTCTTCAAAGATGTGGTAGTTCTAGCATTGCGACAGTTGCGTTCACAAACAAAAACACGGCCAACATAACATATGCTGCTCTCAATCATCTCTTTGATGTCAGGTTTCTGCTTTTCGCTACATTTCACTGCATCCATACCAGTCAGATGCTGGGAAGTATCAATCGCCAAAGTAAAGCATTCAAGATTATGGGTCAAATCTCCCAATGTAGCTCCTTCCTACCCTAAATACAGATCAAGATAATGGTATTTAAAGAGCGAAGAAAATGTACTCATCATGTCTTCATTATATTTCTCCAGTAATGTAGAAACAATTGCCAAGTTGTGAACATTCTTGCAAACATGATGGAAAGAGAAAGGTGTTGCAGTTTCCGATACCTGCATGAGAGCCAATCATTTGTTGTGCAGAAACATTTTCAATAATTGGAGTCACTCGGATTGTGAGTTTCTGAATGTCTTTAAGCTGCACATTGTCATCAGGTAAAATATACTCATTCCCACGCAAGATTTCCACATACCAATCCTTTCCTATTCCACAAATTTTGAGTCTTTCCTTAAGCTCACTAACGGTTGGAGATTCCATGTCCCATTCTATTTTCTTTGTCTCTTGCGGCAAGTGGACCTCCAATTCTAGCATGGCTAAAAATGCACAAAACAGCTTAACTTTGGTATGTAAAATGGCTCGAAAAAGAACAACCCACCTATGAATGATACAAGAAAGAAGATAATGTTCAACTCTATGATCTGAAGGCCTTAATTGAGGGAATCAAAGCACATAAAAGAATTATAAAGTCACAAAGAACGTACAGAATAAGTTCCTGCTTCTGATACACTAGAGACCCAAAGGTCTATTCAGACCTAATCTGTGTTGAAGAGGTGTATTCAGATGGTGAAAACGTATCAAATTGCCTGTTCAAGTGTCTTTCCATTCTCTCCATACATATATACACTCATCCTCACTGCTGACATACACCCCACAGCTTGCACATTTCTCTCCATTTCTCTTTCCCTTCTCTAGACACTCATAGCTTGAATACCTACAAATTTGTACCTGAATATTGGATACCCTCTCTGTTGGAATGTGAACCACTTCTGAACAGGCTGTTGACAAAGGATAGCAAGATGACAAATCTGAATCAAGGATTCCTTTCAGTAAGTCAAGACATGTGAGAGGTTCACATAATTGCCCTCAGCCATGTTCTGTTTCAAAGGTACTCATAACACGAGAAGTAGCCATCACTTCAGTATACAGAGAAAGTAAACAAAGGAGAGAGATGCCACATACAACCCTATAACAAAAGAAGGTGAGTTATGTGCAGGTCACCAAAACAGAAGGCTCAATAGATGATTGGTAAAGTGTAAACCAGGTATGGCTGAAGAGAGCTTTCCAAAAGGTGACATGTCTATCACATGCCTGAGGCATTATCTACTAAAGACCAATGCCCAAACCACCAAAATTCACCATCCAAAGCCTCTAGAAAGCAAGACAAAAAATGAACTCCACACACAATTCATCCATTCAGATGGGAAATATTGGAATGTCTGATGATGTCCTTTTCACAGAACCACCACACTCAGTGCAGTTAGACTACCTGAAAACATCTTCCCCCCTTTATGAAGGATAGATGCTCACTGAAGCATCACCAAAAAATGAACTCCACACACAACTCATCCATTCAGATGGGAAATATTGGAATGTCTGATGATGTCCTTTCACAGAATCCCCACACTCAGTGCAGTTAGACTACCTGAAAACATCTTCCCCCCTTTATAAAGGATAGATGCTCACTGAAGCATCACCAACCTCAGGGATTCCTACTTAAGTAAAATAGACAAATCACTGAGCCCTGAATTCCCATTACTTCATCTTCTTCTCACAACTAATTAGGTGAGAGAAATACAGAAAACATGCTGATGGCCAGTTTTTGTGTCACTGTCTTTAGGATACTTCCAGGTATGTGTAGTTCCCTACAATAAAGATCAGTATGAATGCAAGCATTCGACTGTACAATTTACTCCTCATATAGAAGCATGCAGAGCCTTGTTGAAGGGCAAGCCAGCGACAGCATAACTCTCTATGCCACATTCATCATTGCCTCGCACGATTCGGAAGGTACCATCCTGTGGAGAAAGTAACTTTCATAAGAACAAGTCACCTTGTCATGCAAATGGATGCTGAAAATTACTCTAACCTAATCAACAACAATCTAGGAACAATATGCCTTGGACATAGATTGTTAGTTCTGAACTCCAGACTTGACTAAGGTGTGAAAATTACCTCGCCCCAGGAATGATTCCAAGAATTTACCACAATCTGCACAATTGCAAAAAGAAAAACAGTTACAAAGAATTTCCTGCCACTAAGTCAAGTGAAAAATGGCAAAGGTGCACTGACCTATCAAGATGGAAGATGCAGAAGACTTGCAACAATGAGTTAACAGTATTTTCCAGCTAGATAGCAAAGCACGGAAAGAGACATACCCAGTAGTCAACACCTTCATCAGTTGTTCCCCAACCCACAAGCTTCACTGCATGGCCTCCCATGTAGTCACCATGGAGATGTTGGTAGACACCTGACTTGTAGTGTGCAAAGTCCTGCCAGACAGACCAAGACCATGTTATCATCATTGAGAACTCATGACCTTGAATACAACACATTTATGGACCAAATGGAAGCCCGAAGCCACACGACAGAGATATAGTGGTGTTGCTTGTCAGATCATTGTAGTGTTTTGCAAGTGCATACCTCATAGACATCAAAGGCAACTTCAACAGGCCCATTTTTGTAAACCTCTGCCATGAGGTCCTTGGGTTCCTCTGAGATTTCATAGGCACTGATGCCATGATGCTTAGAATCCAACCACAATTCATCATTTACACAATTCTTCACACATGTAGGTGTTTCATAAATAGGATAACATCCTGGATGGCCACATCCCACTTGATCGAAATAAGGATCACACTGCCAACCAAGAAAGACATGCCAGATTTGAGAGATTATTTCTGGGCCTAGGAGAGCAGCACAATGACTCTAAAAGTGAAATCCACTGAGAGAACTAAAATGGTTCTTACAAAGATCTGGACAAAGAAAAAAGATGCAAACTTCAACATTCAATTGGTGGAAATTGGGCCATAGAAAACCTCATTGGTCACAACACCAGTACGCTTGAAGTACTGCCAAGCTCTGATGGGGTAGCCACCCTCACACCCATCACCACACTCGAAGCCACAGCATGCCAGTAGGTCATTCTCAGACAACAGCGCAGTCTGTAAACAGTCAGTTAGCCAGCAAATTGTCAAAAACATGCTTGCCTTCACATATAAAATCAACTGCAATTATGATTTTGGATCTCTTGTTGGAAGCATAAGGAGGTGAGTTTGATAACCTACTTCATTAAGGTGGATACAAAAGCGATCAGTTAATGACTCCACAGCTCCAAATGCCCAGCATGATCCACAATGGCCCTATACAACAACAGAGAAGATTGTTTAAAAAGGTTCTTTACAATGTCAATACTTCGGGCTCATAACTAACTGACCATCCAAACAAACTAAAATAAGACTGCTCCACTTGAGACAATCAACTGAACGTGTGATGGGTTTAGGTATCTACCTGGTCTACAAATATGTGGTTGACACAAGACAGCCACAGTGCACAGTTCCACAGACAGAGCCACATTCAGTAAATTGCCACATCATTCAGTCTCCATCATTCAATCTCCATCATGCTAGCAACTCTTAAGTCTAGTGATCATGAAGTCCACAACTGAGAAGGTTGTATGGTTAGTTCTAAAGCCGGGCACTTGCAAAATGCAATGGCACCTGACAAAGCCCCATCTGTACAGATATACTATGTCAATTAATGCTGTTGCAAGACCTGAAGATACCTAAAACGACCCTGAGAGAAGGACAGTGATCCCACTCCTTCCTTGCATCAAAATTCTTAGGGAGCCTCAAATTCTCATGGTCGAAGCTGACTGTTGAGATTGAAGGATCCAGCTTCTTGGCCGGTATCATAATTGTGCCACACATTTTCTTGAGATGCTTGACCTGCAGTACAAATAAGTGTGAAATGACATGGATAGATGAATCCTCTAGTAATTTTTTTAGTTTTGAAACACTACTAACACCACCAAAAATTAACTCCAAATCACTTACCGTGTGGTGTGCAAAGCGCTCATTGAATCCAGCCTTCCAAGTTGCTTTCGGGTGGGCATTTACTTTGTCAACCAGTGATTGCTGCAATTCACTCCACATTCAAAACTCAGTTTCAAGAGGTCTACGGCAAGGAAAAAATCAAAGATTTAGCAGAAAATAAAAACACAACATCAATCACAGCTCACAAAAGATCCATGGATACACAGACATCCTTCTGTGTGTGTGTGTGTGTGTTTGCTAACATGTCCAACATGATTCTAACACATACCAACCAAGCACTAGGTATAGGCTGGCAAACACACGTTCACTTCCACCAATGGAGACATCACTGAACTAAATTGGAGTATCCTCATGTGATGGAATGTCACCAGCTATGCCAAAGAGATTGCAAACCTGGAGTATAGGTCTCTCGTCACTAAGAAGCTGCAGGGGCTCTGTCCTTGCTGCCTGAAATCCAAAAATGGGAGGAAAAACAGTTTCCAAATTCCTCAGAAAAGAATGTTCGGCAAAAATGATCAATCACCAAAACATAAGAGTATCTGTTTTCAAATCTCAAGTTTCAAGCTTGCCACAATCATCAGCACGCCATATTTCCAGCTCTAGTATAATGATGCTCGATTGTTCCAGACTCTCTAACGGACGAGAAAACCAAAAAATAAGAATTCCATCTCCCTGGAACCATGATGCTGAGCATCGCAGATTATCGAAGACCGATGAGAATTATGCAACTCAAATGTTCATCAGAGATCACAAATTCTAGAGAGAAACGGACAAAATCGAAGGAAAATTCGAAAGTAGAAGAAGAATAAAAATCCTGCACTAGACATTTAGACGGAATATTGCAAAACGCTGAAGTACTCCTTAAAGGATATAATAAAACTAGACTGCACGCCGACTCACACGCACACGGCTAGCTAAATCCATGCGATCCGAATTACTGGTGAGATCTGATCTAACCGCAAGATTAAGCCACCAAAACCAAAAAACACAAACACGGGTCCAAATAAGACTAAAATCTTCACCGGAGCCGACGCTCTTCTTCTTCTTCTTCTTCTTCCCCTCGTTCTTTGATGTCTATTGATTGTCAACAAAAAAAAACTGTCGTACCTGAGCTGAGAATATCAAGCACATCGAAAGCAGCAGCACGGCTGCTGCACATACTCCACTGGCCTGCATCTCCATCGATCTCTGCGCAACAAAGAAAAAGAGAAATTGCAGAATCTGAGACCCTAGCAGCAAGCGTGCTGGAGATTTTTGGTGTCCGTTCCCTTGGTTTTTATTTCTTCTTCTTCTGCGGCTCTCGGCGCTGCAACTCCTGGCTGCAAATCGTCGTGTTGCCACTCACCGCCTCTCTGCCGCTACTTCTGGAATCTGCGGGCCGCAGCGACACCAATAGCACAGAACAGCGTCCCAAGTCGCAGGAGGTAACATCTCAGCCTCTCGAGACTCGGGTGATGAATCATGATTGGGGGTCCTAGGGCTAGGTACCTACGTAGACACTACAGGCCATCTCGAGAATATCGCCTTGTGATCGGGCGGCTCAGATCTACTAGCGTACGCCACATGGTTCAGATTAGGCGAATCTTTGACGTTGACTGTCCCCAATCAGAGTCCCAAATTTCTTAGAACAGGCGATCCCTTTGAGGGCCGGAGAGTAAAGAATTGGATATAAAAAATTAAAAAAACTAAAACTAAAATAAAATAAAAATAAAATAAAAGAATTGGATAAAATTCCTTTGGCAGAAAAAGATTGGAAACCATATAAATAGTAAGAGGCTTGCCAACTTGCACGTTACTCTAGTGCACAACATAATAGAACCTTAAATGCATAAGGTGCCGTCTTCTATAAGTAACAAACTTTACTGAGGCCCTTATACATGTACAATAATGACTGAGAACGGGGGCTGTTCTGGGAATAAGGGCCCCTGATGTGTGAGGCAAGGGCCAGGGGACAGACCTAAATTCCAAGAATCGCCCCTGTTCCAGGTCCTTGCCAGTGTTGTGCAGGTATATTGTTTCTGAGTAAGAGTATATAAAAAAAACTTTACTCAATTGAGAAAGATATAATATTATGATTATTATTTTTCATTATGGTAGGCTTTTTGAGTAAAGAAAATTTACAAGGTTTTTAAAAAAAAAGTAAAAAAGGATAAATAATTTTATTTTATTTAATAAAATATGAGAATTATTTAGACCTATTTTTTTTTTTTTCATAGGCTTAAATCTAACGAGACAATACATCACACATGTGATGTAAAATTATAATCATGAAAATTGCATATAAATATTTCATTTTTGAATTTTTTAAAAACATACATAAAATGAAATGAGAGGCCATTGAGATCAAATTGGAAAACATCTCTCATTTGCTTTACTAAACATAAATGTAAATCTAAAAATCTAAAATATGTCATGGCAACAAGCTCATCAACATAGTGACTTTATTGATTTTCAAACTACACTTTTTTCTCAATTTCAAACAATGATGTTAAGTTTTAGGTGAAATTGATTTTTAAATGAGATTTTACTCGGGTTTGAAAACATACCCCAACTTTGAGTATGAGTATTTTTAAAATCTATATTCAAAATTATGAAATAAATAAATAAATAAATAAATAAATATATTTTTTCAAATTTATATATCCTTGAGTATCAGGTGCATGCACCTTGTGGCAGGCCACGTTCTGCATTCTAGTAGTGCAGGCTTAAAGGCGAGGTCCTTGTGGTTGAACCCTTGTCATGGTGCATTCACACTTGAAGTTAAGTCGATGTTAAATGAATAATATTGGTGGCATCAATTAAATTAGGCCCTAGGCTACATAATTAACATAAATAACTATCCAAGCCTATGGTAATAACTATATTTAATTGGTCTTAGGCTAGCTAGCTATATTGTTAGGTTAGACTAGGGAACCTAGATTTGAGTTTAGATTAGTGACTTAATCTAAGCAAGGTAGGTACCTTAGACCAGGTTATATATAAACTAGGTAAAATAGGTAAATAGGCTAAGTTAAGCTACCCACATAACTTGACTTATTTACTTACATAATAGGTAGATAATTAGGTGGGTAGGTTAGATTAGGTAGCCTACCAATGGGTAACATATCTTCCCATTGGCAACCCATCAATCTTCTTCTAACTTTATGTTTCTATCCAAAGATAATTTGTTCAAACTTTCAATATATAAAAATCACATGTAAAGTCACCTTCTTGTTGGGCTTTAGTAATTCTTTTAGTCATCCCCAATTTGACTTTAGTGAGCAAAATTGGGTACCATTTAATGAAATTGGGAATCGGTGCATAAGATTGGTGGGATTTAATCTTAACAACGCTTTGATTTAATGATGAGAATACAATAGACCTAGTGCAAGTGAGAAGTTGGGAAAGGCAAATGCACAAGGTGAAAACTCTTGTGAGCACCAAATCTAGTTGAGAAAAATAGCTTGGTCTCCTTTTCTTTCATGTATACTATTCTCATCCTGACTTTTGATTTCACCCTTGGTATTCATGGTTGATGGACGTTATTTTAGGATATTTTGGAATATCGCCAAGGTGGCTATCATTATTGTAACTATGGTGCACTTTTGGTAATATTATAAATATCGAAGCGCGAGGCCATTGGTTAATTAAAGTTAAAATAATATTACCATTTATATGTACTTATTAATAATTTTGCAAGGTCCATTTTTAATTTCAAAAATTGGCAATATTTTAGCAATAAAAAAAACATTGTTGTTGACCCTATTTAGGCTTAACCTTTCCCATTATATAACTTCTAATTGCAGTTTGCAACTCCAAAAGTACCTCAAGTAGTAATTTTTGTGGGGAATTTCATCAATTTCTTCAATTTTCTTGACCTGAAGAATTTGAATTTCAACTTATACAAAGGGGTTTTCATTAAAAAAATATGGCCCAAATTTGCTAGCTTTTGATGAACGAAAATTCCAAATTGCCATATTCTTATAATAAGTTGTAGTAGGTACCATCAATGAAGAAGGATTGTTCTTTTACAAAAATTCATATTTAAAAAAACCAAATTTGGCTATTGTTGCTTATGTTACATCACAAAATTGAAAAGAAATCTAACCCCCCCCCCTTCTCACTTATTGATTGGAGAAGTCCCTAAAGTGACCTTACCTTGGAGTCCTCTTTTCATCCTTTACCCTGTATTTCAATCTCAAACTTTGCTATTTGACAAAGTGAATTTTTTAATATCGAATTGGGGTGAAACTTAGTACCATAATATTCAATGCACAAGATTTGAAATAATCATGATCGTAATAAGTACAATAATAGTGAAAATGTTTGAAGGAAAAAAAAGAAAAAAAAAACAAGGGGAAATTCAAATTATCACAAAATTTACTTTAATTTAAGTTTCATCCTGTTTTACTCCTTGTTTAAATGCAATGTATATTTTTAATCTAGGATAAAAATTGCCCATCACTAAACATATATTTATCACTGAACAATTTTCAATATTTTTCTCATTCCTTAACCAAATTGAGCAATTTTTGTGTCATTGGATGCCCAAACTAGAGGCCTACAATAGTTCATTTAGTGTTAGAAGGAAAAGAGCAATGTAGGAAACGTAGATGAGGCATAGTTTGCTTCAATTTTTTTGAAAAAATAATTCTAGACCCCCTCTCTAATTCCAATCCCATATCTTCCTTATTTTTAGTCTGTTTAAAAAATGATTAAAAAACCTGATGGGTGTGTCAATTATGGCTTTACAAAACTTCTTTGTATTCTAGAGGCAGAAATGCAATAATCAAAGATTTTAAGCTCTGAATCCTAATTTATTTTTAATTCACTCATTTACACCAAACATTCAATATCTTTCCCATTCCTTTATTGAATTGAGAAAATTTTGCAACATTTGATTGGCCCATCACCATGTTAGTGCGATTTGTATTAATTAGTTTTGAGTGGTTTCCAAGTTCAGGTTTTTTTTTTCAATGAATTTCTTTGAATTGGACCATCACAAGAACGTTTTGAACCTTTGAAGATTCCCCAATATAGAAATATCACCACATTGCAACACAAAATCCAAATTTGCCCTCACAAGATGCATCATATTTACACCTCTTTTTTGGCCTCAATTGCTGCTGGATTCTATCTCAGGCTGAAACAATTAGGAGAAAAAACATGAGGATCCTTAAAAATTTGAACTTTCAAGCTTTGACATAGCCAAATTTGGCTATATTTTCTTATGGTTTGATCGCAAACACTCATGCTAAAGGAAAAAAATTCAAAAAAATTAAAAGCCCTTAGTTTAGATATGGAATTGACAAGTTTATAGTTTAATGGATATTCAAACCTATGCTTATCTCAATGAAGAAGATTAGTGCTAATGGCATAAGCGGAAATCATCCCCGATTGCGAGGTGTACATGTAATTGGCCTATAACATTTGCAGATGACATTAGTGCTGATTCAAAAAACAAGCTTGGGGAGGTCATTTTAAAAAATTTAGCACTAATCTCTTGGAGGGTCATCTTCCACTTTATTTCTCATTACATGTGCTTTTGACATAAGCCATAAGATAAGTGGTTGATTTGTGAAAAAGAGTATGAAAAATTTAAATGGAGGGGTGATATTTCGTCATTGGTTCCATTCAAATTAGTGTCCATCCTTTCAAATTACCAGTGTTCATCATAAATAAACAATGATTTCAAAACAATGCCCAACAAATATAAGTTTTTTGAGTGTATTCAAACTATGATTAACATTTTAATTAAAAAAAATTACACAATATTTATTTTTTTTTAAAAATGATGCAGGGATTGAAAATCTCTAATCAAAAAATTTCGAAAATAATTTTTCTTTGTTGTTGGGCATTGTCCTAAACCATCACTAGGTGGGGTTCAGACTGATGTCACATTTTAATTTTAATTCGTTGCTCCAGTTCGGTGTTTGGCATTTCACACTCATCACTATTATAAAAAAGAGCTCCAATAAAAGCAGCTCCAATATCTCAGATCACCTGAATAATTTGTTTCCTTGCTTGTGGCGACATCTCTAGGACTTGGGTAAGTGAGTGAGTGAGTGAGTGGGTGAGTGATGGAGTGGCTTCGGCATTTGGTACTCAAGTTTGGTTTGATTTGATTTGTAAGTTTTCATTTTTGTATGTGTCGTTAGCGTTGTTCATTTTTCAATAAAGCGTTGAAAATCAATAATTGAAGCAGTACATTTGTAGCAAGTGTGTGCAGGACTGTGCAGTGCAGTGCAGCTCAGCTCAGCTCAGCTCAGCTCAGAGAGTTTGCCTGCTACCACTCGAGCGTGTTGTGGAAATGCTGCTTTCGAGTGGTATCCTCCGCTGCCATAGCCTTCGATTGCTGCTGCGGAATGAGCTCGGAACTTGATCTGCAATGCTGGAGTACGAAAATCTGTGCTGCAGGCTTCGCAGACCAGATCAGCTTGAAAGACTTGACGAAGGAGTATAACACTTGCTGGAAAAACAAACACAATTTTGACTTCTCGAGAGTTTGTTGCAAAGGTGCAATAATAAGGGTATGGGGACTCGGGAGATGGTGGGAAGAGGAGGAAGTCTCCCTGGTGCAATGCGTAGTAAAGGATTGGGAAACAAGATCATAGATGATGATTCCTGGAAGCCGTCTTCTGTTGTGGTAGTTGTTGCAGCAGATCGAGGCATTATGATCAGTAGCTTCAATGACGAGATTTTGTTGAACATTCTGCGACGATTGTCACCCGCGCCGTATTACGCGTTGGTGTGTAAGCGATGGATGCGGCTGCACGGCCAGCTGAGGCTTTCCATCAAGGTGCATGACTGGAGGTTTTTGGAGAGTGGGCGTATGGTGTCAAGGTTTCCGAATCTCACGGATGTGGATCTCTCGCTCGCTTGCAGCTGCATTGTCACCAGCAGTAGTAGTTCCCCACGCGGTGAAAACAATAACAAGCAAAGCTCTTCTGCTGCAATTCTTCTCACACACCAGGGACTCACTGTCCAGCTCGGGTACGACGCCGTCGATCCCTCTTCCATTGAGCGATGTATAGAAGCGCAGCAGCTGTCTCCGGCCCAATTGGACAAAGGACTCAAGCTTCTGGCCGACGCTTATCCCGGATTGCAGCGTCTGTGCGTAGTCGATGTGAGAAGAGACAGCTATTTCGGACGAAGAAAAACAAGAATAACATCAATGTCAGCGGCAGCAGCAGCAGATCTCAGAGACGCAGTGAAGAAGAAGGAGAAGAAACCAGTAGCTGTAGCTGGGGAAGAAGAAGAAGAAGAAGAAGAAGAAGAGACTGCCGGGATTGCGAGAATCGCACAGAATTGTCGTCTTCTGCAAGAGCTTGAGCTTTACCAGTGCACAGACGAGACGCTGAGAGCAGTATCCGCGTGCGAGAATCTGCAGATCGTGAGACTAATAGGATCAGTGACAGGTTTCTATCACTGCACTTTCACGGACATCGGACTGACGATCATGAGCCAGAGCTTCCGCCGTTTGGTGAAGCTGGAGCTCAGCGGCTGCGAGGCCAGTTACGAAGGGATCTCCGCAATCGGCAAGTGTTGTCTCATGTTGGAGGAGCTAACCCTTTCCAACAAGGGTTTCTACGAGGGTTGGGTAGCAGCTTTGTCGTTCTTGACATGTCTGAAAACTTTGCGTCTTGAAGGATGCAAGCAGATCGATCGCAATCCAGGTCGTGTACAACTCTTGGGTCGTTGCTCCGCCATCGAGCGCTTACATCTGGAGCGTTGTGATCTTCGCGACAGAGCGGGATTCAATGCATTGCTCACCGTCTGCTCCGTTGTGAAAGAGCTGGAGTTTCAGGATTGCTGGGGACTGGACGATGAAACCTTGAGCCTTGCAGCGAATTGCAAGAGAGTGAAGCTGCTAGGACTCGAAGGATGTTCTCTGGTTACCACTTCAGGAGTCGACATCCTGGTGCAAGCTTTCAGGGATTTGCAGCGTCTTCGCGTCACCTTTTGTGATAACATACGTGATTCTGAGCTCAGCCCTGCTTTGTGTGACCGCGTCTTGACTCTCAAGGAGTTTTCTTGGCGGCCTGATACCAAGTCCGTTCTCGCTGCTGGTCTTGCAGGCACAGGTGTTGGTCAGAGAGGAGGACGATTCTTCAGACGAGCATAAGAAGAGACTCTAGGGTTTGCTTCTTCTTTTACTACGCTGACTGAGACTTGCCTGCTTGATCCTTGGATGTCTGTGGTTGGGTGCTTAAGGATCATGTCTGGTTCTTTGAAAAATCTACGGATGCAGCTTGCTCCATCTGTAGAGGACATGTCTGCTTAAAACTCAGATGTCTGTGGGCGCTTGAGGATCATGTCTGGTTCTTTAAAAACTCTAGGGATGCTTGCTCCATCTGCAGAGGACATGTCTGCTTGGTCTGTGTGTGCTTGAGGCTCATGCCTTGTCCTTTGAGAAATCTACAGATGCTTGCTCCATCTGCAGAAACCTTGCCTGCTTGACCTTGGATGTCTGTGGGTGGGCGCTTGAGGATCATGTCTGGTTCCACTGAAAGGCTGCATGAGCTCTCATAAGCTGCTGCATTGATCAACATCAATTAGAGGCAATGTCCAAGTGTCACTCAGTTTGAGCACTTTTTTTGTTAGGAGTCCTTGCAGCTGGAGTTTAGAGCTTTACAGATGCTTGCAGATCTATCACATGCCATGGATCATCATCTGGAAGCTGTTGCAAAATTGTACTCTCTCTCTTCCATTTCTTCGTTAGCTTAATAAAACAGTATCAACCACAAGCTGCCTTTTGGTTTGTTGCAGTCCTGAAGTGGGAAGAGTTCGAAGCACTTGCTTGTTCTCTCCATTCCACCCACACATACATCCTCCACAAGATACTAAAGGATGCCAAGCAGAGTTCAGGGTCAAGAGATTGATTGCAACAGGGAAAAGTATATTATGGTATCCCTTGGGCCCAGGAGCTTGTAGAAGCTGCAGCAGATGGTTTTGATGATTTGGTGAGCTTGAAGATTGACATATGCGATCTCAAGCCTGATGAACCAGCTCAGCCAACACAGGCAATCAGCAGCAACCTGAATTATGAGCTGATCCTTCTGAAGTTTGTAGCATGCTGAGGACCTGGGTTCAAAGGTGTTGACAATTGTTAGTGCTGAGGGACTTGAACTTCCTTCATTCATGGACTTGGCAGCAGTTTGCAGCCTTCTTGGGAAGGCCCAAAACTTTGTTAGCAAGTAAACTCAGTACTCTCAAGGGAACCAAAGTGATTTTCTGGTCATCCTCCAGAAATGGCTCTTCTTACGTAAATCAAGCATGGTAACTGATACTCCAAGATCTAATCGTCTGTACATTCTATTAAAGATTAAAGACTAGGGTGCTTGACTGTGCAAAGATCATGGACACTCAACTTTTGGATTTGACAACCACTGCTTCAATGGTATGGAAGCTCTGATACCTGCGTGGAAATTGCCATGGGCAGTTTGTGGAGATTGAAGGATACCCATATACATATATATGTATGTAGATGGGCATTACAGTGCTCTGCAGGTTGCCCATGCTAGTATAACAAATTTGCTTGCAGGTTGTGGTGTTCTTCCTTTTACAAATGGGGGCCACACTAGTGCAATGTATTGAGCTCATAGTTGTGATCCACATGCGAGGGGAATGGAGCTTTGTGCAATTCATACACATTTTATAAGAGCAAATCCTGCACCAAATTTTCAGCTTCTTCGCCATATCATGAAGCAAGCAACATAGTTTGTGCTTGATTGAAACACCTAGTATTAGCACTTGAGTGGAACTTGGCAGCTGATTGATTGCCAGATCCTACAAGAAGCTGGTGGTGGAGTCTTTCAGTGGGTATTATCAGATTTCTTGGCAGGCCACACCAAACTGTCAACTGTCAAAATTGCCAACTTATGAAATGGAGGCTCCAACAGTAGTTCTCTTCCTGGTTATGGCCTTTGCAATTGGATTAACACAAGTTCTGTAGGCATGAATGATGCCCCATGGAATGCATCATATGGTCAAACTTATACCCCTGCACTTCAAAAATTTGTGGTGAGTGATGCTTGAATGATGAAAAATGTGGACAATGCAAAAGATTTTATTATGGACTCCCGATTGTTTTTGATAATTACATCAAAAGAGTTTAAAAGTTCCATCTGCTGGTAAACATGTTGCCAAAACAATAAAAATGTCAGAAAACTTACATTTCAGGCTGAAATCCCAAAAATTCATTCATGTTGAACTCCTTTTAATGGATGAACCCAATTATGAATGAATGAATGAATGAATGAATTTTTGGGTTCAACCATTAAAGAGATACATTGGTGAATCCAAGCAAGAATTGAGTTCAAAGCAAATTCAAAACTTCTTCATATAACACATTCAAAGGATTAACTCTGAAATAATAAGAATATATAACCAGATTGCACAACATAAATATAATTTTGGATGCTTTCCAAACACTGGAAGTAACCACCATACATTCAAGTTTGTGTTTAGAATTAGGGTTTGTATAAACCTAAATAACCAATCAAAACATTAGTCACAAATAATCTATAATGGCTTTTAAAGTGCATGGTTGACAAGAAATTCAAGAGCTTTACTTTACTAGTGTGAAAAATGGTTTGTTGTGCCCAAGGAAATTTAACGTATTACCTTGAGATTTAGTTGCTACAATTCACCATTTGCTGAGCTCCCAACATGCCCACTTTTGCATGCAACCCCTTTCAAAATGCAAAATATGAATGAAAATAGAGCTTTTGAAAATTTCAAGAACTTCAGTATATCACATTTGATATTTTCATGTAATTCAAAAAGACAACCTCTTAAGGCATCACGTACTTTCTAATCTACTTGTCACAAATTTGTGTTTTTTTAGTTGGGAGGACTATTTTAGCATGCTTTCATCCCTTGACCCACTCTGAAAAATATCGATTGATATGAAAGCAACTAGAAAAATTACACAATCTTTGGACTTCACAATATGTGCATCTTGATCTTCTCTTATTTGTTGCATTTCTTAAGGAGTTCTGTATGACTGCTGTAGAACAATGTTCATAGACTTTAGTGTTTTATCCAATTAACAAAAAACTGAAAAAGAATTATGACCGGATAGGAAGTCAGTTGGTTTTCTCTCATGTGAACACAACTTCGTTTTTAGGGTTTTGGTTTTTGTTTTGAGTGGGCGTCAACTTTCTTGGTGCAAATGGTAGATTTTATTTTATCACTGTTTGTTAGTGGTTGCAATGACTATTTCAAGGAGACTTGTAAACTTGGGTAGAAACTTTGTTTGTTTGTGTCTTATGTGAAACAGGTTGACAACAAGCAATGGGTGGCCGAGGATGTTGCACACATTCAATGAAATGGGAGAGTAGGACGATGCATGATGGGATAAGAAGGGGAGTTCAAGGGCAAATGTAGGCAAGTTTGTTGGTTTGGTTGATTATGTTGCAAAAGAGTCGAGGTGAGCGTTCTGTTAAGATTGGTAGTTGCTGTTTTGATTTCATTGTGCCAGTGACTACACCATGGCAAGCTCTATGTTCTTGTTAGTATTAGACTCCATAAGGTTGAAGGGTTGGTTGAAGGGTTGTTGCTAAGGATTGATGACGCATAAAGGAGATCCGATCTGTACGTGTAGAAATAGGAGCATGTCAGGGATACATCTGCATGGTACCTTGGCACTACAGGGGGCTATAGTAATGCCAGATTGGCAGCTCCAAGGACACAAGAAATTGAAATTGTTTCATAGAATTTGTGTATCTACTGTGAGTATTCTGTTTACCAGGGGATTTTCTTTCTACCCTTTTTTTTTGGTTACAGAATGTCATAGAACAATGCTCATATGCACATATCAGCAAAGCATGGCTCATATTGACTTTACACAGAATGTAAAACTTGATTGACAGACTGAGCATGGCTCACGAACTTCTCATGAAAGTGCCTAATGCTCTGATACCATGTTGTTTACTTGAGAAGAAAGTACATCCTTCCAGTGCACAGAATAGGCACAGAAGAATAAGTACTCAGGGAACATCGAGCACAGCAGACTTAAACATAATTACTAACGACCTGAACTAACTTAATTGGTCTAACAAGACTGTTACACTTAACTAACCTAAGTATTGAAGGCTCAGCAGCAATCACGTCGGCATCTACTACGGTTACCAGCAGCTCCTTACCTGTGAGGATGGCCGTGAATGAATGCCTGCAAAGTCCAGACCAGCCGTGACTTGCTCAGCGGTGGTGGTGGATCCATACCTAGTGGGTCCAGCCAAACCTCTCGCATATACTGCAATGTAAACACACCCTAGGCGCCATGGTAGCTTGCAGTACTAGTATGAAAGCTGCAACACTGACTGGTGGTCACGCGGATATCTGCCAGAGATCTCCACGACTAGTAGAATCTCCTCCGCGACCACCTGCTGCAACAAGCTGCTAGCTCATTTTCAGTAGCAGCAGCTAGACCTCTCTTCTTCCAGCTCCTTTCCAGCTTCCGCCTCACAATAAGTCTACTGATCTCAGATCATTAACCAGAAAAACAAAAGTAACCCTTTACGACTACTTATAATACAAGACACTAGCTGATCAGTCCAAATTGTGTTCCGTTAAGAATGAATTCCCGCAGCAACTCTGCCATGACTGCAGCAACTAAGTACCAATCTCTAAAGCCCCTGATGATCAACAATGCAACAAGCTTCGATTTTGGATCGCGCAGGCCTTTGGGTAGCTGCGAATCCGTCGGAATCATTTATGCAATCTCAATGAGTAGTCAGTCTCGACTCTCTTTGTCCACAACCTTCAGCTTCTTAGTCATCTTCTTCTTCGTTTTCTTCTTCTTCTTCTTCTTCTTCTTCTTCTTCAATTCATTATTGATCTAGACTTGAAATTCCAGCTCCTGCACAAATTACTAGTTAATGAATTTTCTTTTTGGAAGAAGATCAGGTCCTGCAGCTCTCTGAAGTACTCTTCTACTGCGCCAGATCTACGTATAGAAAACAGTCCTCCAAAAATGCCTAGGGGGATGTTTCCTGTTGTAAACACTCCTCCAACTACACTAAGAATTTCTTCAGAGGTTTTAGGAGAGAGAATGAGAGATGGGTGGGAACTCTGCAAGAGACTATTTCTGGTGAATAATATTCCCAGGTTGATTTTTTTTTTTGTATCTCATTTCCTTAAAAACAATTGATTAAAAAAAAATTGGATTCAAATTTTTATTTTTTTTCTTTCAGATTTAATTTTTTTATTTCAATTTTTCATTTCTAAGTTTATCTTTTTTTTTTTTTCTTTTGGAGGCTGGTATGAGCCAAGGCCATAAGAGCCTTATACCAACACTAATAACAATCCTTAAGGGATCAGCTTTGGTGCAAAATCGAGCATTTAAACACAAATTATTTGTTTTGAATAGAGAGCTTTGGAGTGGGAATAATGGGCTGGAACTTGTGGAAGTGACTAATTTTGGTGAGTTTTGTGGTTTAATTTTTTAGTTCTTTTAGAATTCTAAATTTTTAAAATTAAGCTTTGAATTTTCAATTTTTATTCTTATTTCTTAATTTTATTAATTTTATTTCCTTTCTATTGACCCTTAAAGACCAGTTTTGTTGCAAAATCAACCAAACAATGTATTAAGAGGCCCACATTCGGTTTGCCAGTTTCTTATGAGTAGGGCATATGTACACACCTTCACTGATCATTCTCCACAACCAAAGAACCAGTTTGGACACTTGACAGGAAATTCTCAAAAATCATCGAACCAGTTTTGAGCCTTAACCAAGGCTTGTACAAAATCAAAGAACCAGGTCAAAGAACTTACCCTAAACAGCTGATTCATTCATGAGAACCACCAGTTCTTTGAAATAGTGGTACATACCAGGCAAATTTGCATGGCAATAAAAGCTTTAAAACTCAAATAACTACCTAGAAAATGGCCAGTTCTCTCATGAGAAACCCAGAGATTCCTTAAGGATTTCCAAATACCCAGAACCGAAAGGTTCTTCGATTCTGCTTCTTCGAATAGCTGGAACAGATGGCTATTGAAAAATCAAAGAACCGTCTCCACACTGGTTTCAACCAGCAACACTCAAAATATTTTGAAATGTCCCATGAAGTCCAGTTTTTCAGAGTAACATTTTATGAACATTCCTCAAAATGTGAGACCTAAAGGAAACTACATCATTACAGAGTCTCTCCCTCATAGGCAGAGTCAAAAGAATTCACATGTGATATGTGCATGATGAAAGGTTTTGTGAGCCTAAAACTAGTTTTTATTTTCAAAGCATTCCATGGTTGGATGGTATGTATCTCTTGTTGAGCAACATTCAAGTGATGCTATTGCTAGTGAGATACTGAGCTTCTTCAAGTCAAGATTCATCACATAAGTCTGTTGTAGGCAACTAGAGGTTTTTTCCTAGGGATTTCACGCCTCATTTGTCTCAGAACTGCTGCAGTTCTGTTTCAGGCGAAAAATAAATTGTTTATCATTAGATTTAGTTCTCTCATTTCTCAGGTGCTTGTTTTGTACTTGTTAATGTTGTGCTGGAATATCAAAACATTACAACATCTGCCTTAGGGTTTTGGGTTATTTGGTTCTGGGATGAATGTAGTGGTCAGGTTCAATAGATTTGAAAGCCAAGGACAGGACAAGGATCAAGATAGCGACTAGGAGGATCGCCAACAATTGCAACCAAGAGCGAGCAAGCTTCAAGCGTTTGAGCTTCAAGCAATTCTTGGAGTGGGTTGTTCCATTTCCTATAGATCTTAGCTGTAGGCAAAATCAAGAAATTTTTTACAACATCTTCACATGGGATAACGCCCTTGGACAAAGGCATTACCAGAATTGGGTTAGCACTTGACTATTTGTCTTTCTCTGCCCTTCCTTCTTGTAATGCCATTGTCCTTGGGCATTACCCTACACTTAAAACACATAGATCATGAGGCATAGGAGGTGGTAGGTTCTTGCACCTACTCCTTAAGAGTGGGAGTGACCATGAACCACACACCCCATAGGAACATCTTTCCATTAGGTTGCTCTGATGCAGTAGCTTTTCATTTTGTTTTTCTAACTAACTTAGCTTTGTTCACAGTCATCTCATAACTCTATTGGTCAAGGATTGATCAATTGCAAAAGTTGTGAGAGTTGTGAATCAAATAGTGCCTCACAATAAACCGACATTTGTCATTTTTTCATGAGAAAAAACGTGTTCCCAGAGTTCTTAACATGATTAATTTCATATTTTCAAGGCACGTGCAGCTCTCCAATGGAAAGGCATTGTCCTTGTAGCAAGAAAAAGACACTTTGTCAGTGGCATTCCATTATGCTGCTATGATCACAATGTAATGGAAAGAGAACCTTACCCCAAACAGAGCTTTTAAAAATCTGTTGCAAATTCTAGCTCAAATATAACTCAGAATTTGGAAAGTTAACCTTGAGATGCTTTTGCATCCTTGCTGTTGTGCCATTGTTGTTGTACTCACAATTAACAGTTTCGTCGTTAAACAGGAAGCATTAGCTATCCCTAATGGAAAAAGGAAATAATCACACTCAAAACTAAAGAAATATCACAAAGTCCTCCTCATTCTTCTTAATTGCTCTTGGTCTTCTTCTCAACATAGTTAGATCAAAAGATTGAATAATAATTTCATGTGGGGTTTGTGCATCTCTGTTGCTTGCTTCCACAGGTGGACAAGAGGTAACTCAGCATTTCTCAATCTCCCACCAGAGTCATCATGGCTGAAAGATGCGAGAAGCAAATACACTCCTCAGTTTGATGTAGCAGCAAACTTGGCCAGCAACTTGCATCAAATGTACTCTCTCATGATCACTCAAGCTCTTCAGCCTCATTGCTAAGATTTTAGCAAACTCCAGTGTGAATATAGCAATATAAGTCATTACAAGCGTAACCATTGCTTCTTTTTATGTATTGAAAACGTTAGAAATGTGTGATGCATTTATACAACAATGTTTTCAACTTATTATTATTATTGTTGTTGTTGTTATTATCATCGTCCTTAATACAAACCTTGAAATTGAATCAAGCAAGCAAAGCCCAAATCTAATATGCATTAGCTTGGTGAAATCGAATTCAACAGATTCTAAGAGGTGCTTCTTGTACTCGTCATTTGCAAAACACTATTCACCAACAATGTGAAGAGATCCTTCTTCATCTTGCCCTCTTCCATCAACATGGCCCTTGACTTCTTCAATACAACCATAGCCTTTAAAATTTGCACATCCTATGAGTCTTCTTCTAGCATGAGGACTAGACAAGTTCCAAACATGTGCATTGAAACCTTTCAATTCAAAATTGGAGCTTTGAAATAATCAAGCTCACACAAGCAATGTACACTCGTAAAATTCAATATAAAGAATTAAAAGTTGAATCAAGCTATTAGAGCATCATCGATATTTTCAATTCATAATAACATTGTGTTATCTTAAATGCTTTGGTTGCATAAGAAAATCAATTAGTGTAATTTTAATGGTCTACAATGTGGATTGTGGAGCCTAGTGTATCTTATTGCCTTGCCTATGAAATTTTGATATTGAGTTAAATTGAAAAAAAGCTCATGACTGAGGATTTTTTTGTTTTTCTTTCCAAATAAAAATGTTTTATAGAGAGGTGCCACTTTACAAACAAGCCTTATGGCTATCCTTTTTATCCGGGACACCTTATGGTTATCCTTTTGCCCATCAATTTGGGCGAATAGGGAACATTGATTGAAATAAACCACAACAAAAGAAATACCAAAAAATAAAATAAAATTCATAACAATAAATTTGTGGAAGAATGATTGTTGTACATAGTGTGCCTTTTTGGTGATTCAATTTTTTTGAACCATTGGAAGTTGGAACATTATTCATGGGGCTTGTAGATAGGCTACATGTAATTTGATTATCATAGGTGCACATTAATTCATTTTAGAAACTAAAATATTAACATTTGAAAATTTTCCAATATGGAAATAGAGTAATAAAACCACTTCAATTTCTTTAAGAATCCATAGATTAAACCTTATTAACCTATATACAAATAATATTATATGTTACCATTAGCACCAATTCAACATATGTCGATTATTTAAACACAAATTTGGCCAATAAAGCTCATTACATTAATAATAACAAGCATTCCAACTCTCAACCTTCAGCCCCGCACCTTAGGGCAAGTGTAAATGTTTGATGAAGTTCCCAAAAAATGAATACACACTTGGTGAACATTCCTCACCCACCAAATGAGAATTCCATGGTTCCCTAGTCTCACCCCAAAAGTGGAAAAATCGATTCAAACTTATGCAACCTTTGCTATAATCAAATAATCATAATCCTTTTTGCCCATAGAACGGTCCCAAATGCTCCCCACCCATATTGTAGTATCATGACAAGTCCAACATTTTAATATCAATTAAATATTTTATTTTGAAGATTCCAAGTTGAATAAAAATAGTATTCTAAAACGTTTTCAAAACATTCTCTATTTTCCGTCACAAAATTTTCATTCTTTAAAATTTTATAAAAAAAAAAAAAAAAAAAAAAAAAAAAAAAAAAAAAAAAAAAAAAAAACAACAACGGATACTACTACGACATTAAGTACAAGGTTTACTAAGGACATGAAAATTCCTTTCTTTGTCAGCTATGTAGGTCTCTCCTTCCTTTATATGTGGGATAAGAGCTTCATCCCGAGCAAGTGGGAAAGTTAGTTAGTTGGGTGAGGTACATCCTAACCACAAAGAAGGTATGAAAAAACAAAGAACACAAATGGGACCATATCTTTTTTTGGGGGGGGGGGAGAGGGGGTTATGGAGCAATACTAATGTACAAGAATTTCTATGGTTACCTTGTCTTCCTCACCATTTTTGGCATAGGCTAATGCCAAAAATGTGGGGCATGAATTGTGGGGACATGGTTTTTTTTTTAAAAATTATTCCTCTTGGGGGGGAGGGGGATTGGGGGGGGATACAGGAATTTCTATGGCTAGGTACTGTTCCTCACGGGGTTTGGCCTAGGCTTATGGCAAAGGCATGAGTTAGTTGGGGGTCAACTTGTACATCTCGACAAAACATTAAAAAAAAACCCCAATAAATAAAAATGCCCTACATGCATGCATACCCACAAGTACAAGTTGCCCACCAAGAGTATGGGGGCTAATCACAAACGAGACCAAACTGGCGGGGTTGCGGGATTCGAACCCGGAACCTATTGTGTTTCAGATTTTTCCTCTCTATAATTGCTGAACTTGTCACCACAGAAAATCCACATGCCATGGAGAGGCCCGGTCTCCCCCGACCACCCAATCGCTATCACATACGAGGTGACAATTCCGTTTCACCAATCCCGTGACTACACGATACCCTAAACGTAATCCCTTCCACGCTCCTGATTGGTTGAACTCGTTACCACACCTCGACCGCACAGTGCGCGCTTGGATCAGCGCCATTTGCGCGCCTCTGGGCCAAGTGTCGAAACTAGCGCCTGATCTCTGCCCCCCTACCCACATCTCAGCCGTCTGTACGATCTCATCGACGGTCGATCCGTGTCCCTACTTCCCGTATATAATAAAAACCCGTCTTCTTCACCTTCCTCTTGTTCGTGTCCGTGGTTCCGTCGTCGAACCGCTTGCGTGCCCGCTTCCTCGCAGAGGTGCGGTGCGGTTCTGTTTTTTTTCCTCTCCTCTTGAGCAATTTTGTTGTAGTTCCGTCGCATTTGCGCGGCGTCAGTAGAATAGCAAAATCCTCTTTTCTTTATTTCAAGAGCAATTTTTTGATGTCTGAATCGATACCTCCGGTTGCAAATCCTGCATAATTGTTTTGCATTTTTACAAAGGTTGTTCTTGTTGGCGAACGAAGAACGGTCAAGCTTCGCATGTGTTTCTGTCTCTCTGAATTCTGCTGCTGAACCCCTGCATCTTTGTCTGTCTTTCAGAGGGAGAGGTTTTGCCGCGCTTATTGAAGAAGTCGGAATTTTTTTCCTTTGTTTTTTGAGATTTTTTGGAGATTTTTTTGGGTGTTATTGTGAGGGATCTGGAAGATTTTCTTGATAGTTTTTATGTATTTTTGTCCACAAGAAGAAGGTTGCTATTTTTCGGGCTCTTCCTAGAGTGCATAGGTCGAGAGCTTGTCGGACGCTTGTGAGACTTAGTTGCGATGGCGGCGGCTGTGAGTCAATCGGCCACGACGAGGATGTTAGGCCAGTCGAGTACTACTGCTCCGGGTTTGGATCGGTGGCCTTCCTGTAACTACCGGTGTAGTAGGAGTAATATTAGAGGTTATACTAGTCCATCAGCAGTGCCAGAGAGGGTTTTGTCTGGGAAGCACTGTTGTTCTTCTTCTTCTGGTGTCGTCGCCGCTGCTGGTCCGGATGCAAAGAGCAGGAGTAGTATATCTGCTTCAATGACAAAAAACGCTTGTAGAGGAGTAAGTACGCATGTTCGCTTGCCTCTCATAGGATCTGCTCAGTGCTGCACCGTCAGGTGTTCCAACTTGCCAGTAGAATCTGCAAATTCCAGGGGTTTTGGTAGCAATCGCGGCTTGAAGAATCTTCGATGGACGGAGGAGGACGTTCAAGAATTGTCTGGGAATTCCGATACTACCGTAAGTGGCAGAAGAAGAGGAAGAGCTGCTATCACGTCTATTATGATCAGAGCTCTTTCCGAGGACATTGAGGCGAATCCGTCGCAGCTGGAAGGAGCTTCTGATGATCAAGCACATGGCCAAGGATTCGTCAACAACACCTTGACAGACGTCGTTCTGGAAATCGAAGCGCGTCCGCAGCCGATTTCGGCAGCATCGTTTGCAAATAGTAGTAATAACAATCAGTTGTCAATGGAGATTGTCATGGGCGGCGGCTCCACATCAGAGGCACAAGTCATGGCTGCGCCTAGGACATACCACCCCAAGCTTGTTTGGTTTGCGAAATCAGAAGAAGAGGAGAATAGGTACTTGGACAGGGCCATCAATGCCACCTTAACCGGCGCTGCTGTCTCTTACGCCATTACCAAAATTGTCACAGTCGATCACGATTACTGGCAGGTACTTTACATGTTCAGCTATCCTGTTACCTCGTGCAATGATGTCTGAACTTCAGATACAGTTCTCTTCAGTGGCTGGTAGTTTGTCATCGGGTTATATACTGTAACAATCTGTTGCTGAGTTGCATCTGAGTGACATGATAGAGTGAATATGTTTGTAGCTGGGTAAGTAAGGGCATCTTTCCATTAAGCTGCTGTGATCACAGATTTTGTGACCACAACATGGTTCCATTATGTTTTTTCAAGTAGCTGTGCTCACAATCATGTTACAGTTCTACTGGTCAAGGAGTTGTGAGAGCTGTGAGTTAATCTATGACTCTCCATATAATGGCATCATCTGTCCTTTTTTCATAAGAACATATGTTCTCAGAGTTCCTAACATGATTAATTACATATTTCAGCACAGTTGCAACTGTCTAATGGAAAGTGACTGTTCCTACAACAAGAAACAAAGTCCTATGTGAGTGGCTTTCTATCAGGCTAACCCAATGGAAAGAGACCCTAATCAGTGGAAGAAAGGGATCTGTTCTTTGTGAAAGCCAAGAGATTGATTATGTGCAGCAGTTGTCTCATTTGGTGGGCATTTGGTGGTAGGGTTCTCATCCTGTGATATATCATGCATGCAGGGCTGGACAGTTTTTGAGATTCTGAAATATGCACCATTGCATAACTGGAAGGCTTACGAGGAAGTTCTGAAGGTCAACCCAGTGTTTGCAAAGATGATGATCAGTGGAATTGTTTATTCAATAGGTGACTGGATTGGCCAGGTAATGAGAAAAGCTCACACTGTTTTTTTTTTCCCTCCCCCTGTTTCATTTTGTGATATTTTTGCTATTGTAGGTGTTGTAATGTTGTTCGTGTTGGGCAGTGAGATATAGATGTAAATAAAACAGCCTCAGCAGCAATCCCTCTGCTGGTTTCTTTACAGTTCAAGAAAGTGCTAAATATATTATGCCCTTGCATCATCATCAGTTTGGCTGATGAGATGAAGTGGGTTAAGGGACCATCATCTGGTGCCTATCAAATTTTTTTTATCTTTCAATGTGTGCTGAGAGTGAGCCTTGTGTATCTCATCTTGCAGTGTGTGGAAGGTAAACCCATTCTGGAGTTTAGCAGGGTGCGGCTTCTAAGATCAGGCCTTGTGGGGTTCTGCCTGCATGGATCCTTGTCGCACTACTATTACTATGTCTGTGAGGTAAAAATCAACTCTTTCTAGTTTTCTGATATAATTCCTGGTCAATGTGTCATATGCCTTGTGTGTTTTTGCTCATCTTGCATGTAGTTATTTTCAGTGGAACTTGTTTCTTTGAGTTGTGATTTCAAAAGCTTTTTGTTGTGAAGTTGATTTTAATTAGCGTGTGTACTCTCTTGTGTGCAGTATCTCTTCCCTTACAATGGCTGGTGGGTAGTTCCACTAAAAGTTGCATTTGACCAGACTATTTGGTCAGCAATCTGGAACAGTATATACTATGTGACTTTGGGATTGTTGCAGCTTGAATCACCAGCTAGAATCTGGAAAGATTTGACAGCCACATTTTTCCCTCTTCTCACTGTACGTTTCTCTGAACTCAGGCTTTGAAGATGGCAAGTTCTTCTTTCTTGGTCTTATCAATTGTGCAAACAACATCCTGATTCAGGAGGATTTTACAGCTTAGCTAATATGTTTCCTCTTTGTGTCCCAATGCAGGCTGGCTGGAAGTTGTGGCCATTCGCACATCTTGTGACATATGGCTTAATTCCAATTGAGCAGCGTCTACTGTGGGTGGATTGTGTTGAAATAGTTTGGGTCACTATCCTTTCCATGTAAGTGGGCATGGAACCTTTACTTTTCTGTTGATCTTGTATTCTTGTATCTGAGAGAGATTGGGGTAAAATATTGTTCAAAAGGCTGGATTGTAGTTTCTATGATGAATCTGGATTTGTATTGCTGTTCCTTGGTTGATGTATGATCCTCCGAAGTGTGGGTGGGCTTGAGCATATTTAAGTTATATCAGTGCAAATGAAAAAAGATGGCTGAAATCTGTACACATTTCTAATACAGTGGTAGATTGGTGTTTTCAGGTTTGCAAATGAAAAGGCTGAACAACGCTTGGAATCTGGTGAAAACAATGCAGAGACAGTACTGTTGTTGTCATCTGATACTGTTGAGGAAAATATGACAAATGAGTCATGATGAGGGTTGAAAACAGAGAGGTGGTATGTAAAATACCTGTTTACCACCTTCTGTATCATTGCAATTTTTGACAGAATAAGCTCGGCCCTAATGCCCTTTTATGCAGTTAGGATTGTACAGTAAAACATGATTGACTACCTATGTGTGAGATTGGTGTTTGATGTCTCCAATAGTTGTAATAGTACAAGTACAGTTCTTTCCTCTGAATTCAGGGAGGTCATGGTGGTAGAAAAATCCTGTACTAGGTGAAAGATAAAAGAGTGTGCTATTGAAAGCACCCTCAAGAAACCATTGTTAACTTTCTGCCCAAAGAAAAGTTGTGTGGATTGGGTTCTGTCTGTTTGTTTGCTGTAGCATGAAAGCCACCATGCTCCTTGCCAACTTGTGTGTGTGTGTGTGTGTGTAGCACCTGTGTCTGCAAATAGGAAGTTGACACTGTTTACTCCAAAAAAAACACTAATAACCTCCTCTGCAATTCCCTTTGTTAAGTTGATGTACCACCCGAAGTGAGATAACTTCCACTCAAGAAATTCCCTTTGTTATTTGAGATATTGTCCCAAGCAAAAAAATTCACTTGAGAAGCTCCCATTGTTATTTGAGATAACTCCCCCAAGCAAAATTTCCCACTCAAGGCTAGTGCAAAGGAGGTTTCTTGTAGCAGCACCCTGGCAGGGGTTGGCTTTTACTGGCATGGAAACCTTCAGTACAATTCAAGCACCTGGAAAGGCCTTTTTTGTCTTTAACACTTTGGACCTCCTCAAGCTCCATCCTCCGTTCCAAAGTCCTCCCAAGACCCCAACCTTTCCAAAAGGGCATTATACACCTTGGACCTCAAACTTCACCCTCGGTTCCCAAGACCTTCATCTCCACCCTCGGTTCCAAGTATTGTAAGCCCCAACATCAGGGGTCCCCTCATACCAAATTCATTGGCAAAGCTCAACTATCCATAATGCCCATGATCCAGAATCATACCAAATTCATTGGCAAAGCTCTACTATCCATAATGCCCATGACCCAGAATTTGTTCAGTAACGGTAACTGTTTAGATCCAAGAATCAGCAGTACACGCGAAACCTGAAACCAACTCACTTTTGTGAAAAAGAAACCGTTACACATTAAACCACAAGTGAGGATGAGAGAAAGAGCAAATTGCATAGCATGCTGCTGCTTGTGTACGAATTTTGAAGGATGGAAAAAATGGGGACCCACTTTTGTGCCTTCCATTGGTGTGTGAAACAACCTTGGTTGAAAAATCACATGGTAAATTGGGGGACTTTCCCAAGCATAACAATCTCAGCTGAAAATCTTAGTGTAGTTTGGGGGAGCTTCACAACCACAATTTCTTGCTTTTTATTTCAAGTTTTTGCACCACTACCACCTCTGCACATACACACATAGTACATACCAGACAAGAATTTTATTACATGGTATAGAATTGTGATTACATATACAATTGTGTGGAAATGTTAGAGACAGATGGTTGGAACTTGGGAACTTTGGCAATGGATGGAATTACATATTGCCACGTCTTGTGTGGAGCATGGTAGAAAAGATGATACTATTGATATTTGTAATTGCAAAGTAGATCTGCACCTGGATTCTGTCTTTTAGCCTAGTGAAAAAAAAATTGGCAGCTACTGCCACATTTGAGTGCAATTGAATGGAACTAGATTTTTTTTGATATCCAATAAGCTGGGTGACAGATTTGCAAGCTCTGGATGTTGAAAGTGTACTAGAGTGTGGGCAGGGTTTGGTTGATTCCGGCTCCTTGGCCATGGATGCGCTAGGAGCCAGAATTGGGCAAACCTGCCCACTCCCTGGCATTAACAGCTGTTAGAGCTCAGCAAGAATCTGCAAGGTTTGCCGATTAGGTCTACAGAATCACAGCCAATTCTGATTGAGAATTAGTCAATTAGATGAGAAAATAAGACCTTGCAGCTGTCACCAAAAAATGCATCATATTTAGATGAATAGGGCATCAATATGCTGAAAAACCACAACCAGAGCTTTCCGATGCCATATCAACCTTGAATATGCAAATTGTTTTCTACATACATTTAATTTTATGGGGTATTTTGTGTGTCAAATTTTTGTATCATGCCAACAAACATGTCATAGTCATTTCAAATATTTCTTCAATGACATCCAAAATCATTCAAGTTGAAAGAAGATTTGTCCTTTGGAATTCTGAAATTTTAATATCATAAGTTGATTTCAGGCTATTTTGAGTGAGTTTGTCATAACCCACCTACAGCAACCTCCATAATTATAATCTTTGAAATTAAAATCAAACCAGACAGTTAAGTTGATCACAAGAACCACAATGGAGGCATAGATGCAAATGGATTATGTGACCCAGCACCCAATAGAGCAGCATCCGTCTTCAGTGCTACAAGTGGGATAGGCATGAAACCCATACACCAGGGAGGCTCCATGGCCATCTTTTAAGTGGGACCACATCTGGTATCAGTGTTGAACTTCAACCATGTTACAATACCACCAGACATGCTACTGTAAACAAAATGAACTTGATACAGTGATTGACAAGACCGACCACTGGGCATCACCAATGGTCCATGCAAGAACAAACATCATCTTCCAAGTGATGAAAGTGATTGGCATCCCTTACCATGATTGCTCTCTCAACTATTCTTGAAATGAACTTTTTTGTGGAAGTGTGGCAATCTTCATAGACCCGAAGACTTTTTCTTATTCAGAGAGGAGTACCAGGAACTGTGTTGATGAGCCCCAATGCAATAGCCAGCTTCTCACTATGGTGACACAAATGCAACACCTTTTCTTCTTCTTCTTCTTCCACATCATGCAGAACAAATTTAGTGTCAGGCCCTGGAAATCTCTGCAGTTCTGCACAGATTTCAATCATCTGAGGGTGGTCTTCATTGTCTACTACAAACGTATGCACCTCATTATTCACTTTAATCCAGGTGTGACCTGGCTATTTCTTCACACCTTTTTCCTTTCTCTGCCATTGAACATTCTTATAGAGATGCCTGTCGCCAGCAGCAGGATTTGACAGCGGCATTTTCAGGCTCCAATTCAAGAATTCATTTGGTGATGCATTTTTCCATCTCCACAGTACCATGAATTCTGTAAGCACCGAGCAAAGCCCTCCATGCACTCATATGTGGTTTACGGGGTATTGCCTTGATCATATTCTCTGCCTCCTGTCGATGGCCAGAATGACCAAGGAGGTCTACCATGCAGGTGTAATGTTCCGATTTTGCAGAAATCCTATAGTCTGTGATCATTGAAGCATAACATCAAACACCTTCATCCACCAAACCTGCATGGCTGCATGCGGACAGAAGACGAACAAAAGTGGTATCATCTGGCTGGTACACGTTCACACATCTGTTGAAAATGTTTAAGAACTTCCTTACCATGCCCATATATGGCACATCCTCCAAGTATTGCATTCCAAGTGACCAAATCTCAAGATGGAACACTCTCCAAGAGTCCTCAGGGCTCCCACAGTTTGGGCGAATGTCCACCCAGCTACTCCTCACAAAGACATCAGATTCACAACCACTTTGATCTGCTCATGAACTTTCCCACTCTCTTCAAAGAGCAACCACACTGGCACATGCATTCAGCACCCCCACAAGAGTAAAAGAGTTTGGTAGCACACCCTCGTGTTGCATTTGTTAAAATGCCTTTTGCACTTGCCCACATTTCACATGCCCCATATCATTGCATTCCAACTGACCACATTTGGAGATGGCATGTTGTTGAACACTCTCCAAGTGTCCTCAATGCCCACATTTTGCATACATGTCCACCAAGCTACTCCCCACAAAGACATCAGACCTGCAACCACTTTGAATGAGCTGTTCGTGAACAAGCCTGCTGTCTTCAAGTGCTCCTCAACCAGCAAATGTGTTAATCACATTAACAAAAGTCAATTTGTCAGGACTGGTTCCTTCTTGTCACATTGGTTGGAAAAGCTGCATCACCTTCTCAGGTTGCCCATCCTTCACATATTAGCAAGCTTCTGATTCCATGGAAAAAGTTTCAATTGCACTGTGCCTGGTGCCATTGCAGCCATCTCAGCTGCCACCCATGGCAGGTTTCATCAGTCCTCAAGCCAGAGAGCTTCCAATGTCTTCTTGTATTTGAAATCCAGATACCTTTCATTTATCTACAGGCAGAAGTCCAGATCAAGCTAATGATCAGGTCAAGATTTTTCAGCAAACAAAACACATGTACTGTGAGAACCAAGGCAGTAGACAGAGAAAGGAACAAGACAAGAAAGCTTGCAACTGCAGTGAGTGTGGCCTCTGTTTCTCTCCAATGAGCTCTGGGTAGGAGAGGTGCAGTGGTGATGGGTATAATGCAATTGAGGGTGCACAGAGACACATAGCAGCAAGCTCCTCATGGTCGACCTCCCTCTTCTTCTCCATGTGGTGGTTGAGCTGCAGCTGTTGCCCTTGTGCTCTAGACAAAAGTTAGATCGTGGAAATGGCAATTGCCCTTGCCGCAATAGTGATGAAGACATTGTTGCTGCCTTACCAAAATACCTTGGCAATTGCTCTCTCTCCCTCTCTCACAATCCAAGAGCATCCCGAGTAGACCCAAATACACCCAAATCAATTCCATCTGGAGCATCACAAAAGACCCAAATGCAGTTCCCTCTGGAGCATCCCAAGAAGACCCAAATGCAATTTCATCTGAAGCATCCCAAGTAGACACAAATGCAACAAAATGCAATTCCATCTGGAGCATCCCAAGAAGACTCAAATGCAATTCCCTTTGGAGCATCCCAAGAAGACCCAATTCCCTCTGGAGCGTCCCAAGAAGACCCAAATGCAAATCCCTCTGGAACATCCCAAATCAACCCAAATGCAAATCCCTCCCCTCCTTTTTGGATTTGCCTTACCTGCGGCTTCAGTGCTGCTCAAAAACAAGGTCCTGCAATTTTTCCAAACTGATACCCAGTTTCATGAAATGGTTAATACATATGGCTACACCCAAATTGGGGATGAACAAAGGATTAGAGGGTAAAACTAGGGTCCAAAAACAGGGGGACTAACCCCTAAATTGTATTCCTACTGTTTAGTAGCGGCGTTCTGTTTTGTGCATTAGGTTAGCACCAAATTTGTAGGTCACAAGATTGCTGAAATATGAAGAGTTATTGTTATTGTGAACATTAGACTAGGAGTTGGGTTGATATGAGTGCTGGGCGGGTCTGTCGGGTTTTGGATAGGTATATATAACGGCATATACCAAGGTATGTGAAGTCCTTCCTAGTATGTTATGGCTATTCGCATTGCGCCTTGTTCTTCATCATGTATTATTTTATTTGTTAAACTCTTTGCTTAGTTTTTCATTACATGTTACTTTGCCATTTTAGAGTTTTAAGCATGTAGTTTTGTCTTTGTTTTCTTACCTATTACTTTGTTGGTTAAATTATGACGTTTTGGTACCTGTTATTCTAGCAATTTAGGGTTTTAAGTGAGAAGCTTTGTGCTTTATTTTTCATTACATGCTCATTGTTGGTTATGTTAGGGTGTTTTATTACATGTCACTATGGTAGTTTAAGGTTCTAAATATCAAGGTCTTATAATGTTGTTGGAATGGCAAATTTGTTTATGGTTTGAAGGAATTAAAATCATAAAATTCACTTACATCTATCATGAAATGTTCACATGCATCCATCGATGCTCATGTTGGTGAGGTTGGAACAAGAATGGTGAAGGTGATGCATTTCATTTTAACTCTTTTAATGAGTCAGATGCTAAAAGGGAGATTAGCAAGGAGGAGATTTTGAAAGTTGAAACAATTGCACAACAATTGTAATTCTTCCTCCAACTTAAGGTGAATAAAAAAATTTGGATTTTTGAGCACAAAATTACAAACACATGAGCCTTTTACAAACTCAATGATTCTTTTGTCATGGATGATTCTTCAAAATCTCAACAAATGCATTATGTTTTCTATCATAATGTCAAGCCAAAGGATTATGTAGAAAGTAATATTCATCATCATAAAAGCCTTGTCATGTACAATAATATAAAAAAAAACGGTACAATCACAATGAATAAACAGGTCTTTAATGAACATTTTGATGTCTTGAACTTGAATAGTGCCAAAAGACTTGCTACTATTACCCCTATCTCAATTGATGCCCAATGGTCTTCCAAAAAGTGAAAAAACCCTACAACCCATTCCATTGTTGGTTTCTTTTGCTTTGGAATCCATTACAAGAAATTTGACCTTGCTCAAGAAAAATTTGTGGAGGATTTATGTTTTTACATCACCAAAGGGTACCACCCATTGAAGTCCATTAAAAGGATGAAAGCATGGTAAAGTATATAGAAAAAATAGTTTTAAAAAGGCAATCAAAAAGTGGTCTAGTTTTTAACGAAAATAGGAAAAAGTAGATTGAAAATCATTTTAAATAACATAATAAAAGCATGGTGTTTTTCTTTGAATTTAAAATTTTGAAAAACTTTGGCACAATAAAAGTAGATACAAGTATGTTTGAAAATGTTTGATCAAATTGAGTTTAAACATATTTTTCCATTAGAAGTTTGATGTATTCTACTATAATATTTAAACTTTGAAAACTTACACGTAAATTTTTAAGCTATATCATGTTGAAAATGGAGAATATTCAATAATTCATCTACTTCCACCTACTTATACAAGTTTGGACAACCAAAATAAAACAAGAAAAAAGTATAATTATTATTTTAAAAATTTACCTGAATGCATATATAAATATGTGATTAATCAACATTATTGTGATAAAATTAAAGATTATTCTCATGTTGATCACTAAATAGAAAACATTTTAACTTTCATTACATTAAAACTTATTAATGACTACTTTTGTTTTGTCAAGGAATTGTCTACTTTACTTTGCTGGCACCCAAAAACATTTGGTTTAAATAGCTAGTCCTCCAACAATGTGAAAGGGTTATGTTTCCAAACATGAGGCAACTCTACAATGAAATAATACCTAATATGGTCAACAAATCCATAGAATCCCATGTCATTCTTACCCTTATTGAAGCCACTAGAAAACTATCACATTTTATCTTTGGATGTCTTGAGAAGGATTTGACATGTTTGTTTTGGTGGTCAATTACTATAACAAAAAGTGAATTCCTTGTCAAATTATTATAAGGATCCTTGAGGTTCATAAAACATCAAGAACTACCATGGGTTTGCAATTGAAAGATCTATTTTCCCACTTTGACTTGTGTGACAAGGTCATAGCTTTCATCAACGATGAAAGCTCCAACTTGAACACTCTCACAAATGCCTTAACAAGCATTATGTCATGTGTTACATTAATGTTGGCACAACCATATGCTAGTAGTTGTTATGGGCATGTTATGTCCAAATGTTGTTAGTATGCTATTAACAATTTGAAAGTTTATGGTTCCATGAAAGAGGTGTCCATAAAATATACATATGTGTCACTATAAAGAAACCATGGACCCAAAAAAAAGCAAAAAGGGAAGGCAAGAATGGGCAAGAGCTTGTAGAGATGCATCTTTTTATTTTTATAAGCTAAAGACACCTATGGAGACTTGACTTGCCTCTAAAGTCAATATTTGCAAAAAAACACTTTGGAGTTTTAAAATGCCATTAATTTATGTCATTCAATGCAAAAACTTGCCTTGTAAAGCAAAATTCTTAACTACCCATAAACTTGGGCTATGGCAGAAGAAATTAGTGAATTGCTTACTTCAATGGTCATGCAATGCATGTTGAACCAATCCTTATGGTATTGGTTACATTATCTAATGTAATTGTCATCACCATCATCATGTGTTGTATGATTGAAAAACAACATTTTTGTAATGATTATTCCTATGGTAGTTGGTGGTTTAATGTTTTATGATATCTATGTTGATGTTTCCATGAATTGAATTGGGAATTTATGATTGAATTTTTCAATTGTTAAACAATTTACTAATTGTTTTTGCTTGTAGGTTAGGGACTTTGATTTTGACTTACATCATTTTAGCCATCTTATGAGGTTTAAGGTGATAACTATGTTGAAGCCATTTTTGGCTTTTGCATCTTCATTGCAACCTTGTAGTGCACATGACATATTAGTCTTTATGTTGAACCCTCATTTTAAAAATTTGTAGCTCATTTTAGTCTATGTGGGCCTTGAAGTGGCAATGGAAATTGCAACATAGTATGATCATGAGATTTTTGTGTTATTGTCCTTGATTGTCACAATGGTTTTTAACACCAACCCCTTTCAAGGTTGAACCTTTGGATGTCATTTTGCCTAAGTTAAGTGTCTTTGGTTCTTTAGTTTCAATGAAGGAAGTTATCATAGCCCTAGTTAAAGTTAAGTTGTCATTTTATAATGAACTATAATGCTAAATGACAATTTTAGTTCTTTGAATTAGTGGGCAAAACATGAACAACAATTTTCAAATATTGGTTTTCTTACATAGCAAATTATGAGCATCATGGGTTTGTAGATTAAAATTGAAAGGATTTTTAATATGGTCAAGATTATTAGAGGATTGAGGCATTGTTGTCTTGGTCTTGAGAATTTGGACATGTCTAAATGATGAAAAATTAGCCAAATGACCTTAGATCAAGGTGCACACTTGGTTAAGGGGTCAATGGAAGAATATTTGGATATTGAAAACTCTTTGCTTGAAAATAATGAAAAACTAATTATAAATTTTAGTTTATTTGAAGAAGATTGATTTTATTGTTGAACACTATAAAATGCAAAACACTTTTGATGCAAACAATTACTAAGATATAAAAGGATACATGTAATTTTGGATTTACTTTAGATTTTGTTGAATTCATTTGTTGTTTCAAGTGGTGGTTTGTTTTTTATTATCCATCATCCATATATTTGATTTAAATTTGCTAACCAGTAACCAATTGTGATGTTGAAATTTTTTCTTTTGTGTACAAATGGGGTTCCTAGGAAACCCACAATAGGTGGCAAAGGGCCTTGGTGATGAAATGGGTGAAAAAAAATTATTATTATTATATATATAGTTTTGGATTTTCTAGAGTTTCACATGTGTGATTAATTGTTCCTCTTTGTGGTTTGTTCATATGTTACAATTTCATTATTGAGGTGTGATTCTACATGCAATATTAGAGCAATTTGTGTTTTGCATTTGTGTTGGTTTTCAACTTTCCATGTTGTCTTGATTTCATCAACTTCTATCTCCTTTTTTTACTCTTAAAATTTTGAATGTTTTAAGAATGATAAAGTCAAGGCCTAGTTGAAAACCTTGTGAATCAAGGTCTATTTTGGTATTTAATAAACTTTAGTGTTTTAAAAACCATAGAGATAAATGGAGGTTGTGGTCTCTTGATTTGTATTTTGTATTTTGTTTTGAAATTTAACCATTGTTTAAAGAACAATAGAGTTATGGTGTTTCCTTTTGTTGTTTTAAGCTTGAATGTTTATAGCTATAGAACCATGGGGTTATATGTTGAAAGAATTGCAAAATCAAAGTTTGTAATGTTTTGTTTTGCTCTTGTGTTATTTATCTTTTTTGGTCTTGAATGTTTAAAAACAGCAAAATTAAGGGCTTGAAAATTTTGTGACTTGATGAGTCTATTTTGAATATTTGTAAATTTACAAAGGGTAAGGTGTTGACAATTGAAAGAACTACAAAATTAGAGGCTATGTTTGTTTATGTTTGGGTTTTGCAACTTGTTTATGTATACGAAGTCAAAGGAAAAAAAGAGTATCATCAATCTAAAAGTGCATTCTACACCAACCTTTTGTGTGAATCTACCAACACTTTAGTTTAAGAAGGGATTATGAGGTGAATGCAAAGTACGGTGGCTCATTTTTGGAGTCATAGTAACAATTTTTGTAAGGTACTTTGTGTTTAAATGCTTATGTAGAATAATTTAATATTAAATATATTAAATGATGACTCACTCTAGATTAACAACTTGACTATGATGACATTTTCATAATTATTTTTTGCAAATAATGGATTCATTATCGATAATGGATTTTTGAAACTAAAAATATGGATTTGTAATTGATTGGACTATTAAAACAATTCAAGAATTCATATTGAATTCACTCCAAATTGTTTATAATGATTAAACATGGCTTGAAGAATGAAATCATGAAGTTAAAAGTGAATTTTTTTTCAGTGAAACCTTAACCAAATAGTAGTTATGAACTTTTGAAGGGTCATAATTGGAGCTTCTTTTCAAATGTTCTTTTGGAATGACTGTTTTTTTCATTGCTCAAAACATTTATGCCCAATGGGTACATAATTGAAATATTTAAATGGATTTTTAGTCTTATGGACTTTATGAGTTTTTTGTTTTTAGAATTTTCAAAGTGATTTCACCATACCATGCTTCACTTAACAATAACATTTTTCAATCTAGGTTTTGACCTAATTTTAAAAAGTTTCATAAGTGATTGAAACTTTAGTAATATAAAATTACACTAATGAAATATCATAATTTAGAATTATATCCGTATGAATCATTCATAAAAACTTGCTTGTAACTCTTGTGAATGTTATATCTGCTTAAAATGACTAGACAATGCATACACCCAATGGTTGCATTCAACATGAGTAACTCCAACTTTTGATTTTCAAGATGTGTTTTCATCATCCAAGGGTGGGCAACAATCAATATAATTGTGATTACTTAATCATTATGCATTGTAGATTGTAGCCATTTTGTAATAACTAATGTGATTAAAATTTCAAACAATTTTATATGTTGGGTGAAATAATTTTACATCTTTTCTTGTTAGACTTTGGCAAAATGTTCATAACTACAATTTCACATGCACATTGTCTTTAAATGTGTTTTTGCATGAAAAATGATGTCAAATTTTATTATGCTTGTTATGCACATGTTCAAGTCCTTGTTCACAAGGCATCTTACATCTAAACAAATGTTATAAATGTCCAGATGTAAAAGAAAAACTAGTTTATGTCCATGCTTATAAGGCCTACCTTTACCAAAAAATAACAAGTTCATGTCTACTAAGCTTCACATATTACATTTTTTTAAAAAGCTGACTTAATACCCTAAACATGCCAACATTGGGAAAGATTAGATTTTGATAGAGAGATCCAAATTAATAATGTACCATTTGTTTGGCTAAATGTGTTGTGTGCATCTCTGACACGCTCTTAAGTCCCGGGGTGAACCCACTTGAGGGTTCACCAATGTCAAGTTGCGGAAAGTTGAGACTTGGAGGCATGCTCCCGACTTCCAACATTAGAAAAGGGTAGAGGGTCGTGTTGGGAGTCCCGGGATTAGACTAGGAAGAGGGACTAGTTTAGCTTGTGTGAATCTGCATCCAAAGACCAACCACACGAGGTTAGTTTAGCATTCGGGACACCCTTGGGTGTTGGGACAAGCCACGGGCACTTGGACACACAAGACTCACCATGGCCCGGACTCGGGGGAAGCCACCACCTTCCCCCATATAGTATTCTCTGCAGCTCACAGTGGAGGCTACATCCAAATGACACAAATTCCCGGGACTCCCGAAATGGAGTCCCGAAATTGTCCCGATGGGACTCCCGGAACTTTGAACAGCCATAACTCCCGACTGCATAGTCCGATCGCGACGAGGTCTGAACCAAAGGTGTAGCCCTCGTCGAGATCTTTCCAACGCCATGTCGCACTCTCAAATCGGATGTCGGGAAGAGGTCGATTCAAGACTTTTAGTGGTCGGGAGTCAAACTGCCAGTTTGACTTGACTCCCGGCCCTTCTTTTGCCCATAACTTGGGCTTCAAATGTCCAAATGACAAATGCAAGGCCATTTTCGATATCTACGTTTGAAGACCTTTCCAATGACATGAAGAACACCTCAATGCAAGATGTTTTGAGTGTTGCTGTCGAGCTCTGAACATTCGGGAGTCTCGTAGGACTCCAAATCCTCACTTTTTCCAAGTGTTGGGCTTCACCCCCACACTTGGCCAAAGTAGGGTTGCGACAATCTCAATGTTCAAAACCCATTTTATTAAATTTTTAAAGGTACTTTTATAATATTTTACATGGTACATGAAGTTTTATATTTTATTAATGTATTTTAGGCATTGAAACAATTTGGATTTTTTGAATTTAAGTTTTGTGATGATTGATTTATCATTTATTTGTATTATATTTGTATCATATTCATATAGTTATAATAATATCTCAATCTTGCAGTTGTATTGCATGTGCACCTTTGGGGGGAGTAAGAGATTTAGTATTGCAACAATATGGTTACAAATTTTACAACTTCATTCATTCATTGTAATAATCATAATATTCTTTATGATATTTATTGATATTTCTTTAGTGTAGTATTTGTGTTTTGATCTATTGTGATGGTTTCATTTGCATTGATATTTATTATTATTAACATTGATAACACATTTGCTAGTTAATCTATTAAGGATTCACACCAAAATATTATGTTCATAAATAAAAGAATCAATAAAAAATTTTGCAGCATTTTACAACAATTCAACTATATCACAAGCTCACTAAAAGTCAGAATCAACCGAACTATGTGGCCTCCTCTTTCTAGTACTTTAAATAATAATATATGTGATTTATTCTTGAAATAATTTGGACCATCTTATCAAACTTAGATGAGCTTTTTAATGAACTTTGTGTGAAGAGATTTTTTTAGGGGTTCTGAAAAGATGTGTGTAACTAAAATGTAAAAGGGGTAAAAAAAAACCAATGTTATGCACTTAGAGCATCTCCATTGGTGTTTAGTAAGTCATTCTGGATAATAAAATTACATGTTTAAGTTTAGCTTTTTTTTTGGTGACCCCACCAATAAAAATGTAATTAGAATTGGATATATGTGGGGACTACTAATAGCAAACCACCTGGACTAATCAATATGATCGACCAATCAGAAATATTGAGTTGCAATTAGGTCCAATTTATTACACTTTTTTTTGGATGTGCACAACTGTGTTATGCCTTTTACCAACCATGGCAAGCTGCATGAATTTGATGCAGATAAACCAATTTCTTGAGCTAAACTAGCACATTTTGACTTTTTCGCAACAAATTTTACTGTCTGTAATCACATACTGAGCATTATTGGAGATGCTCTTAGATCCACCAGCATCGTCACTACCCACTAATGTAACCTTGGATATCATAGCCTAGCATCACATTCCATATTGAAAATATGATTTTTATAAATATGATTTTTTTTTTCCCATGATCTATTATGATATTGTCACATAAGGAGGGATATTATTCATATTTTTAGCCTATGATGGCTATGATGGTTTTCAACACCTCAACTTCATATTTTCACAAATAATCATTTCACTATTTCAAGGATAATTTAATGATGAAACTAATCCGAGAGCCATAATTACCTGAATTTATAATTACCCAAAGCCTCCAAAATTAATTAAAAGATCCCATCCACAAGAAACCAAAACAAAACAAAAAGATGTTTTAGAAGCTTCTGCTAATAGTCAAGAGCTATGTATTTTTTCCAAAAATTGCTAGGTAATGCCCTAAATTAGGGCATAATAGAAGTCTTGTTCATGTGTGTCATATTGACAAATGAGCATAAAAGGATGCTCAGAAAATGTCACTAGAATACCCCAACATGACAACTTTGATTAGATTGCCATGTTATAAATGAATTTGTACATGTTTCAAATCATAGCTTTTTCATGGTCTATTTGCATGAAGGATGTCATGTATGAGGTTTGCATATCTTTCAACCTTTCAATTATTCACTTAAAAATCATTCAGACAAGAGGTTAAGGTCTATACTATTAGGCAACCTAATATTTAGATAACATCATAAAGGGAAAAAAAAACTTATGTTAAAGTTAACAAGTCTAACCTAAAATGTTAGCTAACTATTTTGATATATATTTCACATTTAAGTTAGTGTTAGGTTAAATTAGGGTATCAAAAGGTAAAGGAACTTATATTTATCATGACGGATTTACACCATCAAGATGAATGATAGTGATTAGTAACCACAATCAAGACTATTAGAATGAATGTTAAATATGATAAATATTGAGTTAGACCCCACAAGTAAGATTTGTCCTATGTAACATTGAATTAAATGGTTGTTTTTGACCTCTTCACATAACATTGAATTAACATCTCAAAACCTAGGCTAGGTTTGAATGTTAACTATCACAAATGCTATAACATCAAGTGAACACCACAAGCCAACAAGGACACCACATCATTAACGATGTTAGTGACTAATGTGAATGCACCCAACAATCAAGAAAATATACCATTGACTTAGTTTAGGGTTTAGGGTTTAAGGTTTAAAATATCATCTTAGTATGTTCACCTTCAAGATAGTTTTTAAATAAAAATCTATGTGTATTTAGAAAGTAGTTAAAACTTGCTAGATTATGAAGCTATTAGCATTTTTTAGTTTTAAATTTTAAGCCCATTTGTAGCTATGCAATGGAAAACAACTATTACAACACCACCCATGTCAAGAAGCTTTCCATTAGATTGTTGTGATCGCATCTTACTATGTGTCGTTGTGATCATGACAACCCCATGGAAAGAGACCCTTGCCTTGCACAACTATTGGAATGGTAGAATTATCAAAGGCTTGCCCATTCACACATGCATCATTGATGGAGGAAGTCAGCATGGCTACCTTTGTTGGATCCATAACTTGGTCTACACAAGCTACAAGAATGCATGGTTGATCAATTCAATCTTTGATTTCCCAGTTATAGGTGAAGGTAGAATACTACCCTTGATTGAATGTAAATGAATAGGTGGAACACTTGATGCTTTGATGATTGACCTAGGGATTTCTTCTACCCTATGGTTGGAATTAGAGCTAAAATTGTGATGGCACAAGGGGATAGTATAAATGTTTGTAAAACACATCGAGTTTGGGTAGTATGTGGAGGTAGTCAAGGTTTTTGCAAAATGCAAACAAATGGGATTGACAAATAAGCATGCCAATGCCAAGCACTGACTTACAAAAGACATGACAAATTGACAATGGCATCCACAGAAGGGAAAAGCACACATCTTTTTCAAATGTTTGCAGTAACATAGTTTCATCTTGGGAAAGAAAAATATCGATCACAACATTAAATTAAAACCATTGACAAAGTCTAGGATACCAACAAATTTCTTGCTCAAAGTTTTAAGCCATAGGGTTGCTTACATATTATGGATAAGCATGTTCTATACAAATTGCATGCATTTAGATGAAAAACTATCAATCCGATCATTGAAGTTTTAAGTTTGAGGTGTGAAGTGTGAACCTGCCATAAAGGCCAGAGTCTATTTACTGCTTACAATTTTACATTTGTTTGGGACCAAAAAGTCCATTAAACGAATGGTAGATCATGGAGGACAAATTTGTTTTTTGGTATTGGCAGCATGCCACAAACTTGGCCATGGCGACCGTGTTCGTAATCTACATGAGCTTAGCAAGAGTGCTCGTGTGGGTGAGGGGCAGGGCCGAACAAAAGCGTTCCTTAACTTTCTGTGTATTTAGACAAACAAGGAGCATGTGCTCTTCATCCTTTACCTTCTTCAAGTTGCAGCTGCAACAAAACCTCTCAACGTATGGCATGCCCTTCCACACACTTAACGCTACCTCAAGCTGCATGTTACCACACCGAAACCGTGCTAGAGCTTTTTGCAGCTGAACATAGCTGATGTCACAACCCCACTTTGGCCAAGTGTGGGGGTGAAGCCCAACACTTCCAAAGTTGGGGATTTAGAGTCCTCCGGGACTCCCGAATGTTTAGAGCTCGACAGCAAGACCCAAAACACCTTGCATTGGGGTGTTCTTGATGTTATTGGAAAGGTCTTGAAGCGTAGATATCAAAAATGGCCTCGCATTGGTCATTTGGACATCTGCAGCCCAAGTTATGGGCAAAAGAAGGGCCGGGAGTCAAACTGCCAGTTTGACTCCCGACCACTAAAAGTCGGGAATCGACCTCTTCTCGACATCCGATTTGAGAGTGCGACATGGCGTTGGAAAGATCTCAACGAGGGCTACAACTTTGGTTTAGACCTCATCGCGATTGGACTCTGCAGTCGGGAGTTACGAGCTCCCAAAGTCCCATGACTCCAACCGGGACAGTTTCGGGACAATTTCGAGACTCCAACTTGGGAGTCCCGGGAAAAAGAGCCATTTGGATGTAGCCTCCACTATGAGCTGTAGAGAATACTATATGGGGGAAGGTGGTGGCTTCCCTCGAGTCCGGGCCGTGGTGAGTTTTATGTGTCCAAGTGCCCGTGGCTTGTCCCAACACCCAAGGGTGTTCCCGAATGCTAACTAACCTCTTTTGGTTGGTTTTTGGATGCAGATTCACACAACATAAACTAGTTCCTCTTCCTAGTCTAATCCCGGGACTCCCAACACGACCCTCTACCCCTTTCTAGTGTTGGAAGTTGGGAGTGTGCCCTAAGTCTCAACTTTTCACAACTTGACAAAGTGAAACCCACTTACCCTCAAGTGGGTTTCACCCCGGGACTTAGGAGTGTGTCACGTACATTTGTGTATTTGGACAAACAAGGAGCATGTGCTCTTCATCCTTTACCTCCTTCAAGTTGTAGCCGCAACAAAACCTCTTAATGTATGGCACGCCTTTCCATGCACTTAGCGCTACCTCAAGTTGCATGTTGCCACACCGAAACTGTGCCAGAGCTTTTTGTAGCTGAACATAACTAATGTCACACAAGTAGCTTTCACTTTCGTACAACATACCCTTGAAACACAAGTAGCTTTCACTTTCGTACGACATACCCTTGAAACACAAGTATTTTGTCTATATACTAGTTTCGAATCTCACGGTTGGTAAAGAGCTTTTCAATGAAAGCCATGCGCATATTATCTTTCACCCTTTTTACACTGAACCCATGAATTGCTTTTTTAGAAGGTATTGACAATCTCAGGTGGTCTGAAAGATAAGGCCCAAATGCTCAACATTCACTCAGCATTTGGGCTCGTCGTAGTGAAAAACTATCCTCAGGTTACTACACAATTTTGAGGAATCTCATGAAATGTTTAGAAGTCCCAATTGATTGAGAAATTGTTCTTGATTTCTGTATGATGCAACGGAGTGGTAGGTATCAAATTACACACATTAAAAACAGCAAGGTAACAATCTAAACTACCCAAGAATAGTATCAGGTTGTGAAGTTTTGTCTTTGATTGAATCTGGAAATTCTATTAAGAAGTTTGGGACTGAGTTGTACAACATTCGTAAAATTTGAGCTGGGAAATTAGGAATCAAAATTTCAGAGACCCATTGCAATACCTACTGAATGATGCAACAGTGCAGAAATTTAAGGAGTTCTGTGTCAGTATGAGATCTAGCTGCCTCTCTAAATGTATCAACCTCTCTTGCAAGATTTGACGGTTTAAATTCTGGAAGCAGAGATTTTTTTTCCTACTTACAAACAGATCAGAAACATGGTGCTTGATGATGAAGATACTCTGAAGAGGTTGAATGTCTTGGTCTAATTTTGAAGCTTCATCAATTCAATTTTCTGTTGTGAAATAAGCTGGGTGGTTTGGATTGCGAGAATGCGTTATAACTGGCTTTAATTTCTCTTCAATCATTTTATTCCTTGAAGATGAAGACGACATAAATCTCATGTTCAGTCTGAATATATAAGTACTCCTGATGATGGCTCAGTTTCTGAGTGCAGAATTTGCGAAGTGTCTGTCATCAGATAGACATCATCCCATGGCTAGCAACAATCAGTTTTGAGGACTCTACATGGTGCAAGAGATGAACAAGACCTTGAAGGATAAGAGACACACAATATTTCTGGGCTCCTAGACTCTTGTGCTCATTACCAAATTCTAGAGAAACTTGCTTGCCTGCTGGATCCACATGCAAATCTCCAACTTTTGAAAAAAAACACCTGCCTTCAATTTCTCACTGAAGGGGCAGTGTCAAAGACTGTTGAATGGAGAATGTGCTCAGCTGAACATGTGGCTTTCTGGATACCTGTAGATGGCAGCTGTTGCTGTTCCACCAGCATTGAAACAACCGAGTGAAAAGTTTCCTGCATCAGTATCATCCTAAATTCAACAGAAGAATGGGCCTGCATTCTTTTTTTATCTGGGTTTTCTTGGGATTTTCTGATGGCAATGTTAGTGGGTGCTGAAGGGTTCTGATAGTGCTCCATGATTAGCATGCAGGCTACAGGTATATATGTTGGGATGATTGACAAGGAGCTGAATGATAAAGGGTAACTCATAGTCTTCAATCCTACAAGCACCCAAATGAGCCTTATCAATTAGAGCAGGCTTGTGCTTGCATTCTGTTTCTGGGCATTTGGTGCTACAGCTGAGAGGTTCTAAAATCTTACAAAATGGGATTGTTTCTTTGTGCAGGTATATATAGTACCTGTGTTGGGTGATGCGAGAGATTGTAGTTTTGGCAACTTGATTTCCAGGCCCTGTTGTTGTACAGTTGCGTTGATATATTCCCTGCATCCTCCTCCTCCAAGGATTTGTTTGCGGACATTCCACCACAAACTCACTTTTGTCAAACAACAGATTTGACAATTCGCCTATCTTTAGAAATCAAAGTTTATCAGAGCTCAGATACGAGTTTCAAAGTTCTGTGCAAACTCGAAGTGTAACTGTAGGGTCCAATTTGAAGCTCATTAATATAACTCCAGACCATATCCTCCTCTCTCCCATGGGATGATTACTATCTTCATGCTAACATCCATCACAAGAATGCCAATATTTAATAAAATTCTTTAGAGAGTGTTTGTTCTGCTTCAAAGACTTGTATAGTCAGTGGGTACTTGTATAAGTAGTCTCCTCGGGTTGTCCAGTCTACAAATGAGGGATGTTTGTTTTTGTTTCTGTTAATTTTGGCATGAAAGCCCATTCGAGCCCTTGACAAGCAATGAATGTCTCCTCGCCTCTCTTTTCCCCTTCTCTCCTTGATGCAGTTCCAGCATATGAACCAATTGTAAAGAGCTCTTTCAAGCTCATGCTTGGCTACTACTACATATTTGAATATAGTATATTCAGTATCAAAATTCAAGGGGAAAATTTAAATAAATTTATTTTAAAAAAAAAAACTAGGCTAGATGAATTACTTGATTTGAGAATTCTCTCACAATGCATGCATGGAATTTTATTTTTATTTTATTTTGTAGATAACACAACCGAAATTTTTGTTTTGTCAAGCCATATGTCTAGGAATAGCAAATAAAGAATGTCAAAGATACAAATGGAAAAACTTGCTAGGATAGAATGGAGTCCCAGTTTAAATGGGGTCCAGGGTTCAAATTCCTAGGAACCAATTTGGACTCATTTGAACCAGATTGAATCCATGAGTTGGCCATGCTTTGGACACTAGCTTGCATCTTGGTTCTTTGAAATGGTGAGCTCTCCTTTTGAGGTCTTTGAGGTCTTTTCCTTTGGGGTTCCAACCAATTGATTTTCCCTTCAAATTGGACTCATTTGAACCAGATTGAATCCATGAGTTGGCCGTGCTTTGGACACTAGCTTGCATCTTGGTTCTTTGAAATGGTGAGCTCTCTCCTTTTGAGGTCTTTGAGGTCTTTTCCTTTGGGGTTCCAACCAATTGATTTTCCCTTCAAAATCATGCAATGGAAGTTTAGCCTTGATTTGCCACTTTTTGGTCATGGACCCTCATCTAAAGGCCATCATGGGTTGGTCCAATTTATGACTCTCACTCATCCAATAGGATTGCTCTCTATTTTCTTTGAACCTTAGACCTTGGACCCTCATCTAAAGTGGACCCTAAGAAACAATAACCATGTTGTTCATTATAGGGTCATTGTTGAGGTTCACATGGGAAGGAAAAGCCAAAATTGGTGGTAAATTACAAAATTATCTCACAAGGTGGATTAGAAAGCCTTGAAAAAAGGAAGTTGTGAAGGAGCATTGAAGAATGGAAAATGGAACAAGTATCCAACCAAAAGGTAACCCTATCTACAAGGGTCAAATTTGGCCTTATCTCTACTCCCCCCACATGAAAAGACAATTTCAAAGTTGGATAACTCCTATCAATTTTCTATTGTTGGAGGTTGGGCCAAGGGAACACTCTTCTTCTTCCTCTACTACTACTACTACTACTACTACTCCTACCTTGGCAGCTGCAACACTAATTATATTATTTTCAAAAATGTTGAAATTTTCAAAAACTGATTTTTTTTTCCCCAATAAAAACAAAAAAAAATTTTGTGAAAGAAAATATTGAATTTGGAAGAATATCCCCCTCCCCCTTTTTTTTTCCAAAATGATAATTTCAAAATTAATTAATTAATTTTTTGACAATAAATGTGTTGAAGTGGGCAAAGTTTTATACAAACTAATTAAACCCTACCTATAAACTAACACTACCAACACTCTAGCCTACTTTTAAACCTATTATCCTACTTTTACTTGCCTACCAACCTAGCTATTTAATAGGCCCATCTAGGTCACAATTTCACAAGTGACCAATGAAGCTATCAGAATACACAAGAGGTTGGTATTTGCTTAAGGCCCCTTATTACCTACCTACATACCGACTAATGCCATGAACAACAAATGAGGGTATTGCATATGCATTCCATTGCCCTCCTTTGAATGCTTGATCTAGTGAAGCCTTTTTTTTTTGGTATGATTTTATGAAATTACATGAAACATCATTCATGTGAGTATTGTATACAATGGACCAATCATGATGTGATGAGGACTTAAATGCTAATGGACTAAATTTTTGCAATACCCTCATATGGGGTGATGATACATGGGCCATCTACCCCAAAATTTAGACCAAAAAAATTAAGTCCATGCAATTCTTACAAGTTTAGTGATGAATAAAAGGGCATTAATGATTTTAAATGAATGAATGAATGTATGTATTGCATTTGGTGGACCAAATGTAAAAAAAATAAAACCTTAGGTGATTGAATTTTTCTTTTTGCAATACTCACATATTCAAATCTTATCGTACACCATGCTAATAATGATTTTAAACTTGCATCAGAGTAAAAAATAACAAATTAAATATTTGCAAATTTACTAGCCATGAATCATTTACGATTAATAGTATTTACATATCTTTTTCTCAGTTGCACTTAGTGGATTCCAACGTTTAATTCCAAGCATCCTATGTAACCTTGAGGGCTTCACATTAACAACCTTGCTTGCTCGAATTCCTTGCTTTGGCAATGTCATCATCCTTTTCAATCTCTAACAAGGAATTACATGAAATAAATCTCACACCCCATACAAGAATATTAGTCAATCTTAACAATGTGTCGAAGGTTAATTGTACTTCTAAGGGTTGTTGAACCTCTTACAAATGTTGTGCCTCAACCTAAAGTTGATCCCATGCAATTTTGGTTTGTTTTTTTTTTTTTTTTTGTTTTGCCTTATCAACTATTTTCTTCTCATTGTGTGTTTGTATTGCTTGGAGGTTGTTCAAAACCACAAACATTCATGGAATGATGGTCTTGTTACTTTCGCTTGGAGGTTGTTCAAAACAACAAACATTCATGGAATGATGGTCTTGTTACTTTCGCTTGGAGGTTGTTCAAAACAACAAACATTCATGGAATGATGGTCTTGTTACTTTGCCTTGGATGACAAGTAACAAAGGATGCCTAAATTTGTTCCACTCCATGTGAAAACCATTTGTTTTGTCTACATGTTAGTGAAACAAGTATTTTGATAACATAGGAGTTAGTGCATGCATCAACTTTGCAAATGCACCTCAACTTTTCATGAATCCATGCAACATCTTCCATTGTGTTTCTAGGTCAAAAAAAAACTCTACACACTAGCATGCAAAAATAAGTGTGAAAAAATTGGGTGCTTGAAACACATAATTCATCACATGATAATGTATGAAAAAAGGTCTACATTTTGGAGAAGGGGAATATATGATAATCTTTTTGCCCTTGCTTTGCACTCATACTTGAAGCACCTAGAACATTTGTTAATTCTTTGTTTGTTACAAATTTACAATTGGGGGAAAAATTCAAAATTTTCATTATCACAAATTTAAATTTCTAAAAAAAAGAAACCCCCAAAATTGCCTTACTCCGAGGGTGTTACCAAACATAAAAATTGATGAAATTTTTATTTAAAAAAAATCCCATGATACCCAAGTGAGTAGTATCACAAGAAAAAAAATGATACAAGGCATTTTTGATCATGGATGTTTCATCATTGTGAAAACTTTCTAAAGACGATAGGCTCTTTGTTATAGCGGAAGGCACTAACAAGTATTGCCTTTCCCCTTCATAACAAGGGGTGTGTCACACTATGGCCTTGCCATTTACATTTTAATAAAAGTATCTTAAGGCAAAAGAAGAATTATGGAAATTCAAACATTTCACTTTGCCAAAATATAATCTTCAAAAAAACCCTTCTAAAAGAAACCAAAATCCTTCAAGATATAATTATTATAACTTTATTATAAATAATCTCAAGTTTCAACACAAGCCAAAATATCATCTTTCAAAAATCCTTGTATAAAAATAGACCTATTATTATTACCCTGTAAGGCACCCTCAATTAGAACCCATTTCACATTAGGTGGAAGTTTTACCTTATTAGAACCCATTTCACATTAGGTGGAAGTTTTACCTTATTAGAACCCACTTCACATTAGGTGGAAGTTTTGCCTTATTAGAACCCATTTCACATTAGGTGGAAGTTTTACCTTATTAGAACCCACTTCACATTAGGTGGAAGTTTTTACCTTATTAGAACCCATTTCACATTAGGTGGAAGTTTTTACCTTATTAGAACCCATTTCACATTAGGTGGAAGTTGTACGTTATTAGAACCCATTTCACATTAGGTGAACCAGTTTGTTTGGTGAAAGTGTTTAGACTGTTTAAATTGGAATGGATTTTTTTTGGGGTGTTCAGAGTGTGAACACAGTTAGTAAGTAGATGTACAACATCTTATCTACTGGCAGGGGGCCAGCGTGTGTTTGTGATGCCTTGATTTTGGATGGTCGAAGATTTTTGCATGCAAAATGCTGAAATATCCGTTCAATGGATGAAAAGCATCTTCCTTTGGGTGTGGCGGAATGTGCTTTTGAAATGCTAAGGAAAAATAGCTTTTGGAGTGCTCATATTTTATTTTATTTTATTTTCCCTTTCAGGCTTTTTGCAAATGGGAAGCTACAAAGGAAATTCACTTCACTCCCATGCAAAATTAGTTAAATTTAAATATTAATATTTACATGGATATATATATATATATATATATATATATATATAGAATTCATTTTTAATTTCAAACTAAGTACCCAATTTTTTGAAATATAATTCAAATTCATTTTGAATTGCAAACTAGTTTTGGTCATCTATAACCATTTTGTTAGAATTTTGCTAATAGTGTATAGTTTATAGCCAAATTTGGCTAAATATTCCTAGGGCTCATTGTCACTGTTTAGAAATCTTTTCCTATGAGTGATCGCCACTTTGGCTAGCTACAAACAAACATTCCTTTTTTTTTTTTTTTTTAAAGCACTAATTGGTACCATGGTTAAATTGTAATTTTAAAAATTAAAATTAAAAAACCTTCTTTTGGGTTGCTTCTAGATAAATAGATAGTCCATCCAGAGGAACAAACATTAGGGTTCAAATTTGAAGTCCAAATTTTAGAAATTGTCAAGGTATCAATTTTACCATTTGTAGGTGTTGGTTTCCTCTGTTTGGCCCCCAGTTTGGCCCCCAGTTTTCAGCTCTTCCTGAGTCCCAAAAAAGGTTAGATGTCAACACTAAGGACAACAACAAACCCTACTAAAATCAAAATGCCTCTCTCCATTTCCATGTAAAAAATTACACACACACACACATATTTATTTATTTATTTTCATTTATTAATTATTAATTAATTATTATATATATTATTATTATTATTTTGACGGTTTTATCAGTTATGTAGAATCTTCAAGAAGCTCGCTTTGTCGTCTACTTCAAAAGTTACTCGAAGTGTTTGGATCAAAACTATGTGTAAAATGGCCTTTCGAAAATGTTGGAGACAATAATTTTTTTGTTGTTGGGAGAGGGTTGATTACATTATTCCACACCAAATCCTTAGCATGTTTTGACAACATAGGAAGTGAACCCCAAAAGAAGGACGGCCATGGGTGGCAAGAAATACTTAGTAGTAGTAGTAGTAGTATAACGTCATCAAATAGGGTTTAAATGTCGAATCCATGCCACATGAGCATGGTCGTGCATTGCTTTACTAGATTCAATTGCTATGGAGGAGTGTTGCACGCTTTTCTTTGGCTTTATTCCCATCTCCCCCCCCCCCCCCACATTCATACATTCTCCTTCTTCTTTGAATAAGGTCACTTGAGTGGGTACATGTTTAATCTTGGGAAAATGTTAAATTTGGAGTCACAAACCTTGATTTGGTCTTAAGGATGAGATATTGTTTATATGATGCTTAGATGCGCAACCCCAAAGACATTCGTTGTTTCACAATGGATTATGGATTACGTGGTGATTAAGGAAATAGTTTTCATAAGGGGGAAATGACATTAAATTTGTTGTGCTTGTTCTAGAGAGTAGCTTGAGTGATGATGCATTCTATTTGAAAGAAGATGATTAATTCTCACATCCAAATTTATTGTTAAATGTTTAACTCTCCTCTAAACCCTAAAAATTACCAAGTATTTAACAATATACATTGAAGGAGGAGTGTATGTAATTGTCACACTAGGGTGAATCTTTGTGATTGGCCATTTAGACTCACCTATCCAATAACAATCCATATTTGCCTATTCACTATGGCTCACTCACATGTTAGAATCAATGTTAATTTTTTAAAAACCAACCATAATACCTTGCACAAAAATTTCTAGGAGTTCAGCTCATTTTCACACAACACACCACTATGATGTTGAACGCTTCATCCTAAATTTGGCTTGTGGGCCATTTCACACGGAATGTCTCGACTCACTAACATCAAAACAAGATTCCGACTAAACCCTAAACCCTGGGCTCCCCACAATGATGCTTTGACACTCAATCAAAACATATACCCTTAATTAGGAAGGGTCCACTAGGCTAAACCCTAGCTTCCAATAAAGCATAAGTTGTGCTCACAAGTAACGTACCTACTAAAGTTTACCAAGTCAACAAAAGACGATATTCTAAAACTCTTGTTAGGCCCCCCACACAACTAAACATTCCAACGCAAAATTAATAATTTACCCATTACACCATAATTTTCAACAACAAAGCATGTCGTTAGGTTAACAATAGGTTAGGATTTAAGCATCTTTAAGATTTCATTTTTTAGGACCCCGTTTGATGACTCAACACGTGTTAGACAAAAACATGATTAAATTACTCACTAAACCATAGTCTTTTGAAAACTTTGAATTTGCTCATTTGGGCGCCACCCCCGCCCCCCCCCCCCCCCCAAAACCATGCCTCCACATTGAAACAAACCCCATTCCAATAACAATTACCCACAAGACCGGAGATTCAATAAAGCCGTGTATCGCACACCTTAAGTAACACTTAATTCTAAATACGTAGTGTATTATGTTTCCGGCAACATGCTAAAGTTTACCAACCACTAGAAAAGACAAAGATTCCAAGGGCCCCCCTCCCGCCAACCCCCCCTTTCCTTCTGCCCCCTTTGTTAGGGGACCCCACTCTGAAAAGAATATAACATTAATTTACGGGAATTATTAGGTCCAAGCCTCGTCCACCCTACCATTTGGGAGTCGGGAAAGAAAAGGAACTTAAAAATCGACAAAGTCGGAAAGGATCTCATGAGTTTATCTCCACTTCCGTATAAAAGCTTAGCTTGCATAATAGACTCATATGTATCCAAAAGAAGTGGCGTCATTGCTTACAAAAAAATCTTGCAACTTGTTGTAAGCGGAAACTTCGCTTCGCTCTCTTTTTATGGAATAATAATAATTATTATTATTATAGTACTTTTTCACGGGCTAGCTTGCGTGACCTAGTTACTACCTAATCCGTTTACTCGGTTTTGGATTTTTTTGGCTCACGCGGTTTTACATTCCTTGCAACCAAGGGGCCATTGGATTGTCAACAATGTGGCGAAAATGATCCGATGATGTTCGACCGTAGTAGTGGTGGTGTGGTGGTGTAAATAATTTCTTACATGAGCTCGCTCTTTCATAAGAAGGAAGGAAGGAAGCTGGGGAATGAACCGGGGGAGGCCAATTTATATATATTTTTTATGAAATTCATTTTTAGTTCCAAATAAGGGTGGGTCACTTAAATTTCTATTTTTTTTTAAAATGCCGTCAATTCAAAGTGAAAATATTTCAATTGAAGGAGGTACTCTAATAAAAAAATTTAAAAAAAAATTAAGTTAACCTTGCAAAATTCTTGACAACATTTGAAATAATAAAATTCAAAATGTAAATAAAGAAATTAAAATAGTTTAAATCATAGGTGATTCAATCTTGTTTTATTTATCTAATTATTACAATTTATCATCTTTAGCAATAAATAAAATCTCAATATTGACAATTATCAAGTTTTAAGTATAAGGGAAGGCAATATACCACAATCGGTGTCACCCTCTTCCTCCCCAGGAACTTCCCAAAATAAGGGGGCTAGGAGGAGGTGGTAGCCAAGTCCACCAAAGCTTAGGTCCCTTCCTAGGTCCTTTTGGAAGGAAGCGACCCCACCCATGGGCTTTACCCATAAATAAAGCATGAGATGAACATTATCGGAAACCTAAACATAGGTACGTAGGAGAATTCGTGTGCCTACTCTTTTGAGAGTGAAAAGGGATCGTAATATGTGTAAGATCATTTTTTGGAAAGCCCATCAACTTTTTTTTAATTTATTTTCTTATGATATTTAAATTGTATTTGGCAAGTACCATGCTACTAGATATCACAAGAATTTATTTATTTATTTATTTTAAACCAACAACAATTTTTTACATTTTGTAAAGGCCACTAAGCAAGGCTTTTATGAAAGTTTGAGACTCTCTAGACTCCTCCTATACTATTCAAAAGGTATTTGGTAAGTAACCCACTAGGTATCACAAGAATTCTTTTTTGGAAAAAATAAAAAATAAAAATAAAAATCTCTACACTATGTAAAAAAGCCCACTAAAACAAGGCTTTATGACGAAATTTCAAGACTCTCTAGACTCCCACCTTGAGGTCATTTATTTATGTAGAGGCCTAGTCTAAGGGCTTTACCCCATACACACAATAGAGACTCACACAAGTAAATTTTCTCTCTCTTAAAAAAAATCCCTCCCACTCTTAAGGGACCAGGTAAAGAGTACATAAGATCCCTCTAACTCTTGAATAATAAGTAAAACATAAGATAGGAGTAGGCATAAAATGCATCCTCTTTTTTGAGGAAGGAAGGATATTCCCAAGTGCCTCCCAGCACAACTAACAAATGAATACCCTCAAAAATAACTGAGAAATTATCCCATTAATAGAGAACCCCAAAAGTGGACCCCAAAAGTGGACCTACATCCCCTTGCTGATATGGGGCGGGGGGGGGGGAAGGAAGGAAGAGGGAAGGAGAGGCTGGGTTGGTGGTAGCTTGGTAAGGTTGATGGGGACCATAGAAGGGCTAGGATAGGAAGCAAGCAAGCGCCTTGCTTACTTGCTTCCTTCCTTCCTTCCTTCCTTCCTGGGTAGATAAATGTTCCCATGTTCCCATGTTCCCATAGAAGGAGAGTGCTCCTGAGGTTATCCTGAGGTTAACCTGAGGTTCCAGAACACCTCGGGGCGTGAGAGAATACTCTGGGGCTCGTGCTCTCAGTTGGCCCTCTCTTAGGAGAACCCAGTCGTATAGGAACCTCTGCTATAACTTGATTCTCTCCAGGACCCATCCTGAAAAAAGCTTCCCTGCTTTCACTTGAAACCCCAACCCCCCCCCCCTCCCCCCCAACAAAAAAAAACCCTAGGCCCACTGGGAAAAAAACCTACCTCCACTTGGGAAAAACCTAGGTTTACCTCCGCCTTCCACTTGCTTATATAATGGCTGCTGCTCCTTGCTTTCCCTTTGTCGTTTGGCATTCCCAACCAGCTCCAGTCCCCACCCACCATTGCACAACAGAGCAGATTTTGCACAGAGCAGAGCAGAGCAGAGCAGAGAAGAGAACATAGTTGGAGAGGAATTGACTGAATCTCCACTTTCTCTGCTGTAATTGCTTGTTTCATCTTCTTCTGCACTCTCAGTGTTGGAGGAGATAGAAGTGCTTTTTCAGCTGCTGCTGCTGCTGTTGTTGCTCAATTAGGAAGGGGACTGGAGGGCAGGGTGAGGAAGAAGAGGGAGAAGAGCCTACTGAGTTTGGGAAGGTGGAGGAAGAAGGAGGAGGAGGAGGAAGAGGAGGAGGAGGAGGAGAAGAAGAGGTTGGGTGTGAGAAGAGAGGGATGGTGGCAAGAGTCATGCTGCAGTCAAAAACCGTGGAGCAAGACCAGGGAACAAGCTTGAACAGCAGCAGCAGCAGCAGCAGCATCAAGAAGGGTGCGGGGAGTACACGAGGATGGAAGAAGGGTTTGATGAGAGGGAAGGGAGGTCCACAGAACGCGACCTGCGAGTTCAGGGGCGTTAGACAACGAACATGGGGGAAGTGGGTGGCGGAAATTCGTGAGCCCAAGAAGAGATCGCGACTGTGGTTGGGTTCTTTCGCTAGTGCGGAGGACGCAGCTCGTGCCTACGATGAAGCCGCGCGCAAGCTTTACGGAGCGCATGCGCATATCAATCTGCCGCAGGAATTCCCTAGTACTCCGCCTATCGACGAATCCCGAGCTATGGAACCCAAAACTCTCTTCAGTCGTTCACAGAACGTCCATCGCGCCAATAGATTCCTGAATTCCGTCTCTGATTCCATTACTGCACGGGAAGACGACGCGGTGAAGCAGAACCCAGAAAACATAAGGCAGCAGCTACCAACTTCTGTGATGAAACTTGAAGAAAATTATGCGGAAACTTCCTGTAACACTACCCTGCACAACAGCTTCTTCAGCACGAGTTTTGACGGGATTTCCATCTCTGATTCTATTGCACTCAACAACAAGTTGGTGATGCAGCCCCCTGCATCTGAAAACATGATCTCAGTTGAAGAGTTAGTCGACCATGATGATGATCAATATAATAATTGTGGTTTGGACGTTGACTGCATTCAAAGCGATTTGGAGTCATCCGCTGCTGCTGCACCACCA